>JASEKS010000230.1:0-14776 GCA_030770415.1 Pleoardoris graminearum
ATAATAATAATAATAATAATAATAATAATAATAATAATAATAATAATAATAATAATAATAATAATAATAATAATAATAATAATAATAATAATAATAATAATAATAATAATAATAATAATAATATATACTAAATATAATAGTTATAATAGCGTAGATAAAATAATAGTATTAATAAATTAATTATAGAAAGTTTAAATAAAAAGTTAAAAGTATATACATTTACTAGTAAAGAAATACTATTATATATTACTTATAAAGTTACTAGTTTAATTAGGCCTGCTAGTTATTATTTACTTTATAATTATATATATAATATTATATAAAGTGTCTAATTAGATTTCATTTTATAGTACACTATATTATTAATAATATAAAAATATTTCTTATACTCTATATACTTTACAAAGACTCCTAATAATCTACTTTATTAATAAAGTAATAAAAATATATAAAATATATAAAATATATATTATATATATATTTATATATTAATTATATAAATAGTATGGCTATAGTAGCTCAGAACAACTAAAAAGTATTTTAAAAAAGGAGGAGTATATATATACCTTTATTATATATTATTAAATACTATATTTTTATTAGTACCCGCACTATCTATATAACTTTTTATTAAACTAATAATTAAGTATAATACTATAAATTCAAAAATAAGTAATACTTTTTTAAATTTAGTTTTAAAAATTATATTAATTAATTATAACTTAATAATAAAATTATGTTTACGATTAAGGCTATATACGGTATTATAAAATAGTATTATACTATTTTAGTATTAAATACTAATATAAAATTACAAAATAATTAAAGTTTATTAGGTTTTTTTAATTAACACTAATATTTAGACATAGTTCTTAGTACCTAAGGCTATAGTAATATAACTAATAAGTATCCTTATAGGCGTATTTTAACTATTACTAATTTTCTAATCTACTACCCCGCTATTATTTATTTAAGTAATAGGTAGCTAGTAGTTATACTTAAGTAATAGGCTAAAATATTTTTTTAAAAGAGGATTTTATAGACCGATTAAGCAAATCTCTTTTAAGCTTAAGCTAAAAGTATTTTAATTTATTTTTAAGGTCCTAGGCTACGCTTATAGACTTAAAATAGTAATAATATAAATATTTTACTTTATTAAAATAGTAAGAAATAAAGAGTAAGTTATACTTTTATAGTTAGAGTTTTTTAATTAAAACTTTTAACTATTTTTATTTATTTTAGATTTTAAGCTAGCATCTCTAATTAACTAAAACTTAAATAGAGAAGGGTACTTAGCTAGTGGAGTAGCATAGTAGGCACGTACCTAAAAATATTTTATATTTACAAAATTCTTTAGATTATTAGTATTATTTCTTATATTAGGAATTTAATTTCTTTTTTTACTATATTATCCTTTCAACGCGCCTATTTTATATAATAAATATAAAGTTTTTTAAAAGTATAGAATACTACTACAGAATTAATATAAAACTATAAGAAGCCGAAATTCTAGTTAGGAAGCCTTAATATTTATAAATATAACTAGACGTTTTTAGACAAAATATTTACTATTTAAAGTTAAATAAAATAAAAATTTATTTTTAAATAGACTTAGCGTAACGAACTTAGTTTAATAAGAAATAGATTAGTAATTTAATATAACTTTATTTAGCAAATAATAGTCTAAAAATAGAATAAAAAAAAGAAATAATTATTAGGTTTAATTAAAAGAAATATATATAGTTATTTCCTAATTATATAGGTACGCTAAGAATTAGCGTCTATTGTTATTGTAAAAAAATAACCGTACTTAGCTATATAAGTTACTTAATAAAACTTTAGTTATTTTATAATTATAATTATTTACTTTATTTATAATAGATTTCTTTTAGTTAAAATATATAAAACTTAATAGGCTCTTTACTTTTTACTTTTTACTTACTTAATAATTAGTAACTATATATTTTATAAATTAAGTAGCTCTCTAAAGCGTATAAATTTATATTATATAAGCGCCTATATTAATCTATTAGTAGATATATTTCTAGTTTATAAATTAAGTATCTTTTATTATTTTTTATTTATTCTTACTGTAGCTATATATTTTAGATATTAATATAGTATAATTAAGTTATAATTTCTTTATTAGCTCTAACTATAAGTTTAATTATTTATTAATTATTATAGTAGATTCTCTAAATAAATCCTAAATTAAGTATAATTTTACAGAAAAAATATTTTAAAGCTATTACTTTTTTACTTATATACTTTAAAGTAATTAGCTTAATTTTTATTATTAAAGTAGTAATAGTAGTCTATTTAACTACTTTCTAAAAATTACACACCCGAATATAATATATATATAGTTATAAAATAATTTTTCTTATTTTAGAATTATTAGTATATAATATATTTTTATAAATTATAAAATTAAGCTTAAAATATTATCTATATAAAATCGTCTACTAGTAGATATAATATAGGTAAATAATTACTCTATTAATAATAGTAAAATACTATAGACTTAGATTTAGTAAAAAGTATATTAGCTTTATAATTATAAATATAATATTTAGGTGTTTTTTTAATATATTAAGTATAGAGGTATATACATACTACTCCTTTTTTAAAACCCCTTATAGTCGCCCTAAGCCACCACAGCCACACTATTTATTTAATTAATATATATAATATAGAACTAATAAAGGTATATATATACTTCTTCTTTTTTAAAATCCCCTTTAGTCGCCCCGAGCTACTATAGCTACACTATTTATTTAATTAATATATATATTTTATATTTATATACTAATTAAATAAATAGTGTAGCTGTAGTGGCTTAGGGCGACTAAAAGGGGTTTTAAAAAAGGAGAAGTATGTGTATACCTTTATACTTAATGTGTCAAAAAAATTTTTAATTAATATATAAATATATATATAGAACATTAATTAAACCTCCTACTTTTTCGACATATTAAGTATAAAGGTATATATATACTCCTCCTTTTTTGAACCCCCTTTTAGGTCGCCCTGAGCTACTACAGCCACACTTTTTATTCGATTAATATATAAATATATATATAGAACTAATTTTATACGTTTTTAATATTACTTAATATTTTACTTAGAAACTGTTTTAGTAAACTTATTAAACTTCTTTAAATAGAGAGGCGTTTTAGAAAAGACACTACTATAATTAAGACTAAGTTTTTTTATAATCTTATTAATATATATTTTTTAAATAAATATAATTATTATATTTTTATAATTTAAGATAACTCTAACCCTAAAAACTTTTAAATAGGCCTTTTTACTTTAATTTTATATTTTAGAGTAATATAGTTCTAGAGCCACTTTATAATTATTTTATAATTTTTATAATATAGTAGTGGAATATTATCTACATAAAAGAAAATAAAGACTATCTTATTATAATTAAAAATAAAATAAAACTCTTTTTTTAATATAATAAGCTTAATAGCATAGAGTAAACTTAAGAACTTATTATACTAAAAGTAAAATAAGTTATAAAGGCTATATAATCTTTAATTAAGTCTAACGTATATACTTTACTTTTTAAAGTTTTTAAGTAATTTATATATTACTAGATTGTTTCCTAATATTAAACTATTAAAAAATACTTTAATAATATTATATTATAAATTTTTTTAGTAAAATTTTATAATAAATACTATTATAGTATAAAATAATCTTACTATAAGTATAGTAGTATATATTAAGTATATAAAATAAATTTTTAGAATTTGCTTCTTATAATTATATATATTATATATTAAATAAAAGACTTATTTTATTTAAATCTATAGGTCTAGACCTATTATAATAGTATAAATTAACTATTTAGTTTTATTTTAGTAATTTTTTTTAGATTCCTCTCTTTAAAAGTGTATTAATTTTAATATATAAAACTAATAGAAATCTATTACTAAAATAATATAAAATAAGCTAATTCTATATTATAGATACTAGAGGAAGATTATTTTTATATATATTTATATATTAATCGAATAAAAAGTGTAGCTGTAGTAGCTTAGAGTAACTAAAAGGGATTTAAAAAAGGAGGAGTATGTGTATATCTTTATTATTATTTTTATATAAAATATATAGGTTATAATAGATAGAGTAATTAAAAAATAATATTTTGAATATTTTCTTTAGTATTATAGTTCGTACTATAGTATTAAAATTAATATATATTTATAGTTTAGTTTATACCTCTATAGCACTAAAATATATATATATATATATATAAGTAATATAAAACTTATTATTTTATAAATTTACGATTACTATATACGTATTTATAAAATTACTTTTACTCTCTAACTAATTACTAAAATTATTATTTTTAAGTTGCCTTTTATTGAGAAGTATATTTATATATTTAATTTTAGGTCTCTACTATAATAGCTTTTTACTTAATTATATTATTTAATCTTATTTACTCCTATAGGAGTATTAAGCTAGTAGTATTTTTATTTTATTTATAGTAGTTAAAGTATTATTTATAATTTAAAAAATAGATATAAAGCGATTATACTATAAACTTTAAAAATTATTATTAGAATTTAATAAACTAACATTTTTAGTTTTATATATTCTTTAGTAGCTATTATGTATTTTTTTATTTTTTATAAAATTATTTTAAATTATATTTAGTACTAGTATTACTTCTAAAGTTATAAATTCTAATTATTTATCTAATATTATATATATTCATAAATAATTCTTAATTAAGTAATTATTTTATAGAGCTATTAAATTCTTAGTAGAACTAAAAAGGATTTAGTCTACTAATTTTTTATAGTAACTATATTCGGTAACCTAAAGTTTATAATTAGGATTTAAATATTTATTATTTTTTATTTACTTATCGAACTAGCTTAATAAGTATATATTAATAAATACTACGCCCGAGTCTATAAATTTATTCTTATAAAATATACTAATAACTAAAACTATATCTTTTTTAAATATTTTATAATTAGATAGCCCTTTATAGTATAGTTTCTTATTAAAAATAATATTGTAAGTTATAATTATTTAAAAATATACTAGAACTTATATTCTATAAATATTAAAAATATAATAATCTATTAAATACTAACTATAACTCTATAGGTGTATCTTAAATCTACGCTTATTATAGCCTATTAAGTATTTTTTTATTTTAAGGGTAAGTACAGTAGCTATATATATAAATTTTATTTTAGTTAAAATATAAATTTACTATTATATTTCTTATACTTATAGGTTTTTACTATCTAAAGTACTACTTAAACTAACTCTTATGTACTTTATTTAGTAATTATATCTAAGAGAATAATAATAGACTTATTCTATATAACTATATTATAGTATCTATTATTTTATACTAAAACTTAGTAGGTAGATTACTACTTAATTATATTTTAATTACCTTTAAAATTATTTTCTTATCTATCTAATTAGTACTACTATTTAATTTATAAATGTGTAGAAGGGTTGTAATAAGTATAATTTTTTAATTAGTTATTTATTTTCTAAAGTATAAATAACTATACTATATTACTATAGTAGTATTATTATCTTAAATAAGTATATATATTCTAAAATTCTATGACCTAAAAAGTAGTATAGTAAAGTTTTTAAAGACTAATATAATTAATTTTAAGCCCTTTAAGTATAGGCTAAAATTATAGATCTTTATATTAAAGTTATTTTTTAAAATTATACTTTATTACTCGCCTAATCTATCTATTAGTATTATAAAAAGGTATTATAATATTAAAAAAATAGCTATAGTAATTATTTCCTTACTCTTCTAAAAATTACTTATAGTATATAAATAGTAAATTAGTATACGTATTTTAAATAAGTTCTACTATTGATGTTTATATTTAAAGTATACTATATTTATATATTTATATATTAATCGAATAAATAGTGTAGCCGTAGTGGCTTAGGATAACTAAAAGGGATTTTAAAAAAGAAGAAGTATATATATACCTTTATACTTAATGTATCGAAAAAGTTAGGTAAGGCTAGGTTAAAAAAATAAAGTATACTATACTAATACGTATAATACTATTGTTTACCTACCGTAATTGCTAATACTATATCCGCTTACTATTAATATAGATATAATTAATCTATAATATATAAGTCTTATAATTATTTATTATAGTATTAATTATAAAGGAAAAAATAATTAGTTTATATTTAATAAAAGTAAGATTATACTTATATTATAGTTTTATTAAAATTATATATTATTGTAGTATACCTATATATAAATTATAATTAAGACTAAAGTATTAAATATTAGTTTTCTTTAAATACGTTTTAGAAAAAATATTAATATAAAAGCCGTTTACTACTATAATATTATTAAGTATTAAATTCTCTATATAAAGACCTTTTATATTATATAAGGCTTATTTTAGAAGTTAATTATCTATTTTAATAATTACTAATACTTATATTTTAGTTTTAATATTTCTAATTCTAGTTACCTTCTTAAACATATTAAAAATAAGTATTAAGGTATTATTAATAAAATATATAGTAGTACAACTATCTAAAATAGTATTCTTTACAAGTAAATATACGCTAAATATTACTGTATTATAGACGCCTATACTCTTTTTAATAAATATAAGTATTAAAAAATCTATAATAGTTACTATAATTTTTTTTAAATATACTATACTAGTATTAGTATTACCTTTTAATTTTTATATATAGATTAGTGTATTTAGTTTAATATAAGTAATAAAAAACATTTTTCTATTAGCGTAAGAAAGTATAACTAGTAGTAATTTTTTTATATATTTTTTTATTGCTACGGTCTTAAGCCTATAATAATAAATTAGCTTTTATAAGTAATAAACTAATACTAAATATTAATAAATATGTTTAGACTTAGTTTAAGACTAATTTTAATTATTACTAGCATTAAAGTTAGTATTATATCTATACTTATTAAGTATTATAAATACTATTACGCTTTTTTTATAATTAGTACGTATAGACTACTACTAAAATAATATAAAAAAAATTTTTACTTTTATTTAGCATTAAAAGGGCTTACTTAAGTATTGAATTATACGTAATATTACGCTTTCTTAATTATACTTAGTTAAGAGCTATGTTCTTCTCTAGTATATTAACAAAAATTATATATAATTATTTTTTCTTTTACGTAAAGTATTTTATATATACGCACCTTTTTATAAAGAAGCTTTTATTTATTATACTATTACTTAGAATTCTATTATTTTAACTTAACCATTTTAAAATATATATAATATTATATTTCCACAAATTTTTATACATTAGTATTAGTTAGTATTTAATTAGTTTTAAGTATATATATTATCTTTTAAAGTATTAGCTATTAGTAACTAAGAATTTTAATTATTATTAAGTATATAACATTAGAATATACTATTTTATATAGTTAGTCCCTAAGGTTTCTAAAGTAATTATTATTAATTAAATAAAGATATACATATACTCCTCCATATTATAATCCTTTTTAGTTATTTTAAGCCACTATAGCGACACTATTAATTCGATTAATATATATAAAAAATTTTATTTATAAATTAATTAGTAAATAGTATTATATATTCTACTATTTATATATGATACTACTATAGTTATTTTTTATATTTATTAAAATTCTTTTATAGTATTTTTTATTTATAGAGTTATTAGTATTTTTAAAAGTTATATTATATTTATATATTAATTAAATAAAAAGTGTAGCTGGTAGCTTAGTGCGACTAAAAGGGGTTTTAAAAAAAAAGAAGTATATGTATACCTTTATACTTAATGTGTCGATTAAAAAGCTAATTAGATAGGGAATAAAGAGTACTATAATTAATAATCTTTTTTAGAGGCGGTATTATTATTATTAAGGTTAACTTCTATTTTAATCCTTTTCAATATAGTAAGGAATTAAAATTATATATAATAATTTAACTAGTTTATATTATTTATTAGTTAATAGTACCTCTTTAGAATTAAGTTAGTTATAATAATAGATTAATAAATAGGTAATTAAAAAAGGAGTGTAGAGACTTAGTTATTTTTTTTTTATATATAATAAAGTTACTATTAGTAACTACCTACTTAGAAAAGAGAGTACTAAATATACTATATAAACTAATAATTAGCTCTTAAAAGATACTACGCTAAGCCTAATTAAAAAAAGTACTATATACTAAAACAGGTACGTAATAACCGCTTAATAGTATTTAATAATAATATAGCTTAGCGTAGTTTATTACTCTATATAATAACTTATACTAGTATATTTACTATTATAAACTAATACTAAGCAGGTATTTATAAAAAAAGAGATATTAATATATTATATCCATAGTACGTATCGCAGTACTTAAGATACTATTTATTAATAATAGTATACTACTATTTTATAATTAAAATACGCGCTCCTAGCGCGTTAAAAAAATAAAATTTTAGTAAAATATATATACTAAGCTTATTTTAGCTTATACTATAGAGCACGTTAAATACTCTAAGCTTTTAAATTAAACTATAGAAATAAGAGACGTAAAGTAATAAGTATATTTAATATAACTAATATAATACTATTTATTTTTATAAATAATCTATAGAAGTTAATACTTAAGTAAAATAATTTTATACTTATAGGTATAAAGTTACTTAAAAGGGTTAAAAAAAACTACTTAAGTAGATAAAAAAGCTAAAGATCTACTGCTTATAGACGCTACTAAGTAAAAAGAAAATACTAAAATTACTATAGCTATATTACTATATAAAATAGTTAATTAATAAAGGTAAGTTTTAAGAAAAAGGCGATAGTAATTATAGTACTAGTAATAATAATACTAATACTAGTGATTATAGGACGCTTAAGTATAAAAATAGTATAGTTTTTTAATAGATAGATAAAAGTATAATAAAGAATACTTTAAGGCGTAGAGAGCGTATATAATTTTAATTAAAATAATATAAAGTAAGAGTTACTAGTATATAAGGGAGAGCTGTAGCTTAACTCTATAAAGGATATTTAGAGATAAATAAATAAAAATTTCTAAAGAGAGAATAATAGTTAGCTAGTATAAGAGATTATAAAAAAATAGTTAAATATATAACTAAGTAAAATAAACTATTCTATATTAATTATTTAATTATAATTTTAAAATCTCTAGGTCTCTGTCGAGACTATAGAGCCTTAGTAAAATAATTAAATATAATAATATAATAATAAAGAATAATTAAAATATATAAAAATAAGTATTTACTAGTATTAATTCGCGTAGGAAGAATTATTCTAGAATTCTAAATTACAAGACTTATAATTATAATATACTAAATAAAACTTATTTTTAGAGTAAGAAGTAAATTTATATTATTTATAAAATATAATAATTAAGACTAAATATATATATAATAGATAAGTTATTAGGTAACCTAGTTATATAATTAACCTATAATTAGAGATAGTATATAAGGCTTAATATTATAATAGCCTATATTTACGCTTTATAAAAAATTAGAAAAAAAACGCTATTACTAAGCACGTAAATATTAAATAGTTAAGTAAAATAAAACTTTTAGCTAGTTTTAATAAAAAATAATATACTTTATAAAAAGGTGTTATTAGGATAAGATAAAACTAAAAAGTTACTATTTATAAAAATTAATATAAAATTAATTACTAAGCCTAATAGTATAGTAATTATACTATTTTTATTAGAAAGTTAATAAGACTTTTATAAGTATTTTAACTACTATATAGTTAATATAGGTAATAAATTAAAATTACCTAAATATAATAACTTTTTTAGCCTCTTTTTAGGTCCCTATAACTTTTTAGTTAGTAAATATACTTAACTAAAATTTTAATAATACTATTCTAGGACTAGCGTAGTTTATGTAATATACCCCTTTATAAGAATTTATTATATAATAATAAATTTAAATAATTATAAAAAATTTAGCTCTTATTTATCTAATTAGTAATTACGTTATATAAATATAAAAACGGGACGCTACTATCGCTAAAAAAAAAAAAAAAAAATAAAGGCATAGTGTGGCAAACGGGTCTCTATATTAGGATATTAAAAACTAAAATATCTCTTTAACTAAAAGAGTTATAAAGAAACTTTCTATTTATAAAATATAGATCTAACTTAGCTCTATATTTTACTAATAGAAAGTTTTTTATAACTCTAATAAATAAAAAGTTATTAAGTAACCCGTCTTACTAAGAAATGGGTCTCTATATTTTACTTCGATCTAAGATATTTCTTTAACTAAAAGAGTTATAAAGAAACTCTCTATTAATAAAATATAGAGCTAAGTTAGATCTATATTTTACTAATAGAAAGTTTCTTTATAACTCTTTTAGTTAAAGAGATATTTTAGTTTTTAAAATCCCGATGTAGAGACCCGTTCGCCAGCCTATAAAGGCATATATATACTCTCCCTTTTTCAAAACCTCTTATAGTCGCCTACACAGCTACTATAGCCACACCCTTTTATTTAATTAATATATAAATATAGTAATTACGTAGTACATTATTAATATTATAGTATATTATAATATCTGTTTAATTTTCTAAATCTAGGTGTCTAGTTTTTTACAATAGCGCTAAATTTAATTAAACTTAGATTTAAAATTAATTTTCTTTTAAAAGTATATACTCCTATTTTAATAATTATTTCTACCTTAACCAGTATTTCTAATAGTATGTACAATACTATAAGATGTATTAAAAATAAAGTAAAAAAGAATAAAAATATTTATAATATAAAAAAGTTAACTAAAAGAGATTAAAGAGTTATAAATAGAGACTTAACTAAAAGTTCTAAAAAGAAAAATAAAAGAATACTATTAAAAAATAATCTAAATATTGTAAGAAAATAATTATAAAGAATTATAAAAGAGAAGGGCTATATAATTAATATAAGTAACAAAAAACTAATAATAAATAAAAAAAAGCTAAAGACATATTAAAATAGGCTTAAAAAAATATAAAAAATATATAAAATATAAATTTAAAAAATATAATATACTTTAATAACTTAATAACATAGAGGGAATAGGTTAGAAAGAAGTATAATAGAAAAAGGAGTAATAATAAAGTTACAAAAAACTAGCTATTATTTAATAATAAAGTAAGTTATTGTAAATATTTAGTATATGAAAATATACTACTTTCTATATATTTTCATACTATAGTTTTATTTTTTTATATTAATTATATTAATTATTTTATAGACTATAATACAATATTCTAAGTTTAGTATACTATTTAGTTAAGAGGTAGAAGTAATTTAGTATTTATTAAAATACTATATTCTATTATTTTTTATACTACTAAAAACTATATAAATAAAGTCCTTATACCCGAAGGTAAACCGAAAATAGAAAGTAGTAAGTAACTTAATAGATTTTTTTAGTCCTTTCTTTTAATATAATATATATATATATATTATTATATTATAATTATAAAGTTTATATTACTATTAATTTAAGTTAGTAATTTTAATAAGATAACGTCCCTATTTATAAAATAACGGACGTTTTTAACTAGTTTAAAAATAATAAATTTATACTTTTTTCTTCCCTAGCCTATATCTTTAACGTAGCCCCTATAGAAAATATATACAGTTATTTAAAATCTAGACTAAATAAAAATATAAAGGCGAATTTAGGTATAGAATTAATTTTATAAAGTATAGATATTTAAGCGACACACTGTAGCTATAAGTTTAAATTTAACTAAAATAATAAATTTTTTTTTATAATTTTTCTATACGCTTATTATTTTAACTATATCTAGGAGAATAATATTTTTTAGCTTATATCTTTATTAGACGAGTGTCTCGACGCAACACTTTACCTCTTTTTAGATACTAAAGTAGAGAGTCTTTTAAGAGAGCTATTATAAAAGAATAGAATAATATACTATAAAAAGTTATTAATAACTATATTTTATTCCTCTCTAACTATTATAAGGCGATTATAGAAGTTAAAGGGTACTAGACTAAATACTAGTAATTTATTATTTACTAGTTTATTATTAATAATTTAAAAAGTAACTTTTATATATAATTATATAATTAATGTATAAAAATATAAAACTATATTTAATATTAATATAATATAGTGTCTATTATTATATATATAAATGTAAGTCAATTTTACACCTTAAATAAATAGTTATAATAGTATATAGTAGGGACCTAAAAATGTTTTAACTATATTAATTTTTAATTATTTTTAAATTTCTTACTTAGTAGCCACTAAGTAGGTGTATACAATATACTAGTTTATTTCTTTAAAATAGTATTTTTTTAGTATTTTTAGGCCTTATAACGGAAACGTTTTATTATTTTAAAAATAGTAACGTTCTAGATTTATCTTTTCCTAATATTACCTCCCTATAATATTTAAAAGGTTTACCGCTCTTTTTATAAAAAGATACGCTCTTACTATAAGTTTAAATATATATTTTCTACTTATAGCTGGCTAAAAATTATAATAAATTAATTAATCTAATACTTATATAACGCTTTATAATAGTTATTTATTAATTAGTCTTTAAATACATAATTACTATATAGAGAGCTAAATATAAAAAAAAAGTTAAATACGATTTAGAAATTATTAATTTTATTTAGCCTAATTCTTTTATATAGTTATTTTAGATATAGGGTATTAAATATGCTTTTTTTAATTTAGCACTTTTAAGTTTTAGTAAGTTAAGTTTAAATGATAAAATATACTTTTAAAAACCGAATATCTAATTTAAGAAAAAGAAATAAAATAAAACTAATAAATTATTTATTTTCTAAACTGTATCGCGTCGAAAAAAAATTTTTTTAATAGAGAAACTTTTTAGTTTACAATTTATAGTCTCTTTAGAATTTTCTTTATCTTTTTATAATAGAATTAAAAAAAACCTAAAACTATTTTATAGTATTAATATAGCTTAATATTACTAATAAATTATAGACTTAAAATATTTAGTATATTACTTATATTTTTTCGGTAACGCTGTATATATTAAAAGTAATATAAGTTATTATAATACTAAAAAGTAACACTCTTATTATTAAACTAATAAAAATTAATATACCTCTAAACTAATATACGTATTAATATTTTAATTAAGTAAAATATATTTATATTATAATGATTTTTAGATTTTTATATATATATTTTTTTTAAATACGTAATTATAAGTATAGTATATATTATAGTTAGTAAAGTGTTACCTTAAATAGTATAATATATATTATAGATATATTATTTTTTTCTCTTTTTTTTATATATGCCTGCTTAGTAATAATTATACAGAGGCTTAAATACAAAATTAAGTTAAAATAAAATTATATTATTAAAAATTTATATAAAATAAAATAATAGGTCTAAAAATACATAAAGAATAGTATTCTAAAAAGTATAAAAGTAAAAATTATATATTATATATTTGTATTTGTATATTAATCGAATAAATAGTGTGGCTGTGGTGGCTCGGGGCGACCAAAAGGGATTTTAAAAAGGAGGAGTATGTGTATGCCTTTATATTTAAAAAAAAAAAAAAAAAAAAAAAAAATTATATACGTATATTAGTTACTACGTATTTAGTACATATAGTAAATTAAAATTATATAAATAAAAAAATTATTTTAGTTTCTTATTAAAGCGTATATAACTTTTTAGTTAGTAAATATATTTAATAAAAATCTTTACTATATCCTTTTAGGCCTAGTAAAAGTTACGTAACCTAATTTTTAATAAGAATTTATTATATAATAATTTATTTATATAATTAGTAAATATTTATATAGTACTTATATAATTACTAGTTATATAATATATTATTACTATTATACTATATAATAATATATTTTTAATTTTATAAATTTAGACTCTTATTCCCTTAATATATCGCTAAATATAATAATACTTAAATTTAAAGTTATTTTTATTTAATAGTAAATACTTCTATTTTAATCATTACTTCTACTTTAAAAAAAGCTTTTAATAGTATTAATAATACTATTTAACCTATTAAAAATTAAATAATAATAATAATAATATATATAAAACTAAAAGTAGTAAAGGCTCTAAGATAATTAAAATAGAAGAAGAAGTATTAATAGTACCTTACTTAAGAGTCCTAAATAAGAAAATAAATAATTATTATTAAAATATAGGTTTATTATTTTTAAAAAATTATATAATAGGGTTTTTATAAGTGTTGTGTTATAATATTAATATAGGTAATAAAAAATCTATAATTATTAAAAAAAATTTAATTAAAATACGCTAGAGAAAATATTAAAAATATAAGTTTAAAAATAAAAACTTTCTAATAAGTTAATACTATAAAGGAAAAGAACGAAAAAGGAGTATTATTAAAAAAAAATAAATATAAAATTAATAATAAACTAACTATTTACTAATTATAATATAAGTTATAGTAATATTTTAATATTATAGAATATATTTTATTTTATACTAAAAAAATATAGTAATCTGTAATAAACTTTCTTAACTTAATATTTTTTTTAGGAAGGTGGGGTATGTGGTGTGTCATACTAACACATTTTAATATTAATAGGGAGTTGCTTGATTTTTTTTAAACAGCAATTATCTTATTTCTTAAATTATTTATCTATTATTTATTATCTTTACCATTTTTTTTTTCATCTTTTTTTTTTAACTCTCATCCTTTATATACTTATTTTTATATTTTATTTT
>JASEKS010000230.1:14786-172665 GCA_030770415.1 Pleoardoris graminearum
ATAAATAAAATTAATAATATTATAAAAATAATATATAATAAAGAATAGATAATAAAGTAGAGGTAGTGAAATGGGTAAGAATGGGGAGGTAGTGGTGGGAGGTTGGTAAGGAGTTAAGGAAAGGCACTAAGCGCACTAGTACGCTAGCGTAAGGTGCTATACCTTTTTTAATCTAGCCTTACCTAACTTTTTTAATATATTAAGTATAAAAGTATATATATACTCCTCTTTTTTTAAAACTTCTTTTAGTTACCCTAAGCTACTATAGCTACACTCTTTATTTAATTAGTATATAAATATTATATTTTATATATTTATATATTAATTAAATAAATAGTGTGGCTGTAATAACTCGGGGTAACTAAAAGGGGTTTTAAAAAAGAAGAAGTATATCTATTCCTTTATTATATTTTATATATTTTTTTATTATAAGTCTATTTGTATAATATTAATTATATTAATTATTTTATAAGTTATAATTTAATATTCTAAATTTAAAATACTAATTAATTAAAAGGTAAAGGTTTTTAAGTATTTATTAACATACGCCATTTTTTATTTTATATAAATACTAAAATTATATAAATATAGTTTTTATATTTAAAATTAAACTAAAGATAAAGAGGGGTAAGTATTAAATAAATTTTTTACTTCTTTTTTAATATAATATAATATATATATATTATTATTTTATATATATTTATATATTAATTAAACAAATAGTGTGGCTGTAGTGGCTAGGCGTAACTAAAAGAGATTTTAAAAAAGGAGAAGTATATATATACCTTTATACTAAATGTGTCGAAAAAGGTATATAAGACTAGATTAAATAAATTATTATTTTATATTATAAATATAAAATTTATACTAATAGTAATTTAGATTAGTAATTTTAATAAAATAATTCCCCTATTTATAAAATAAGAGGGATTTTAAACTATTTTAAATATAAAAAAAAATTATACTTTTTTTTAACCTAGACTATAGCACTAATTTAGCCCCTATAAAAATATATAAAGTTATTTAAAATATAAACTAAATAATAATAAAGAACCTACTTTAGGTATAGAATTAAGTTTAAAAAATATAAGTGCACTTAAAAAAGTAAATATAAATAAAGTACACTAAGTATAAAGGTATATATATACTTCTTCTTTTTCGAAACCCCTTTTAGTCGCCTACACAGCCACTACGGCCATACCCTTTTATTCGATTAATATACAAATATATAAATAAAGTAATATAAAATACTATAAAAAGTTATTAATAACTATATTTTATTACTCTCTATTTATAATAAAGTAGTTATAAATACTTAGAAATACTATAGAAAGTAATTATAATATATTATTTACTAGATTATTAATAAATATAAAAAATTTTAATTATTAATAATACTTATATAACTAATACATTAATATCACTACAGCCACACTATTTATTCGATTAGTATATAAATATATAATACATTAATATATATTAAGGTATATACATACTTCTCCTTTTTTAAAATCCCTTTTAGTCGCTCTGAGCGGCCACAGCCACACTATTTATTTAATTAATATATAAATATATATATTAATATATATATTAATATATATAAATAATCTATAAATATATTTATATACTAATTAAATAAATAGTGTAGCTATAGTGGATTAGGACAACTAAAAGTAGTTTTTAAAAAAAAGGAGTATATATATACCTTTATACTTAATATATTAAAAAAGTTAGATAAGGCTAAATTAAAAAAGATATAGCGCCTTACGCTAGTATACTAGCACGCTTAGTATACCCCTTTAAAAAAATATTAAATTAAAAAAGTTTAGTATAGACTACTATATTATTTAAAAATATATAGGTAGTAGTAGTAATTACTATTTATATATTTCTCCTCTATCTCTTTTATAGTTAATATAGTTAAATATTTATTAAAAAAAAGATATTTACGAAAATATTCTTTAAAATATTAGTCTTTAAATATCTAGCTCCTACATAATATAGTCCTCTTCTTCTTAACGCTAAATAAAATATATATTTTAATTAATCTAAAGACTTCTAAAATAGCGTTTAGTATAATTATTTAAACTCTTTCTATTATATCTTACTACTTTACAGATAATAAAGATATAATTTTAATAAACACTTACTAGTATAAATACTTTATTTATCTAGTAGTAGCCGGCGAAGAAGTTAAACATAACGTATTAAATAAAGTTATAGCTGTTTTTAATAATAGGTATTAGCCTAATACTCTAATTACATTATTAATAAAAAAAGTAATTAAAGTTATAAATATTAGGTTAATAGTATTAGCTTAAATAGATAGAAATATAGTAAAGATAAAAAGAGTAAAAAAATATAATATATAGTTTATAGTAGAATTAATAAGTAAAATAAATATTTTATAAATATAGTAATAAAGGTATACATATACTCCTCCTTATTAAAATCCCTTTTAGCCGCTTTAAGCCACTACAGCCACACTTTTTATTTAATTAATATATAAATATATATATTTATATATTTATATACTAATCAAATAAAAAGTGTGGCTATAGTAGCTTGGGGCGACTAAAAGGGGTTTTAAAAAAAGAGGAGTATATATATACCTTTATATATAAATATATAAATATAGTAGGTACTCCTTAGCGTAAAAAATATAGTAAAAGTAAAAGTAAGGGTAGTAGTAATAGTAAAGGTAATAATAGAGGTAATAGTAATAGTAAAGATAAAAATAATAATAGTAATAATAAAGACGTTTTAAAAAATACTAATTAATATTTCTACTCCTAAGCAGGAGTATAAAAGGCTTATTTATTTTTTTATATTTTATATTAATCACGTTTTACCTTACCTACTAATATTATAAACTAATAACGTTATTATAGACTTATTACGTAATTTAAAATAATATTTTTTTATTTAATTCTACGTAAGTCTTTATATTACTTATTAAACTTTTTACTAAAATAATAATACTACCTAAAAGCCTACTAGTAAAAAAAGGTACGTATATACTTAACTTATTTAATAGCCTTATAGGATAAAAAAGAAACTATACCTACTATTATTAGTATTTACGCCGCCTATAGTACCTACCGCCTAGTTAGTAATACTTACTAAATAAAAATAAAAATATATACTTACTTAACTTACGTGCTCTAGTAGGCCGCTTTAGAGTTTATAATATTTATTTATTATTATTTTTTATCCTAAATCTTACGAGCGTACTAATAAATTTATTTTATTTTATTAGTTTACTCCTTAAATTGCTCTATTGCCCCTAGCTTTATTAATAATACTAAATTTTTTAGCCTTTCTCTCTTAACTATCTATTTTTATAAAGCTTTTATTTTCTTAGTATAAAGTTTTTACGTACTAAAAAAGGCTTTAAAGTAATTAAAAATAATATACTTAAAAAGGCTATTTTTCGCTAAAAGGTCGTCTACGCGTAGGTTAGTATAAAATTTATTAATAAGCCGTATATAGGTAGAAGGATTATATTTTAGTTAATTTTAAATTTTATACTAGTTTAGAGTATCGCTACTACCAAAAGTAATTAGTATAATAGGTAGTAAGTTAGTAACCTATCTAAGATTAGCACAGTAATAGACGTTTTAAAAATAAAAAAAACCTATAAAAATATAATATAGTAGAGTGCCTTTAAGTAAAAGTTAATAATATAGTATAGAGTATAGGATAAATAGCTAGACTTACTTAAAAACTAAATATTTAGTTATATAGACTTTCGGTAACAGCTTAATAACTTCTTTTAGTCTTAAAATTTATATACCTAATAACCCCCTAGGCTAACTACGTTATATATAATTATAAGTAGTAATTACTAATAACTTTAAAAATAATTATAAGCAGTTACTAATTTATAGATATATAATTAAAATATAAGTAGAGTATTACTATATTTAGTAAAATACTTTACCCTTACTAAAAGAAAGAAGTATAACTTTTAAGAGTTTAAAATTTATACTACTTATATATAGTCTCTATATAAGCTATTTAGTATTTATTAAATTTTTATTATTACGTTATACCGCGGCTTTATAAAGCTTATAAAGTACGTTAATTAACTAATTAATATTTAAAAGTTTTAAGGGGGCCTATATATAATATATATATTTTTTATATATATATTTTTTTTATATATACACTAAGTAGACGTATAGCTATACTTAGTATAATATTTTTATTATAGGTTAAAAAGGAGATATAATTATAAATAAAACAGTTAACTATTATTAAACGCTATACTACCTATATATATATAGACTAAGTAAAAAGTAATAAAAATAAATATAACTTCTATTTTATATAAATAAAGTTAAAAAAGTAATTAATAGATTATAATAGTAGTTATCGGCCCATTTTAAATACTAATAAAATATAGTACCTATTATTATATATATTAAAATAATATAATTCTATACTTTAAATAAAAATTTATATATATTTGTATACTAATCGAACAAATAGTGTAGCTATAGTAGCTTAGGGCAACTAAAAGGGATTTTAAAAAAGGAGGAGTATATATATACCTTTATTATTAAAAAAATTTATAATAGTGTAAAGTACGGTTTTAAAAAAATATTAATTATATTAATTTTTAATTATATCTAAACCGCTTAGTAAGTAGTCTCTAAGTAGGTATATAAAATTCGCTAGTTTTTTTTTAAAAAATAGTTTATTTTTATTTTTAGGCCTATTAATAAAAAACTTATATTATTTTAAAAAAGATAATTTTTTTTTACCCCCCTATAATAGTAGATATATAAGTATAAATTATAGTATAAAATAATAACTTATAAAATAATAATAAAAATATATATATATTTCTTCTTTTTTAAAACTCTATTTAGTTACTTTAAGCCACTATAGCTATACTATTTATTTAATTAGTATATAAATATATAAAATAATAAAACTAATATGTATTATTAAATAGTTATTACGTATTTATTTTAATAAATTTTATTTTTTTTAATTAAACTTAGTGTAATATCTTTAATAACTAATTATTAAATTATATTATATATATAGTACTATTTTTTTATTAAATAGTTACTAATAGTATTTCTATTTTTAAAATAAAAAACTATATTTTTAAAAAAAATTTATAATAATTTTTTAAATATAAAAATACTATAAGTAAATATAAAAAAAATTAAATTTATAAATAATATTATTATATTAAATACTAATAAATATAATAAAATAACTAATATTACTAATATTAAACTTTTTAAAAATATATTTAATATAAGAATACAATAGAGGCATATATATACTTCTTTTTTTTTAAAATCTCTTTTAGTTACCCTAAGCCACTACAGCCACACTATATGTTCGATTAATATATAAATATATAAGAATATATGTAAAATATATTATTATTAAGAACTACTTTATTAATTTCTCGCTTTTGGGTCCCTATATATAAGTATTAGTAAATTATATGCCTCGAGTTAGTTCCTTACTAAAACTGCTACTACACATCTCGTTGCGCTTCGTCAAACAGCCCACTGCAGCGACGCGGGGTTGACAGGGCGCCATCAATGGCACGCCTTTCCAGCCGCTGCAAGCGCATGATTCTTGGCCAACCCCACAGCGGGAACCGGCCCAAACCCAAATGCCCGGGCTCCCAGAGCATGGGCTCACGATCGCCTCAAGAGCCACGATCGCCTCAAGAGGGCCACCGGCTGCGAGCGATGATAACGTGTGAGGACCAAGTTCGAAGCAATGAGCGTCGACCTTAACGGCGCTGTCACGGCTGGCCCCCATCGTCTCGAGCATCGAATGGTACGATTACGTGAGTGAGATGGTCTATACAATAATATTCTTTTGCAGCGTTTACCGCGAAGACTTGGCAGCGGCTACTGGTTGGGGAATGCGTTCGGAGGACCGTTTTCGGCGAGCAGGCGGAAGCAGGGTACCTGATCCGCTGGGGTGTGATTGGCGAACCTTTTAAAATGGTGTCACAAACAGGGAGCTACTAACTATCAGCGTTACGGTTTTCGCGGTTACTTATCGCTAATATTGGATATTTCTAAAGTACTATTACGGAGCTAGCGAGAATTATTTTAACTAGAATAGCTAGAGTGCTTTAGTAAAAAGGATTTTTTTATATATTACTCTTAGGAAATTACTTTTAATTATTATAAAATATATATAATTTAAGTATATTTATTCTATTTAGTGTATAAAGTTATTATTATTATTATTATTATTATTATTATTATTATTATTATTATTATTAATTATACTATTCCTAATACCTCTATTTTAAAAAATTTATTTATTAATTATTTAAATATATTATTTATATTTGTATTTTAAACTTTTATTTTATATAATAAAAGTTTAACTTAATACTTATTATATATATATATATATATTTTTTTATATATTAATTAAACTGATTTTATATATATAAATTTTATATAATAAATTAATATAATAATAATATTTATTAGTATTACAGTTATAATAAAGATATATATATACTTTTTTTTTTTTAAAAATTCCTTTTAGTTGCCCCGAGTTACTATAGCCACACTATTTGTTTATTTAATATATAAATATATATATAGTTATAGTTAAACTATATATATAATTTTTAATTATATTTTTAGTTAATTATAGAGAGAAGTTTAAATATTAAAGTTTAAGATTATTATATATTAAACTAAAAAGCTATTAATATTTATAAATAATAATTTACTATTTAGTATAATAACACTAGAAGATAAAAAAAATTTTTAGTTTAGTAAGATACTATAATAATAATAATAAAAAATAGAAAATATAAGAATATAATAATATAAACTAAATTAAATTTTTTTAATATATATAATTAATTACTTATTTTAGTCCTACTAACGCTATAGTTATTTATTTTATTTATTTTTAGTAGTTCTACTCTTTATTTTACTTAAGTTAACCTAAAGTAATATATCTATCTTATAGGTCTACTATTATAATAATTAGATGTATATTTTTATATATACGCTCTTGTATTTCCGTAGGCAAGGGTTAGGCCCGCAGTGGAGATGTCTGTGAAACGCGAAGGATTCGTTCATCTAGCGTAGTTGGATCTTGCATGATGGTATCTGTGCTACCAACGAGGCTCTTCACTCCGACTAGCTTTGTGGTCGCTGCCGCCCTTTATCGTGCGAGGACGGCGCGTATTCTGCTGGATACTTTCCTTGAAACCTTCACCTCACTGTGGCACTGTCCAAAAAGGCATCTGGAGTAGCCTCTCCACGGTGATGCTAGAGAAGCCGGCAGAAAGTCGGCCATCGGCGGGCGCAGCATCCCTGTCAACATAGAAGACCTCCCTGATACCGATTTTTTGTATATAGTTCAATAAGCGAGGGTAATTGGTGCCTAATTGGTCAGTGCCATGGCTGTCGTCGCTAATGACGAAACGACCGCCCATGTGAAGAAAAGCCTAATAGATAAGAGAGTCAGACGAGCTGAAACTTGTACGCGAAGCGGTGTGACGTACCATGCACACAGGCGAGCAAGGGTATGGTTCAAGAAGGCCTTTGCGCAGACCTGCCGAGTTGAGCTCGAGCACTCCGCCATAGGAGGCAACGTATTCCAGGTTGCGCTGTATCCGCTTCCATACGCCCTTCATACCCCCGAATTGGGCGTCCCGATGATCGCTCAACAGTCTTATCAGGTCAAAATGCCCTACCACAGGTGGTCTCAATGCTTGGAGCATCCCGTACTGCTCGTCGAAGTAGTCTTCGAAGAGTCTCTCGTCCGTTCCTCCTGCTGCTATTCGAGCCTTTTCGTACGTGGCTCGGTCAAAGTCTATGGGAATGGTGTGAGTATGGTGTATGGAGCCCAAGAAAAGATCGAACTTGTATTTTGTGAAGATGCCATCTATGATCTGATGCGTTGATGCACGAATCCACTCAGACTCAAAGCCTACTAGGAGCTTGATTTTGGAGGAGTAGGCCTTTCTCACGCGCTCTGCTTCAACAAGGAAGGCGTCGAAAAGCTTTGCGAGCGACTCGGCCGTGTGGCTATCCGCCTGGGCACAGTCAGTAGTCAACTTTCGAATGCTTGTTCCGGGAGGCTTCGTACCTCCTCTGGGTAGAAGTCCTCGAGCGGTCTGGGAATATGTTCCGTCAATGCCAGTGTAAGGAACCCTTTTGCAATAGCATCCCGGACGACTTCTTCCAGAGTGTTTTTTGCGTGTCCGCAAAATTGCCCAGAGTGGCTATGATGTGAGTAAGGCATGTCGAATTGGTCTAGCCTGCTTGCGCTCAACGATGCCTTGCGCCCATATGGTTGTTGGCTTTAATGTTGGCTCCAGACGGCGAGGCTTATGAATGGAGCCGAAGTGATGCGCTTGAGCAGCAGGCGTTGAATTTCAACATTCACGTTCGAAACTGCAGAACCTCTTGTGCTGGGATAGAGTGACTCGGAGAACGCCCGGAGGTCTAGTAGGATAGATGATCCGGTAGCACTTGATCTTCAGCAGCGAGAAATATTATCCGGCGTCATCCTTTCCGAGCCCCACCCATTCCGAACTGCTTCCGAGGAAAGCCGGAGCACCCTTCTACAATGTTGGAAACATGTGCCGCTGTCATCCATCGTGACCGACATGGACACGATGCGGCACAACAGATGCATAGAACAGTTCCGTTGATTAAAAGGCGCAGATGCGCATTGCAAGCGTTCGACCTATCCATGATTGCATGCTTCATCCACACATACCCCGCCTACCTTTCTAGTGTGCACACTTGCCAAAGGAGCGTTTCGACAGAGAGAAGTCCCAAAAAGCCTCCACGAACACTGTCGGAACGTGTTGAGCGCTCGCCAGCCTACGACTCGGTCCGAGCTAGCAATTTCACTACGTTCAGAAAGCGCAGTTGCGCATAATAAGGCCAGGTGGGACAGGGGAATGCCCCACAAACATTTCGAATATCGACGTGAAGACACCGTTTACAACCTACGTACTCCGCTAAGGCTCCTAACGATATACTCTTCTAGTAAAGTACTAAAAATATATAATATTTCAATAAATTCTAGTAACTTATTAGGTCTTTTTAACTTTTTATATTATATAAGCTAATAATATCTTACCTTATTTTAATTATATTTAGAAATATTTTTATATTTAATATAAACGCTCTTAAAGATATTAATAAAATATATATTATAATATTATAATATTAGTACCTACTAATCTTCGTAAGAGAAAATAATATAAATTTTTATATTTTAATTTTATTATATCGTTTATAATACTAAATTATATAAAAAAAAAATTTTTTTATTATTACTATTATTAGAAGAGTATATTATATTTTTATAAATAATAAAAATATTTAAAATAAATATAAAATAAATAATTTTATTTATTTATATATTAACTAAAATAATAATAAACTAAATAAAATAATTTATACTATACTTTAAATAGTATACTAAAGAATACAAAATTTCTAAAATATATAAGAGTTAAAAAACTAATTTATTAATTAATAATTCTAATATTATTTTATAGTATTAATTTACTAATATTTAACACGTAAAAATATATACTAATACTTATTAATAAAGTCTACTTTTTAAATTAACTATTTAGTATATAAATTCTTTATATAGTATTAATAAAATAATATATAAAAAATAATATATAATCTACGTAAACGTAATTTCTACTTATAAAAATATAATAGCGTATTTATAAAAATATATTTATTACTACCTAATTATAATAGTATAAATATATATATTTTTATATTAATTAAATAAAAAGTGTGGCTGTAGTGGCTCAGGACAACTAAGAGAGGTTTTAAAAGAGGAGGAGTATATATATACTATTATTAGTATTTATATAGTTTAATATTACAAATAAATTATAGTATAAAAACGTTTAGTATTTAACTTTTATTATTTAGATAGCGCTCTATTTAGTAAAAGTAATAGAAGCTATTATAATACTAAAAAGTAAGACTTCTATTATTGAACTTATAAGAGCGAATATATTTATAAACTAATAAATATACTAATATTTTAATCTAAAAAATTATATATTTACTATTATAGTTTTATCTATACTTAAAAGATTATTAAGTATATATTATTCTTTTATCAGGCACTCTATAGCAAGAAATAGAAAAAGTTTATTTATAAAGAGGTATAATTTTTTAATTTACTTCTTTTAATCTTTGCGAATATAGATTTTATAAAATATAAAACTTAATAATTTATAAACTACTATTAGGTAGTAACCTTATAAATGCTATTTTTAATAAAATTACTTTTCGCTACGCTTAAGCTAATTAAATGTTTAGTAAGCTAGTTAAAGTATTAATCTATAAAGCTTCTCTATTAGATTTATTATATAATTTTTATTATTGTTTCTACTCTTTTATTATTAAATTATTTTAAGTATTATAGTTTTAAATTATTATAAATAATAGTTTAAAAGCTATTTAATATTTAATTTAATACGCTTTGCGCTCTATTATTATATAATTTTTTAAAATTTTAATTTAGTAATTTTTTCTTTTATATTCTTAATATTTAATAATTCTCTAAATATTTAGAATTACTAAGCTAAAGGAGCTTTTCTTAACCTATAAGCTAGAATATTACTTATCTAAAGATATTTAATTTTATAACTCTCTTTTAAATACTTTTAGTATGATTATATATTTTATATATCTATATAGCGTAAATATATAGTTATACGCTTATTATTATCTATAATTAGCCTAATTATTTACTAATAATTATATAATATATACTGCGTAACTTTAAAATTTAAAATAAATTTATTAAAAAAGCGCTTTAAAGCTATAGTATCTTTCTTTATATATTTTAGCGCGAGAAACTCTACATTAGTAGTTAATATTATAATAGTAGTCTATTTTATAGTTTTTTAAATAATTACTCTACTAAATAATTATTACGGAAAGATACTTCTAAGCTAGTAATATAAGCTCTAAAGTATCTTCCTGCGATAATAAAGTTAACAAATTTAACTAATAGGATATTTTACCGCCCTAATTATATACTAGGGTTTAAAATAGCGAAATATAAATATAATATAGCTTTTATAAAATCTATAAAAAAGTTATTATAACATTTTACTATAAAGATTAACGGGGTTATAGTGTTTATAATAATAATTTATATATAAATAAACTATAAATATAACTTAAAACAAAAAAAAAATATGAGAACTTTAGATTATATTATTTATTTAAGGAGAAAATAACTCTTTTAGAGTACCTAACATATTTAAAAAATAAAAAGTTAGACTTATTTAAATATAGTAATAATAACTTATAACTAAATAGTATAGAATCGCTAAGTTAAGACTAATAAAACTAATATAGCCCTATACTTTTATAGATAAGGTAAAGGTAATTATAAAATACTGTAATAGTCCCCTTTTAAAATATTTTAGTATAAAATAAACCCTTTAGCACGTATAGCGTAAATATATATAAATAGGTATATTTAAAAATATTACTAACTATATTTATAACTATAAGCGCTCTTAACGCACTAATTTAAAAATATATAAACTATATAGTTTTTTTTATATACTTTTTATTTTTAATAAACTATGGTAATATATAACTAGAGATTTTATTATAAATTTATGTTCTAGTTATTTTACTAAAATTATTTATAATATAATTTTATAATTATAAACTATTTCTTTAAAATAGTCCATTATGCACGAGTAAGAATAAATTAAAATAGTATTAATTGAGTCAAGCTTTAGATTTATAAAGTTATATAATTTAATAAAAATTTAATAATAGTACTATTTAATAGAGGTCTACTTATATAAGTAAAGTATTAGAATACTTGTTATTAATATTTAAACTAAAGGAAAATTTAATTCTCTATTTATTACTTATAGATAGATAGGTAAATATAATAGTAAAATAAAACTTTTAAATAGTACTTTTATATTTTTTATTACGTATAATAAAATAATTAAGTATTATAAATTTTGTATTTACAATTTACTTATAATAATAATTAGTACTTTATTACTATATATATATTCTATTAAGTCTACTACGGATACAGTCTAAAAGAGCTAAATAAGCCCTTATAGATATTAGAAAAAAAAGTTTATTTAAACTATTTATTTATCCTATAAACTTATTAATATTTAAAATAAAACTAAACTAAAACTACAGATAGTATAAAAGTATTAAATATTATTTTAAAATAAAAAGTAGTTTTTACTAAACCTAAAAGTGGGGAGTAAGATTTAAATTTTAAATTATTATATATAATTTATAAAACTAAGTAAGAAAATTAACTAAAAATAATTAGGTTTTAGTATAATAATTAAGTATATTAATAGTCTACTTCCTATATATAAAATTAAGTTTATAGGTTTAGGATAATAAAGGCATACATATACTCCTCGTTTTTTAAAATCCCTTTTAGTCGCCCCGAGCCACCACAGCTACACAATTTATTTAATTAATATATAAATATATAAGTTTAGGATAAGTTTATTTAGTTTTTTTTATTAGAACTATATAAACCTTAAGACTTATTATTATATAAGTAGGAGTTAATAATTAATATATTATACTAATTTAAAAATAATATATATATATATATTTGTATACTTTATATACTAATCGAACAAAGAGTATGGCTGTGGTGGCTCAGGGCGACCAAAAGTAGTTTTAAAAAAGAAGGAGTATGTGCATACCTTTATAATAATATATATAATATAAAATATATTATAGACTATAAACCTAATAAATTTAGTTAATAATAATATTATATTAAATACAAAGACTATTTAGATTAAGAAAATACTTAAAAACTAAGAGCCTTAATTAGTATAAAAATATTAAAAAGATTTTAGAAATAATTTCAAATTACCTTAAAAAAATTTAGGATAACCTTAGTAAAATAAGTAATATAAAAGCGGGATAAACTTTTTATAAAAAGAAATAATTTAGTTAAGAGTATACTAGTACTATAAGACTAGGGCTAGTTTATTTTTTTTTAAAAAAAAAATAAATAGCGTAAGGTAATTTTATATAAATTTTAAAAAACTTAAAAGATTTACTATTTTTTTTTTAGTTATAGGTGCTAAAGTAGTTTAGAAGGGCCTTTAGCGTAAAATAATAGTCTATTTTAAACTACTTTAGGCCTATATTTTTCTTTTAAAATAAAATTATTACGTTTTATTTTTATAATTTTATATCTATCTTCTATAAGGAGTTTAGTAACGTAAATAGTCCTATTAGCTAATAACTACTATTATAACCTATTAGGTACTTTTTTAACTTTATTTTTATATAAAATAGAGGTTATATTTATTTCTATTACTTTTCGCTCGGCCTATATATATAGGTAGTATAATATTTAATAATAATTAATAATTTTTATTTATAATTATAAATTCTTTTTTACTTATAAAAATACTTAACTGCGATACTAAGTACGCCCTATATATCTACCTAGCCTGCGTATTATTATACCTATATATATAGGCTCTCCCTAAACATATAAATATTATAGGGGGGTAACAAAAGAAAAGAAAAAAAAATACCTTCTTTAAAATAATATTACTTTCTAACTAGTAGGTATAAAAATATAAAGAAATTACTAATATAAAAAAAAAGACTAGTAGATTTAATTTACCCTATTAGGGGCTGCTTACTAAGGGGTTTAGAAGTAAAAAGAAATTAGTAAATATAAAATTTTTTTAGTATTCTACTTTAAGTTAGTATAACTGTTTATCTAAGGTGTAAAATTAGTTTATTTTTATATATATAAAAATTAATTCTAAGTTTTATTAGGATATTAAATATTTTTATATATTTATATATTAATTATATAATTATATACAAAAGTCACTTTTTTATATTTTTAATAATTAACTAGTAAATAATAAATTACTAATACTTAGTAAGTAGCCTTTAGTTTTTATAACTACCCTATAATAGTTAAAAAAAATAAAATATAGTTATTAATAACTTCTTATAGTATATATATTTATATATTAATTAAACTAATAATATAGCTGTAGTAGCTTAGGGTAACTAAAAGAGGTTTTAAAAAAGGAGGAGTATGTGTATACCTTTATACTTAATGTGTTAATAAAGTTAGATAAGACTAGGTTAAAAAATGTATAGCTTCTTATAGTATATTATTTTACTTTTATATAATAACTGTTTTAAAGACCTCTATACTTTATATACTAAAACCTATACTTAAATTAGCCTCTTTATTATTATTTAACCCTTATTTTAAATGACCTTATATATTTTCTATAGGGGCTAAATTAGGGCTATTGACTAGGTAAGGAAATAGTATAATTTTATTATTTTTAAACTAGTTTAACACGACTATTATTTTATAAATAGGGACGTTATCTTGTTAAAACTACTAACCTTAATTAATATATATATATGTATATTATTATATTAATAAAAAGAGAAGTAAAAAAAGATTATATAACTTACCTCTTTTTATTAACAGTTTAACCTTAGGTATAAAAACTTTAATTATATAGTCCTTACTAGTATAAAAAGTAAAAGAATTAGGTATTTTAATAAATACTAAATTACTTCTATCTTCTACCTAAATTGTATCCTAAACTTATAGACTAAGGTCTCGGCCTATAAAATAATTAATATAATTAATATTAGAAAACTAAAACTATAACTTAAAAATATAAAAAAAGCTATATAGTTTAATAATTTAAAAAGTTAAATTAACTTACTTTATTATTAGCGAACAGCTTGTTCTTTTCTAACTCTATTATTACCCCTTTTTTTTATAATATTATGTATTCTGTTATCCTATTTATATTACTAACTTATTAGAAAATATTATTTTTTTTATTTATATATTTAATATTTTTTATATAATCTTTAGCGTATTTTAATCTTTTTTTTTTAGCAATTTTATTATTAATTATAGGTTTTTTTTTTACTTATATTAATACTATAATCCTCCTCTTTTAAAACTCTTTGTAAGAATCGTTTTAAGATATTTAGACTATTATCTATTAATAGTCTTTAATTTTTTTTAGGGCATTAAAATATGTCTGTATTAATAACTCTTTTTTCTCTTTAAGTTACATTAGAAACTCTACTAATTTTAATTTTATTTATATTATTATAATATTTTTTTTTATTTTTAATACGTCGTATAGTATTATAAATACTATTAGGAGTTCTTTTTAAAGTAGAAATAATTATTAAAATAGGAGTATTTACTTATAAAAGAAGATTAATTTTAGATATAAGTTTAGTTAAATTTAGTGCTATTTTAAGGAAATAGGAGTCTAAGTTTATAAAATTAAAAAGATATTACTATATACCATAATATTAATAATATATTACGTTATTAGTAATTATATAAGCCTTAATATAATTTTTTAATTAATATAATTTTATTATTAGATTACTAATGTACCTCGAAAATCTAGTTACGTGACCTATACTAGGCCTAAAAGGGTATAATTAAAGTTTTAGTTTAATACATTAAGTAACTAAAAAGTTATATAAACTTAAAAAAGGGGTTAAAATAATTGCTAGGTTTAGGTAATTTTAGTTATTTACTTATATTTAGTAAGTAGTAACTAGAATAGTAATTATAATATCTATAACCTTTTTTTTAAAACGGTATTATTTGCGTATTTGTAAGTCTATTATTTAATTTTATAGAAATTTTTAAAAAAGGTATCTTTTTTAATTTGTCTTTTTTTTTCACCCCCCTATAATTAGTATTTCCTTAAGACGTCTTTATTATTGCCTCTACTTTTACTATAACTATTACTTTTACTATCGTCTTTACTATTACTGCTATTTTTGCCTTTACCTTTACTATATCTCTTATACTAAAGAGTATTTACTTTATCTATAAAATATATATTTTACTTATTAATTTTATTATAAACTATATATTATATTACTCTATTTTCTTGATTTTTGCTGTATCTTTACCTGTAAAAGCTACTAATACTACTAATTTAATATTTATAACTTTAACTATTTTCTTTATTAATATATTTATATTTATATACTAATCGAACAAATAGTGTGGCTGTAGTGGCTCGGGGCGACTAAAAGGGGTTTTAAAAAAGGAGGAGTATATATATACCTTTATTTCTTTATTAATAATTTAATTTACTTATTACACTAGTACCTAATATTAAATATAGCTATTATTTTATTATAATTAACTTCTTTAGCAACTAAATAAATACAGTTAGCTACTTCTAAATAAATAAAGTACTTATACTAGTAAGTGTTTACTAGGATTATATTTTTATTACTTAATATTAAGTAGAAGGAGATTAAAAAAAAAACTTAAATAACTATAGTAAACACCTTTAGGTTAATTAGAATACGTATTTAATTATTATTAGTATTTATAAGAAGAGGACTATATTATATAGGAGCTAGATATTTAAAAAAAAATATTTTAAATAATATCTTAGTAGGTATTTTTTTTAATAAACGTTTAATTATATTAACTATAAGAAAAATATAGAAAAAATATAGTAGTCTATACTAAACTTTTTTAATATAATATTTTTTTAAGAGGGCGTACTAATCGCGCTAGTATACTAGCGTAAAATAGTACTATATCTTTTTTAATCTAGTTATACTTTATTTTTTAAATATATTAAGTATAAAGATATATATATACTCTTTCTTTTTTAAAACTTATTTTAGTTATCTTAAGCTACTACAGCTACACTATTTGTTTAATTAGTATATTAATATATAAAATATATAATCCTTTTGTTTATATAATAAAGTTACTATTAGTAACTACCTAATTAAGAAAAAAAAGTGTTATATATCTTATATAACCTAATAATCGGCTCGTAACAGATATTACGCTAAGCCTAATTAGGAAAAGTAATACTTACTTAAATAGATATATTATAATCGCTTAATAGTACGTAATAAATTCGCAGCTTAGTATAGTTTATTATCTTATAAAATAACTTATATTAGTGTATCTTCTATTATAAACTAATACTAAGCAGGTATTTATAATAAAAGAAATATTAATATATTATAATTATAATACGTATTACAGCGTCTAAAGCTCTATTAATTAATAGTAGTATACTACTCTTTTATAACTAAAGTATAAGCTTTTAGTACGTTAAAAAAATAAAATTTTAGTAAAATATATATATTAAACTTACTTTAGCCTGTACTATAAAGTATAATATATATTTTAAACTTTTAAATTAAACTAAATAAATAAGAAACGTAAAATAGTAAGTATATTTAATATAATTATTATATTACTATCTATTTTTACGGGTAATTCGTAAAAGTCTATATTTAAGTAAAATAATCTTATTAATATAGTCGTAGACTTAACTATATATAAATTAAAACTAAAATACTTTATAAAAAAGCTAAAAATCTACTATTTAGAAGTACTATTAAATAAAAAAATAATACTAAAGCTACTGTAGCTATACTACTATACTAAGTAATTAATAAATAAAAATAAGTTATTTACTACTTATAATAATACTAATACTAATAATTATAGGGCGCTAAAGTAAAGAGATAGTACAATTCTTTAGTAAGTAACTAAATATATTAGAAGCTATAGTTTATAGTATAAAAGGTGTATATAATTCTAATTAAAATCACGTAAAATAAAAGTTACTAGTATATAAAAGAGTGCTATAGCTTAATATTATAAAAAATATTTAAAAGTAAGCGAAGAGGGATTTCTAAAAAAATAATAATAGATAGCTGGTATAAAAGAATATAAATAAATAGCTTAATATATAACTAAATAAAATAGAATATTCTATATTAATTATTTTATTATAATTTTAAAACCTCTAGGTCTCTGTTAAGACCTAATATATATATAGTCCTATTAAAATTAGAGTAGTTTAATAGTATAATAATAAAATTATATATAATATAAAAGTATACTATAGTAAAATAAAAACTATAACTATTAAAAATTAGTATTATTTAGACTAAAATATTATATTAAGAGCCTACTTATTATAACTATAACTAAAGGGTTCCTAAACTCTATATATAGACAAAAGAGGCTTTAATAAATTATAAATTTATTTAAATTATTTACTAAAAAACTACTAGAGTAATACTTTTTATTACTTAACTCCTAAATATAATTAACTAGCAAATATAAGTAGTAATAACGTAGACTATACTATTTTTAATATAATAACTAGTACTAAATCTAGTATTATAGGGGGGGGGGATATTAAAAATTAATGTATTTAAAAAGTTACTATTTTTAAAAATTAATATAAAATAAATTACTAAGCCTATAAATACGTAACTTATACCGTTTTAAAAAAAACGTTATATAGATTTCTATAAGAGTTTTAGTGACTGTGTAGTTGTAGTAAACTGGACAATACTTGTTTTTAGAGTAAAAGGTAAATTAATACTATCTATAAAATAAGATAATTAAGATCGAATATATACATAATAGGCGAGTGATTAGGTAATCTAGTAACGTAATTAACCCGTAATTAGAGAGGGTATATAAGTCTTTATATTACGATAGTAGTTAATATACGTAATAAATTAAAATTATTTAAATATAATAATATTATTAGTCTTATTCTTAGGTCCCTATAACTGTTTAGTTAGTAAATAAATTTAACTAAAATTTTAACTATACTATTCTAGGAGTAGCGTAGGTTACGTAACTTACTCTTTAATAAATATGTATTATATAATAATAAATTTTTATAATTAGTAACAATTTAGCTTTTACTTATATAATTAGTTATTACGGAATATATTATTAATATTAAAGTATATTATAATATCTGTTTAATTTTATAAACCTAAATGCCTATTTTTTTTAAAATAGTACTACATTTAATAAAACTCGAATTTAAACTTAATCTTTTATTAAAATTAAATATTTCTATTTAAATAATTATTTCTACTTTAAAAGAAATACTAAATAGTATTTATAATACTATAAGACGTATTAAAAATAAAAAAACAATAAAGAAGAGAATTATAATATAAAAAAGTTAACTAAAAGGGATAAAAGAGTTATTAATAAAGACTTAACTAAATGTCCTAAAAAGGAAAATAAAAGAATACTTCTTAAAGATAATTTAGAGATTATAACTAGATAATAATAAAGAGTTTTAAAAGAGAAGGGTTATATAATTAATATAAGTAAAAAAGAACTAATAATTAATAAAGAAAACACTAATAAAAGCTTAAAATACGCTAAAGAAAATAGATAAAATATTAAAAATTAAAATTAAAATAAAATAATATTTTCTCACAAATTAGTAATATAAAGGGGATAATAGCCTAACTTTTTTAATATATTAATTATAAAGGTATACATATACTTCTTCTTTTTTAAACCCCCTTTTAGATCGTCCCGAGCTACTATAGCTACACTTTTTATTCGATTAATATATAAATATATATATAAAGGAGATAATAGAATAGATAATATTATAAAAAATAATAATAATAAAGTTAAAAAAGCACTAACTAATAGCTAATTATAAAGTAAGTTATTTTAATTTTTTAAACTATTAAAATATATAACTTTTTATATATTTTTAGGTTAGAGTTTTATTATTCTAATATTAATTATATTAACTATTTTATAGGTTATAATATAATCTTTTAAGTTTAGAAAGCTATTTAGATAGGGGGAATAAGTAAATTAGTATTTATTAAAATACCTAATAATAATACCCTCTTTACTAAAAAGAACTATATTAATAAAGTCTTTATACCCGAAGTTAAACCGAATATAAAAAGGAATAAGTTTACTAACTTTTGTTACCTACTTTTTTATTAATATAATAATATATATATATTATATTATAATAATAATCTTTATATTAATATTAATTTAGATTAGTAATTATAATATAATTACGTCTCTATTTATAAAATAACAGACGTTTTAAACTAGTTTAAAAATAATAAAATTATACTTTTTCTATCCCTAGCCTATAGTCCTAATGTAGCCCTAATAGAAAATATAGACAGTTATTTAAAATCTAGACTAAATAAAAATAATAAGTCTAAAGTAGGTATAGAATTAAGTTTAAAAAGTATAGAGTTTTCTAAAAACCTATTATAGAGAAGTAGAATAATATACTATAAGAAGTTATTTATAAATATATTTTATTCCTCCCTAACTACTATAAGGTAGTTATAAAAGCTAGGGGCTACTATACTAAGTATTAGTAATTTATTATTACTAGTTTATTATTAAAAATTTAAAAAAATAACTTTTATATATAAATATATATTTATATAATAATTAAATAAATAGTGTAGCTATAGTGGCTTAGGGCGACTAAAAGGGGTTTTAAAAAAGGAGGAGTATTAGTATACCTTTATACTTATTATTATATAAATATATAAGAATATTTAATATACTATATTTATATATTAATTAAATAAATAGTGTGGCCAGTGTGGCGAACAGGTCTCCATATCGGGATTTTAAAAACTAAAATATCTCTTTAACTAAAAGAGTTATAAAAATACTCTTTATTAGTAAAATATAGAGCTAACGTCGCTCTATATTTTACTAATAGAAAGTTTCTTTTTAAATCTAATAAATAAAAAGTTATTAACTAACCCGTCTTACTAAGAAATAGGTCTCCACATTTTACTCCGATCTAAGATATCTCCTTAACTAAAAGAGTTATAAAGAAACTTTCTATTAGTAAAATATAGAGCTAATTTAGCTCTATATTTTACTAATAGAAAGTCTCTTTATTACTCTTTTAGTTAAAGAGGTATTTTAGTTTTTAAGATCCTGATGTAGAGACCCGTTCGCCAGCCTAAGTGTGGCTGTAATAGCTTAGAATAACTAAAAGAGATTTTAAAATAGGAGAAGTATATATATACTTTTATTTTTTTTTAATATACTAATATATTATAGATACTATTATATATTTTAAATATATTTATATTTTAATTAAATAAAAAAGTATAGCTATAGTAGCTTAGGACGACCTAAAAGGGAGTTTAAAAAAGGGGGAATATATATATACTTTTATACTTAATATATTGTATACTATTATAATATTTATAAAAACTAGCTAATTTTATACGTTAAATAAAAAGTTATAATTGTCTAAAATATAGTTTTAAAAATTATTTATATTTATTAAATTTTTATTACCCCTTAGAGGCTAACTAAGTAGCCCTTAGTAGAGTAAATAGATTATACTAGTCTTTTTCTTTAAAATAGTATTTTTTTTTATATTTTTAGACCTTATAACTAAAAAGTTATATTATATTAAAAAAAGTACCTTTTTAAATTTATCTTTTTTTAATATTCCTCCCCCCCCTACTATAAACTATATAACTTTTTTACTTGTATTACTATTAATAAAAGCGGAACTTTTACTCGCGGAGCTAAAAATTAAAAAAAATATAATAGTTATAATTATAAAAAAAAGTTAATAAAAAAATTACTATATAGACCTAAATGTAAATTTAAAATTAAAGAGTATAATTAATAGCTTAATAGTATTATTTAATCTTTAAGTTAGTTATAGCTACTATATAAAAAGTACTAGGCTTTTAAAAAGTATATTAGTAATTAAGTATATTAGAGAGTACTAAATTAGTTTAAGTAACGCTATTATACTACTAGAAAAATATTTATTCTTTTTTTATCCTTTTTATAACTTATTTAGAAGTTATTAGAGTTATTATTAATTTTAGTATACTCTTATTTCTTATCTAAAGCTATATTAAAATAACTACGCCTATAAAGGAGAATATTAAACTTAGTATATTTATTAGTAAAGTAAAAGATACTACTATAAGTATAAATATTTTTAAAAAATTTAATATTACTATTATATAATAATTTGCGCTAAATTACTCTAAATTTTTATATACTAGTTACTCATAGTATTAAATCTGTTATATTTTATATATAAATAGACTTAACCTTTTTAATAATTTATTTTTTATTATCTTATATTATTTTATACTATTTATCCTTATTTATAGGCTTTACAGTAATAGGTTTAGCTATTTACTATATTTAGTTTTTATTAAATATTATAGGGTACTTAACGTAGCGTAGGTTTATAACCTAATACTTATACTTTATATATATATATTTATATATTAATCGAATAAAAAGTGTGGCTGTAGTAGCTCGGGGCGACCTAAAAGGGGGTTTAAAAAAGGAGGAGTATATGTATACCTTATAAGTTAAGCTTTACACGTTATATATAGTATTACTTATACGTCTTTTAGCCTATAGTAAAATACTTATTTTTATTACTTACTTAAGCTATCCTAATAGCGGTTTTTAATTATTTAAAATAGTAAAATTAACTATATAAAAACTAATTAGTATAATTAGTATTTTATAGTACCTATTAGTACTATATTAATACTTACTATATAATAAGCGGTATTCTTTTTAATATAAAAAAATAAATTTAAAAAAAAATAGCTTTTGTAGACGTATAATTTCAATTTATTACTATTAGAATCTATTATATACTAGTACTTTTAGTTTAAAACGTTATATACTACTATAACTCTTATATAGCTAATATAATATATTTTAGTATATTATTTATTTTTTTAGATTAACTAAATATAACAGTCTTTAAGTATTTTATATTTAAAAGATATTATAATAGTATAGACTAAAATTTAATAGTATAAATTAAAATTTAATATATAAAAGCTAATTATATTTTAGTATAATTATATATTATAGTTAATACTAAATAGTTCTATTTCGTACCTTATATAAAATACTTACTTTTAAAAAATATTATTAAGCCTAAAATAAAAAATAGTAGTAAAGGTCTCTAAAATTAAATTTTATAATTAGAGGTACTAAAACACTAATACTACTAAAATAATATTATTAATTAGCTTATTACGTAATTAACTATATTTAGTAAAAATAGTAAAAGATATATATTACTATATACTACTAAATAGCCATCTATATAAAAAGGTCTTAAAAAGAATATTTAATTTTATTATTTAATACTATTATACTTATATAGTCTAAAAAGTAGTAAATAGGTATATATAGACTATATATATTTATATTACTTACTTTTACAATAAAAGCGGTCCTATAAGGTAAATAATATTATAATTTAAGTATTTTTACTTTAAATAGGAGTATACTTATATAATAAAAAATAAATAGTTTATATAATAGAGGTTTAGTTAAATAGTTATTTTTCTTTCTACTCTTATAGATAATATATATTTAATTTATTTTATATTTTATACTATATTACTACTCTACCTTAATTTCTAATACTAAAATCTTTTTAGATATTATATATATTATATAAGAATTTTAGCTTTCTATAATTTTATATTAATTTCTGAGTAGTACTTTATACTTTTAAAAAATTTTATATTTATTATATAAAATAGACGCGTTTACAGAACGCTATAATAAAAAAAAAGAATTAAACTTCTAATATAAAAATTATATTAATATAAAAATTATATTAATATAAAAATTATATTAATATAAAAATTATATTAATATACTAATTAAATTAATATAATAGCTGTGGTAGCTTAAGACAACTAAAAGAGGTTTTAAAAAAGGAGAAGTATATATATAGCTTTATTTATATAAGGAATAATAATAAAATTTAAAAAGTGTTATAAATTTAAAATATTTCTAAGTACTCGCCTACTATACTACTCTACTAATATTACTATTATAAGTAACTAGAGCGCCTTTATTGTCTCCCCTTTATTACACGCCTCCTCGTACCCGTGCATATAGCAAAAGCACATAGATCCTCATGCTGTTACTTTACTTTTAGGCTAGCCTACATCCTTTTTAACTTACTTTTAACAATTGTGTAAGTAACTAGATATATTATATAGTAGACTATATATCCTCTTACTACTATTTTAATATAATATTTTTTAAAATATACTAAGCGTTATAAATATTTATATACTAGTATATTAATATAATACTATATTCTCGTTAAGTTATTTTTATTAATTTTTTTTATATATATAGTTGTATATTAATTAAACAAATAGTGTGGCTATAGTAACTCGAGATAACTAAAAGGGGTTTTAAAAAAGGAGGAGTATATATATACCTTTATTATATAATAATATTATATAAAGAGAAGTAAAGTGTAGCGTTAGAGACACTAGTCTAAAAAAGATATAGGCTATAAAAAAGTTGTTCTATATAATAACATATATATATATTTTCTTTACTATTTCTAACTACTATAAATATACTTCTAGTATTAATTTTTTAATAATCTATTTTTAGTCTTTAGTAATCTATAGATTTAAATTTAAATAATTATTTATTTTAATAGCTAAAACTTTAAAATTTACTTATATTTTTAGCTATATAATTAATTTATATAGGACGTCTATATAAATTAAATTTAGTATAAAAAAGGTATTTTTTCGACACATTAAGTATAAAGGCATACACATACTCCTCCTTTTTTAAAACCCCTTTTAGTCGCCTACACAGCCACCACAGCCACACCCTTTTATTCGATTAATATATAAATATATTTAAAAAAAGGTATAGAAAAAATATAAAAATAAAATTATAAATAATCTTTTATACTAAATTTAAGTATATATATAAGTATAAAATATAAAATATTAGTATAATATATACTATTTTAATAATTTAGTAATAACTAAAAATATAAGCTACTAAAATTATATACTTGTTTAAAATTAGAATTGTCTTACTTCAACGCTACTATAATATTAATATATTAAAAATTTTTATTAATTTTAGTTAATATTACTTCAAATTATTAAATATATTACTTCTTTTTTAATAAAATACTAATATAGTGCTTAGTCTATTAGTATATAATTAAATTATATACTTTAGTAGTAAATATATATTTAATCTTTATATAAAATATAATTTAAATTATTTATTCTAACTTTTTCGACACACTAAGTATAAAGGTATATATATACTCCTCCTTATTTAAAACCCCTTTTAGTCGCCCTAAGCCACCACAGCTACACTATTTATTCGATTAATATATAAAGATATAAATATATATAATAAATTTTTTTAAATAACTACTTAAATATAGATTTTTTATATAGTATTTAACGTTTATAAGTATCTAACATTTATAAGTATCCTATATATATTAAATATAAACTATAATAATAGGTTTCTTATATAGACTTTTATTATATAAAAAGTAGTAAAGTAAAGTATTAAGACACTAGTTTAAAAAAGATATAAACTAAAAAAAGTTATTCACCTAAATATAGTTATAAAATAAGTATATATAAAAATTATAAAAAATATTTTATTTTATATTAGTATAGTACTTAAACTTATAGTTTTAGTATATAGCTTAATATATAACTTAATATATACCTTAATATATTACTTAAATACGCTTTTATATAATAAAAGTATATATATAATAATAAAAGTCTGTATACTAATATATATTTATTTAATTTTAATTTTAAAATTATTAAATATAAAATTAATTACTAAATATTATAAATTAATTATAAAAATATTAGTATTTTTATTCTTATTTATATATATACTATAGATATAGTATAGTATAATAAATTAAGTTATATAATCTATTTTCTGTTTAATAAATATTATAAATATATAAAAATATTATATTACTTTTTAAAAAGTATATTTTAATAATTTAATTATAATTAACTAAATAGTTATATAATAATATAATATTAAATTTATAAATTATAGCTAATTTATATAAAAAAAACTTAGAGTATATTATTAAATATTATATAATTTAAAATTTAGGTTTATTTTAAGTATACATTTTAGATAAAATAATATTTAATACTATAATATATACTTTTTTTTTAAATTATTAGAGAACTATAGTTTATAACTTATTATTATATTACTATATATTATTAAATTAATTATAATTAATTATTTAAAATACACTTTTTTAAAAAAAAATTATATTTTTATTAATATTAAAGCTACTGTGCGTAATATAACTTTAGTTTATTTATTAGATTATATATATATTTTAAGCTATAAAATAATTTATAACTATTAGATAAATATTATATATTTATTTTCGTTATATTTTTTAACTTAGCTTAATATAGTATTTTTAAAAATTAATTATTAAATTAAATAGTAACTAATAGTAACTTTATTATTATATATAATAAATAATAATTTAATAGTAGATTAATTAAAGAAGAGTTAATTTTATATATAGTTATATAAAATATTCATAAAGTAATTTTATTATATATATATATATAGATTAATAGTAGATTAATTAAATAAGAGTTAATTTTATATATAGTCATATATGAAATTAATAAAGCGATATAACGGCTCCATGTTGAAGAGCGCGCAGGCAACACAAATCCTAAACAACGCACACTTCCGTCCATACTTCTTTATGTTTATCCGTGGGAGCTGTATCGACTTACTGTACGCTACGTCCTTACTAATTATAAAGGTAGGTAAAAATAAAGGCGCTATAACTAGGGCCTGTTAAATAAAAGGTTTTTTTTTAAAATATTATAGCTAGTGGCGGAGCGATGACTCAACCTGACAAACTTGTTGGGCTGCAACGGCGACGACGGCGGGCGGGCAGAACCATGGGCCGCACACAGCGCGTTCAAAAAGGCGAGCGCAGTGCCTTCCCACACAACACCCCCCAAAATATCTTCTTCGGATCATCATGGCCAGGAGGACTTCGAAGTTACTATCCTGCACTGACGCCGAAGCGAAGGGCCACCTCCCCGGAGGGAGGCGGATGACTTCTGTCCATACAATGGCCCCCTCCTCTCCCTCTCCAACCGCCTACTTCGGCTTCGGTTCCAACCTCTGGCTCCACCAAATGCACACGCGCTGCCCCACCTCGACCTACCTCGGCGTCGCCCGCCTCCCCGCCTACAAATGGCTCATCAACGACCGGGGGTACGCCAACGTCGTCGCCGCCCCCGCGCCTCGCAAGTCACCAGCAACGTCGCCCTCAGAGCCGCAATACGGGCACGTCGTTTTCGGCCTGGTGTACGCGCTCCGACCTTCCGACGAAGCCCGCCTCGACCGCAACGAGGGCGTGCCCCACGCCTACACGAAGGAGCACCTCTGCGTCGACTTCTGGGCCTCCGCTGATGGGGAGCCGATTGATACCGACGAGGAGCCTACGGAAAGGGGAAAGACGATGTTGGTGTATATCGACAGGAAGAGAGTAGTAGAGGATAAGCCAAAGGAAGAGTATGTGTATAGGATGAATCGGGGCATTGATGATGCGGTGCGGATGGGCGTGCCCGAGGAGTATGTGGAAAAGGTGATCAGGAGGTTTATTCCCGTAGACGGGAAGGAGGGGGAGCAGAGGGAAAGTCTAGAGGAGAGAGCGAAAGGGCAGGCGGTGGAGTTTGTGGACGAGGATGTGACGGAGAGACGAGGGGAGTAATAGGTAAGGGCATCACCGACGAGAGATATTCATTGACGCGCCCAAAAGTGGCCACGGGACATGTGGAGACGCGACAATAACAATACAATCCGAAGACAGCACGCATTTATGGGGTATCGAGGCTTTGCAGTCTTGGACTGGTGGCTGCATGTCCTCGGTACGGACCCAGTAACGGCTATGTGTATTGCATCCTTCGACCTCACCATACGACCGAAGCGCGAACCGCTGGTCTGAGCAATTGTAAATCAGTAAAGGCTTGACAGATGCGTGTCTGGCGCGTGAGTATGCTCTCCGAGGGCCGCGTTTAACTTGGATTGGCCTGGACGCCTCACGCCCACGGGATACACTTCGACTACAGTAGGGGACCGTCCAAAGGCCCCGTTCTTGCCAGGACCAATGTGAGGCTGGGAAGTACGTGCCATGAACTTTGTCTTTGCGGGACTCGAAGGTGGCGTGTCTCAAGAACGCGCGCGGTGTCGCTCTAGAAGAGCCCTCGGGTCCACAGCATCCTGAGCACTTCTCAGGGCCGTCATCCATTTTTCAATGTCTTGTATTTGCCTTTTTACACGCGACTTCACGTCATGTAAACCGTCCTTGCTGATATGTATTTGCTTTTTTACACTCGCGTCATGTGAGGCTTCCTTACAAATCTTTATAGCACGGGCAAAGTACTTTATGGCCTCTTTCAATTCTTGACGGCTTCCGCGGCAGTTGCCGATTTTCTCAGCAGTGTCTGCGACACTTTCCGACTCGACGGTCTCCCAGTCGTCGTCCAGGGACTCGTCTAGTTCTTGTGTTGCTGTCTTGCCTAGCAAAAGGTCGCTGATCCACAGGCCAACGTGCGCTCTCAGCGTAAGCAGTGGCACGTACTTGTCGTAGGGCGGTGACTGCAGAAGCTCGTCGAGCCCTTCGCGTATCTCGCGTGCACGGATCAGTTCTTCACGCCGCATGTCGGCTTCAAGAGCACGTCTCTCTTCTGCTGTCATGACAGTATCCTTGTGCAGGGACGCATCCGAGTTCGACGTGGTCTGCCATGTCTGCTTACGAGGCGGCCTTGCGCGTATGCTTCTCGCCCGCACTTGCATGATCCGGACGGAAAACAAGCGCACGTAGAAGTGTCTCGCGTCGAGCGCATTGGGGTGGGATTTTCGGTGAGGATACTGGAGTATCAGGCGCTCGTAGTAGTCTCTCGCCAGTTGGAAACCGTGCTCGGCATAGGCATACTCGTTGCTGTCCTGCTTGTCGTGTCTACGCAGCAGTACTTGTTCTCCAACCATCCAGAGGCGGCCGCGCCGCAGGTCTATTGGTCTGCCGTGGGCTCGTGTCCGCAAGAGCATGCTCCATGCTCTTGCTGCGCCATTGTAGGCCTGCTTGTCCTTTCTATGCAGCAGTAATTCGTCTGCAACCATCCAGAGGCCGCCGTGCCGCAAGTCTATTGGCCTGCCGTAGTCGCACTCATCGAGACAACGTTTCATGACGGTCCGCAAAACCTCGAGGTGCTTCGTCCGCAGGGCCCTAGCATCGTGCCGCGGGCCCGTGGACGACGCGTCGGCGAGGTCAGCTGGCGACTCTGGGGGCGCAGGGAGGTGAAACGCATCGTCCGAGGGCAGGCGCTGCTCGCCCTCCCACGGCTGGGACGCGGAGCGAGGGGGGGCGTCGGTGTCGCGGTTCGGTGCGTCGAGGGTGTCGCGTTTGCGCTTGTGCTGGGTGCGCGTCTGCTGCCTCGCAAAGGGGTGCATGGCAGGTTGTGCTGGCTTGCCAGGCTCCAAGGCTCCAGGGCTGCTTATGGAGAACCGGCGATCCCCTAATGTTGAGCTAACTGGTACTAGACTTTTAATAGTATTCGTAGATTACGGAAGGCGCTTTCCTGCGGTGTCGAGGGTGCGTCTTGACGGCAACTATGTCAAGTCTGTATTGTGGGAAGACGCAAGGCCACGGCTCCAGGGCTCCACTGTCGGCGCTTCACGTGACCGGCCAGCGGGGCCTTGGCGCACGCACCTGGCGCACCTGCTGCATACAGGCCGGACGGCGCTGGGGAGAGCCTCACAGTCGCCACTACACTCCCTCTCCTCCCCCCTCGCTCCCCGCACGCTCCGCCAGCCCGCGCCTGGCTGGCAACCGACCATGGGCCAGGCCAGCTCGCGCGGTGCGCACGACCAGCCGCCGCCGCCGCCGCCCCGGACGAGGACGGCCCGCCCGACGTCGTGGGCACCGTCGTCCATGGTTCGCAGGCAGCCTACCTCGCACCCGGGGCAGCAGCGCCCGCTCTCGCAGCGCTTGAATCCGCTGCACTTGCTCTCGGCACACCATGGGCAGCACGACGCAGACGGCCCCGTGGGCGGCCTGCAGCGTCGCCCCTCGCGCATGACGAGGGCCCGCTCGTCGCTCAGCTCCATCCCGAGCCTCCTCCACAGGCGCATCTCCAGCAGAGCTGGCGCCCCCGAACCCGCGCGCACCCCCTCCAGACCGCCCACGCCCACACCGCGAGTCGAGCGCGTCCGCCACCGCCACACCACCAGCACGGGCTATGAGCGCAGCCCGTATCTGCCCCGCGTGCAGGTGCCTTCCGAGCTGGATCTCAGCTTCGAGGAGCTCACGGGCAGCACCAGCAACACGTCCTCGAACGCCCCGTTCCCGCGGCCGAGTGCTGCCCGGCGAGACGGAAGGGCCGCGTCCATGATCCCGTCTTTCAGGCCGGACAGGGGCCTGCGGAGCATGACCAACTCGTTGCGCCGACGACGCTCGCCCATAAGGCGCGAAGAGGACCAGGCAGCCATGCTCTCGCGCCTGCTATCGGTCGCGGCAGCAGCTACGGCCGCTTCGTTGATGGGCGACGACCACCGAGCCGTTTCCGAGGCCCGCAGCGTTGCTGGCGATGGCGAGGACGGCACCTTTGATAGCTTCTTGCAAGCACTGCAAAACGGAAGGATAGCATCAGCGTTGCGGCAGAGTGGCAGCACCAACGGCACCGACGAGGGACCGGATAGCCCGGGTGGGAATGCACAACCACTCAACTTCTTCAGGATGTTCAGGTTCGGATCTTCGACCGCAAATGAGCAGGCAGACGCTGATACAGCGGCCCGGCACGGCCGCGGTGAAAGCAACAGTGACGACGATGAAGGCGACGGTAGGATGGTGCCCATCATCATCGTTGGTATTAGGTCTATCAACCCGGGCAGTGGCACCGACAGAGACGACAACATCCCTCCCTTCTTGGACGCCTTGTCGAGCTTTCCCACTCCGGCAGCGTCATCGGGAGACGAACCGGTGGAAGGGTGGGCGCGCCAGCCGCCCAATACCACGAGGTTCAGCCATCGCCGGAGGGCATCCATGGGAGGCATGAACAGCTTTTCATCCAGCTACGACAATCAGAGATACCGTTCGGCACGCCCCCGCCCATGGTCCACCATGAGCGACTCTCCAGCCGGCCCTCTTCCCCCTCCTTCCACGCCAGCTAGCTCCGGCCTTTCTGCTGTCTCCTCCGGAACAAGCACGCCAACATTCACAGCCTCTCCACCTTCACCCACCGTCCAATCTGCCGCATCGTCCCGTCGAGGAAGCTTCATACGCCGTGCTACCGGATCGAGCTTGGAACCTACCACCGAGGAGCCCGCAATTCATCGTCGGACGCCTCGACAGCGTCGATTGAGCGAGTCAGACTTCACCAGATTCGGATCTGGTTCGTCTCGCAGAAATGGCGTGGTCGAGCCTGACAACAACCCTGGAGAAGGCTCCAGAAGCTGGATCATCTATGTCCTTGGAGGCAGCTACCCCGAGAATCATCCCATTCTCACTACGCCTAGCCTCTTCACGGATTCGCCGACGTATGAAGACATGCTTCTGCTTTCCACTCTCCTGGGACCCGTGAAACCCCCCGTGGCAAGCGAGGAAGATGTTGCTTCTGCACCGGGCCTATTCCGGATTCGCATGCGAGATGGGGCGCTGATCGCAGAAGCCGTGGGAGAACCTGACTCTGTTAGCCTCTCCGGAGATACGCGCTGCCTGGTCTGCTTGTGCGATTTTCAGGTCGATGAGGAAGCCCGAAAGCTGATCAAGTGCGGGCATCTGTTCCACAGGCCCTGTATCGATCAGGTGAGTCCTACATTGATCTCACAACAATCAAATTCTGACGTAGAGCAGTGGTTAACGACTGGTCGCAATTCATGTCCCCTCTGCCGAGCTCAGGGTGTCGACGAGATGCCTTCCGGCTCTTTGCAAGTAACAAATCCAGACCTCGATCCGGCCCTCTCCAACACGTCCACTCAAGCCGCTGCATAAGAGTTTTCGCCTGCGATACCCCGTTGAGATATCATGATTTGACCCCGCTACACGCTCTACCCTCGCGTAGGATTTCACTCTTCAATCCCGGCCCTTAACCTAGTCGGGGGTACTGGCCCGTTCATTGGATAAACCAGCAACAAATTCCTTTTTCTGTCCAGATGCCATCACTCACAGTTCTTGATGTCAAGCGTTCGGCGTTCTTGTGGTTTAGGGAGACCGAGATTACCGGCAGAATTCATCGTGATATGGGATGGGAACCGGGATCTTTGGGCATTTTGGGGTCGGTCCGCCAGACACCGAGGCCCAGCTGTGTGGTTCAGGGGTATATCCACGGCGAATGGTGTCGGGGATGCATGTGAACGAGCACGACTGCTACGACCATTTCTTATCTGTTTGCCCGCCCGGCGCTGCACCGACTGTACATGGTCTTTTTTGGAGGCTATATATCTGGATACGATGTGGCATCGCAGCTAGCGGCAGCCCGTTCTGCGGGTTCATGATGAAAACACATGAATGAGCACCACCTGTACACAATAGATTGTGATAGTTTTTCTCTTTCTCTCTCTTTTCCTTTTTTTTTCAGTGATAATGAAGTAGAGCCGACGCTCGCAAAGGGGTCCGGGTAAGCCCAGCCGCAAAAATAACCGAGACACTGCGAAGGGGAACTTTTGTGCAAATTGATATCGGACAAACTAGCGATGGATGCAGAGCACCTAGGTAGAGACGTATGCATGTGCGCGCTTTACGCCGTATCTCGGTGTCACGGGGTAGTTTGCAAGCCCTGGAGCGGTGTATTATGAATTCATCGAGAAAGGTAGGTATCTCGCTGGCGTATGACCTCCAGCGTCGCTCATCCGCCCGTTAGACGGCGTTGTGAAGTACATATATAAAGCCATGGAGTATTAGAGATAAGTTGATAGTTTTCAGGACTACCTCTAGCAAAGGTATTAGCTCTGTCCGGAAGGAAAGTGTAAAGCTATTTGAGGGGAAGAACCGGGATTCGTCGAGCATTTTAAATATATAATACTTTACACAACAACGAATTGTCCAGCATTTAGATCGCCAACGCTTCAAATAAGTTAGGGAATCTCTAGCATTCGGCAGGCAGTCGATAAATGCGGGATGAAGGGTTTCTGGAATGCTTTCCATAGTTCTAGTGGACAGGGCGGAACGATGAGCTCGGTAGACTTGCGACTTACGGGCTTCCAGAAAGTATGGAAGGAGCGTGGGACTGGTGATTGTGGGATAGAAGTGTGATGGCTATACCTGAAATGGGCAACCGTGCGGTGATTGAGATTGATCTTCGAGAAGACCTATGTACGGATCCGCACGGTTATGTTGGATTGTTAGACGGCTTCTGCCGCTTTTGCCGCGACGGTAATGGTGCTCAAACAGGCAGTATACGGGACCCAGCCGCGATGAATCACTAGCGCCCAGGGCCCGCGAAATGACCAGGTCCAGAGAAAGGCTCGAACGGGAGTATCTTCCGTCAATAACTAATGCCGAGCGGCTCGGTGGGTCGACGTCGGAGACTTAGTCCTGTTTAAACTACGCGCTCTTTGATACAGAGTTATTATATCGCGTTATTAATATTACGTATAACTATATAAAGTTAATATTTATTTAATAATTTACTACTAATCTATTTTTTTATAATTACCTTTTTTATATAATAAAGTTACTCTTGGTAGTTACTTAATAAAAAAAAGTATTATATATATTATATAATTAAATATTTAGTTTTTAGAATAACTATACTAAACTTTTTTTTTTTTTAATAAGCCTTTTATATTAAGGCTACTTAACTATTTAAAAAAGGTATTTTATTTTTAAATAAACTAGAATCGGCTCTTTAACTTCTAACTAATATATATATAGATTATATTAGTAAATAAAGTTATATTAAATTACTAATTTATTAACCTAATTAGGTTTAGTTTACTACACTAAGTCTATTTAAGAATAAATTTTTATCTCGTTTAACTATTACGGAGGCTTAAAAAGTAAGTAATAAATATTAATATTTAATAAGAATCTACGTATAGGGAGCTTACTAGGTATCCTAAAGTAAGATAAGAGTATATACTAAAATACTAGCTTTACTAGCGTAGGCGTACCCGTCTTAGTACTTATATTTAAGTAAAGAGCGCTTTTATACCTATAATACTATTTCTTCCTTTAAGAAGCTTTGTTTCTAAAGCTTTATAATTAGTTTTATATATTTTTAACTTTTATACAGTAGGGCGGAGTTAAATATTTATAAAAATATAATATTTCTATTAAAGCGGTAAAATATATAACTATTTAAATAGTAAGCTATAGAACTATTTTTATTTATAACCTAACTATTAAAATTATAGAGTATAATAAATAAGTTTAGCTTTTTTTATCTATTACTTATACCTCTAAGAAAGCCCTTTATACTAAGTTATATTATCCTTATAGTCTTATTATACTACTTATCTATTAACTATATTTTATTATCTATTAATTATATATTAATTAGTCGTTTATTTATTTATTATAAGCTAGATAATAGTTATTTATATATCGTAAGCCTCTAGGAAAGATATACTTAATTATTAAGGTACTTATAAGTAATATTAGTAGTACTCTATAAGGTATTCTTAATAACCTATAATATTAAAGTAAAATTACTAGTTAGAGTTATTAAAATCTTTTTATTTAATAAGAAATTTTAATAAGCCATTACGGCTAGTATTAGGGTTAATTATATATTTATTAATCTTATAATCTATTATTACTTTAATATTATTTACTAGTAAGTCTTTTTCTATAGTAATTAGTTTTTATAATTCCTATTATTACTCTAATAGTAATATTATATTTTATAGGTAAAATAACTACAGGTAGAACTATAGATAAACGTTTTTAAGTATAGTATAACTAGTAAAGTTAAGTTTAAAAACTTAATCTATACTACAGCAATTGTCTAGTTATTTATTATAAATATTAATAATTTTAAATAGCCCTAAGTTTTTACTTTTTAGTCCCCTAGAGCGACGCGTATAAATATTATATATATTAAATATAACCTAATTACTTACGCGGATCTCTAGAGTAAATAGTTATTAACTATTAGTATACTTTTTTATTTTTACCTACGTCTATATTAGTACTAAATATAGTTATTATCTTATATAAATAATTTAACGTTCTTAATCCTTAATTTAGCGATCTATAAAGCGCAGAGGTGCGGGTATTTATTTATAGCTATATAGAGGTTGTATAAAGGGCTTACTTATATTTTATCCCTTAATATTTTATTAGTCTTAATAGTAAAGCGTATATACTATTTAAACTCTTTAGTATTAAATATAGTAATTAGGTAACTTTAATAATAAAAAAGTTATAAGGATTCCTATATAATTCTATAGTCCGCTATTTATATAGTACGTATAAGTAATTACGTTATATTATCTGCTCTCTATAGTATCCGCTAAGTACCCGCTAATATAGGCTACTAGTTTAATACTAACCGCTAGCCTACTAATATACTTATTATTTAATTAAATAGCTGTTTAAATAGATATTATTCTTTAAAGTTAGCTTTTATAAATTAGCTTTTAATTATTGCGTATACGGTTTAGTATTTAATAGAGTTCCCTTACTACGTTTATACCCCTAGATTAAGGTCTAGGCGTACTTTTACTTTTCGATTATCTTATATAGTTTATATATATAAAAAGTCTATTTATAGCTTACGTATTATATATTACTTTTTATTTCTTTAGTAGTATACTAGAAGGTTTAGTACCTATATATAATAAATATCTTTTTATAGCTTTAAATAGTATTATACTTATTAATATAATACTACTATGTACTTTAAATTTTATAATAGTTAATAACTCTATTTAGTTATTTTATTTATAATTAATAAAGCAGCGTAAATAGACTTTTTATACCTAATTAGTAATTTCTATTTATTTATTTATCTTTAAATAGAGGGCCGTAGATAATTTTAGCATTATACTAACTTTTTTATATAGTTATTTCTAAAACTAAAACGTAAATTATATACTATAATTAGTTATAAACTCTAGTAGATAACCCTCCTTATACTAAATATACTTAATAAAAGTCTAGACGCAAGCTTTAGTATTAAGAAATATTAATAGTATAAACTTTTTTTTCTTAAATAGTTAATTAACTAAAACTATAATATATCTAAAATTATAACTATTATAGTAACTCTTAAGTAATAGCGTAATAAAATTAAAAAATACGCTTATCTAATATATATCTAGTATAAGTAAAAAATATAATAAGTTATACTTATCTTCGCGTTTTAACTTTGCCCTAGCGTAGGTAAGGTAGTTATATATATATTATACGACGCTATCCGTATAGTATAACTAGTAATAGTATTATAATAATTATATATATATCTTATACTTACTATTATATTTAGTAATATAGTTATTATAATATAGTCGTATAATATGTATATAGAGCTCCTTATTATATAAAATAAAAACCTTATTATTAATATATAATAAGCTATTATTAAAACGATAGTCTTGTAACTTAATATAAATACCTTACTTATAATAAAATTAATAAGGTATACGGCGTACACCGCTCTCTATAGCGTTAACTATAGCTTTAATAATATTATTATAAAAACTAACTATTTTAAGTAGTCCTAATAGGTCCGTGTTATTAGTATTCTTATAACTATTATAAAGTTTTAAAATAATATCCTCGTCCTAACTATTAGAAATAAATAGCTTTTTACTAATTTTATAAACCTATTAAAATAAGTTTATTGTATCTAATTCTATTATATTTATTAAAATTTTAACTAAATATATAGCGTGTTAAAAGCCGCTATTATATATAATATACGTAGGTAGTTTAAATTATTTAAAAAGTAATAGTACTTACTACTAGTATTATATTTAATAATTATATATATTTACAGATATGTCTCTAGTTTATTATATTAATATATTAAATTTTATATCCTTCTTACCGGGTCTATATTTAATTATAAAGTTAAATTCTAATAAAAACTTAGCTTATTAAACTTACTAAAAATATAACTATTTAATTATTATACAGTATTTTAAAGTTTTATAATTAAAAAATACCTCTATAGAGTTAAATATACTAATAAGCTTAGATTACTACTCTTTAAAAATATAAATAATCGCTATAAGCTCCTTATTATAAATAAGATAGTTAAGCTCTATAAGTTTTATCTTTATTAAAAAAAAAGTAATAGGTTATAAAACGTTATCCTTATACTAAAAGAGTATATTAGTAATAACCTAATTAGACGCGTCTGTCTCTATAATTATATATATATTAGAATTAAAATAAGCAAGTATTAGGGTATTAATAAAAGCGCGTTTAAGCTGCTTAAAAGCCTTTTTAGTAACTAGTATTAATATAATTCTTCCTATAGCGCTGTTACGCGTTAGCTTAATTAATAGTCTTATAACCTAAAAAAAGTAATATATAAATTATTAATAAAAGTTTACAAACCTAATAAACACTTAAATATTTTTAACTATTTTAGGTTACCGCTACTCTATAATAGCTTTAATCTTAGCTAAATTTATCTTTAGTCTATCTATAAATAGTATTATACTAAAATAACTAATATATTATACTAAAAACTTATATTTATTAATATTAAAATATAGTCCTGCTTCGTAAAGCTTATATAATATCTTAAAGTAATACTACTTATAATTCTAGTTACTCTTGCTAAAAGTAATAATATGATTAAAATAAACTAAATAAAAGTTATTTAAGTATTCGCGTAGTAGTTAATTAATATATTACTAAAGAATACTTAAAGTATTATATAATTTAAAAGGTATAATTATATATTTAAATAAACTAAACTATATAAAAAAGGCTATTTTATACTTATTACCCTCTTTATTTCTAATCTTATTAAAGGCTGTAATAATATTAAATTTAGAGAAAACGTAAGCCTTATTTATATAAGTAAATATTTCTTTTAGTTTTAGTAAGGCGTTATAATCTTTAATTATAATTTTATTAAGGTAATAATAGTTAATATATATATAAATACCTCCTTTAGGTTTTTTAATAACTAATAGTAAGTTAGTAAATAAAAAGTTACTTTTATAAATATATTTTATTACTATTTTAGTCTATATATAGGTCTTAATTACTTTAGCTTCTTTACGTAACACTCTAAAATAGTATTATATAGTTAGCTAGCTGTCTTTTTTTAAATATCTTTTATAATTAACGCCTAGTTAACGTAGAGGTAGTTTAATAGTTTTTTTAAAATTTTATAAATTAGTAATATAATAAAATTATTTTAATAATTTTTATTTAATTTTATTAATCGTAAAGTGTAGTTCATTAAGTTTTAAATAAAACTTATTAAAATTAGCTTATATAGCTACGGCGGCGATTTATTTAGTTTCTATAAAAGTTATATAAGTATATTAGGCATTATCTGTATCGTTACTTATTTTAAAATATATTTAGTCTTTTAGTATTATCTAGACAATAAAGTCTAGATTATAATAAGCTATCTTTATAGTAGTCTTAGCTAAAATAATTGCTATATTAACACTATTTTTATCTTTTAGCTTAATTATTTTAGTATAACTGTAGCTATACTAGTTATACGTTATTTTAATAAATAAAAACTAGTATAAATAGTTATTATAGTAATAGTTTAATTTAAATATTATTATTTTTTTACTTTACTTATACGAGGAGTTATAAGTCTTAAGCTATAATTATTTAACTATTACGTTATAACTAATAATATTTATAACCTAGTACTAGTTTTTACTAATATATTTTTTAATTACTATATATACTTTAGTTATATATATTATTTACCTATAACGTTACTATTAATAAGTTTTAAAATAACGAAACTTTACGCTATAATTATCTAAAGCTTATAGGCGCGTATAAAATTAGTACTAATAACCTATTTAGTATAGCTACTATCTAAAAGAATATACGCAGTAACTAATATCCTATTAAATATATTAATTTATATATTTAGTTTTATCGAAGCGCTATAGGGTAACTTATTTAGTAAATTTTTATTATAATTAGATAAATAATCTATCGCACCGCATACTATAGTAGTAATAAGTTATTTTTATAAATTATAAGCTATATAGTAAATATTACTTAATAAAATAAAAAATAGTTATAAATTTAATTAATTTATTAGTATACGTCGCTCTACTATAAGACAACACTAAAGAGTATTAAAGATCTTCTTCTTATACGTAGATAAGAGTCTCTAAAAATAATTATTTTTAAAAATTACGCTTTTTCCTAATACCTAATATTATAGTTACTATTATAGGCGTTATTAGTATTAGCATTCTAAGTATTTATTATCTAAAACTATTTAGTAGGTATTAAGACTATTAGGCCCCTTTTATAAAATTTAGACTAATTTTAGTTAAACGTATAGCTAGACTTTAGATAATGTATATATACTTTTTTAGCTTAAATAGTACGAAACTCCTTTAATAGATAATAATTTAGGTTAAAAGTTAGGTTATATCTATTATTAAAGTTAGGTCTTTTACTAATAGGAGCGCTAGCCTATATAGACTTTTTATTATCTTTACTATTTTTATTATTTTTTTTTAGGCTTTCTATAAGCTATATCCTTAAGGGTTTTATATTAGGATAGTTACTAAATAAATTATATTTAAATCTTATTTACTAGAGCCGTACTTATTATAATAGCTTTTAAATATAAGTTAAAGTTAGTTATAGTTTTAAACTTTATTAAAGTAGGTTTTAAATATATTTATATTACCTTATCTTTAAAACGCGCTAACTATTTATTAAAAAATTTATTATTATATTACTATAACTTACTAAAGTCGAATTCTATAAGTACGGTAAGTTACTAATTAATTAAACTAAATACTTTTTATAAATTTTTATATACTTCTTATATACTCTAATATAAATTATCTAATATTATAATAGCGTAGTTATAAATATAAATAAATATATAATCTTTATACACTTAATAAAGATACTTAATTTTAGACTACTTATTAGAAAAAAGCTTATATAACTGCCGGAACTTTATTTCTATATTTTTAATTTATATATTTAAGTTCTTATTAGTAGTACTGCTAAACTTATTAATATTTTTTTATCTATTATTAGAATAGCGCTCCTTTTTAAAAATAGTAGTATTAATTACTAACACTAGCGTACTATCGTGTTACTATTAATTTTTATAAAATATAGGGTAAATTTTATTAAATAATATTAACTCTATATTACTATAATAAAAAAAACTATTAAAACTACTAAAGCTATTACTACTATGTTTATTAAACGGGTTTAAAAACGTAAAATTTTATAATAACTTATATAATACTATTTTTTATTTTTTATTTTTACTATCCTTTTTATACTTTTTATTTTTCTTAAAAAACTTATCGTTAGTTATAATATTATAGAGAGCTTTTACTAACGTTTTTAAATATTCTAATTTATTTTATAGCTTACGCGTCCCCTAAACTATTATAGTAAAATATTACTTATATTTATTATTACGTTAAATTACTTTACTAAAAGTTTTATTAATAGTTAGTTAATACTACTATTTAGTATTTAGCTCTTTTTATAAAATATATATATTATCTTTTACACCGTTACACTCTTAATAAATATAAATAACTAACTAAAAAGTGCTATTAAAATTTTATTTTTACTACTAAATCTACAGCTTTAGTCGCGCTATATTTATTTTAGTAATATATTATAGTTTCTACGCTTTTACTTTTAACTATTTTATAAGTTTAATTATTTATTTAGCCGCGTCTAAGTTACTACGTAATATACTTTAATAGTAGAAGTATTTTAAAATAGTAATAAACTAATTTTCTAGGTATTCTATAATACTTATTTAAAAATTATTAATAAAAGAAATAGTAACTATAATATACTTATTTATAAGTTATTTATTAAATAAAGTACACGCTGAAATAAGGTATTTATACTAAAATTTTTCTTTAAAGTACTCTTTATTAGTTTTAATAGCCGTTCTAATAAATAATAAAATATTAGTTTCTATAGTCTTAGCTTACTTAATAAATACTCTATAGTTAACTATAAAGCTATATTATAATTACTAGTCTATTATAGGTCGACCGGTAATAGTTATTATATTAAAATTTTTATTATTATTATTACTAATATTTAGTAAAATAAGATTAGAGACGCTAAAACTACTTTTATAATAACTATTTTTTAAAGATTCTTTACCTATATTTACTATTAGGTTCTTTTTAACCTTTTTAGTAAAAGGGCTGTTTATAAACTATTTACTAAACTTATAAAAAGTATTTAGTAATTTAGTAATTATACTTCTATAGAATTTACTAATTTTAAGTTTAAAAGTAATTTTTTTTACTATATTAGGCCATCGCGGCGGTAATAGTAAAAGTAATTTATTTAATTAATTACGTAATATATTATTAGCTAGTATATACTAAGGTAATTTTTAAATATTATACTTTTTAGCGGTGCTATTACTAACTAGTTTTTAAGTAGCGCTATTACTAGCTAATTTATAAATAGCACTATTACTAGCTAATTTATAGATAGCGCTATTACTAGCCGATTTCTAAATAGCAGCGCTATTACTAGCTAATTTTTAGGCAGTAATACTATTACTAGTCTACTTAAGTAAAATTTTTATATAACATTTTACTATCTTATCTATACTAATAGGTATATTATATAGTATAGAGAATTAGTCTACTATAGCTATATAATTAGTAAAATATAAATTTTTAAAATTTAATACTTACGTAGTCTATTATAAAGTATTATTTTATAAGCGCCTTATTTATAGGCATAGAGGAATATATAGATTATATTATAAAAATTTAAAAAGTACGTAATAAATATTAATATTTAACAAGAATTTATATATAAAAAGCTTACTAGGTACCCTAAAGTAAGATAAGAGTATATACTAAGATACTAGCTTTACTAGCGTAGGCGTACCCGTCTTAGTACTCGCACCTAAGTAAGGGACGCCTTTATACCTATAATATTAACTTTAGATAGTAATTTAGCCTAAAATATCTCTAAGTATAATATATTCTATATAGGGATTTTAGCTTTTTTATAATTTTATATTAATTCTTTAACAGTACTCTATACTTTTAAAAATATTATTTTTTACTAGTAAAATAGACGTATTTAAAAAATATTATAAAAAAAAAAATTAAATCCCTAATATAAGAAATAATAACAAAAATTTAAAATTTTTTATAAATCTAAAATATTTCTAAATACTTACCTACTATACCACCCTACTATACTAAACTTAAAAAAAAATATTATACTAAAATAAATATATAATAAGTACTTAATAATATTTTACAGTTATATAGATTTATATAATTTATTATTTTATATAATAATTTATAATTATATATTTACTACTATATACTAATATAAAATAAATATTTATATAAAGAAATATATATTTATATATTAATTAAATAAAAGAGTGTAGCTATAGTAGCTGTATAGGCAACTAAAAAAAAAAAAAAAAAAAGGAGTATATATATACTTTTATACTTACTATATTAAAAAAGTTAGGTAAGGCTAAATTAAAAAAGAAATAGCGCTATACTAGTATACAACTAATATACTTAGCGCGCCCCCCTAAAAAACATTAAATTAAAAAAATTAAAAAGTCTAGTTTAAAAAGTCTAGTACTAAAACTATATTTTTTAAAAGAGAAATATATAAAGTATAGCTACTACTATTATCTATATATCTCTCTTTTATTTTCTCTTATAGTTAATACAGCTAAACGTTCTAAACTATTTATTAAAAAAAATACTCTCTAAAATATTCTTTAATAATAAGAATATATACTAAAGCTTTACGTATTATAGCTATACTTATTTATAATATATAGCTTCTATTCCTACTATTTTTTTTAGTAGATATAATACTTATATAGATCTATTTTAATACGCTAACTATATTAAATATATAAATTATTTTTACTATATTCTACCTAAACGGTAATATATAATAAGTTCTTTTTAATATAACTAAGTATTTTATATACAATATTATATAAAGAGAAGTAAAGTATAGCGTCAAGACACTAGTCTAAAAAAGGTATAGGCTAAAAAATATATATATAACGTAATCGCATACTAATTCTATAAAAGTATTATTTATTAATACTAGGTAATCCTAGATAATAAAACGTATAGTAATAAGATAAATAATAATAAAATAAATAGTAACTAAATAGATAGCGTAGTAACTTTATTAATAGTAAAAGTAATAAACTTTAAAAATCTAGGGTTAGTTACGGTAGTCTATATAAAGGTAAAAATAATAAAAGTAAAAATAGTAGTACTATACTAGCTATAAAAAATAAAGGGTTAGTATATTAATATTAAGTTTATAATAAAAATATATAGTCTAGAGTCTATAGCGTAATTATATAAAATACTACTAGGGATACTAGCAGTAAAGGTAAAGATATTTTAAATTTAGAGCTTAAAGCCTATAGGGTAACAGATAATAAGTAAAAAATAGTAAAATTTTTAGCGGGTAAAAATACTAGGGGTAATTAATATTTAAAAGTTTAGGGGGACCTATATATAATATATTTTTTCTTTAGTACGTAGGCTAGGTTAATGAGCTAATAGGCTAGCGTACTTAGTGTTATAGTTACTTTTATAGATAAGAAAGAATTTATAATTATAAATAAAAATATTAACTATTATTATATACTATACTTCCCATATGTGTATAGGTAGAGTAAAAAATAATAGAAATAAATATAACCTCTGTTTTATATAAAATTAAAAATTAAAAAAAGTAATTAATAGATTATAATAGTAGTTATCGGTTAAGATATATTAATATCTTATAATTATAGTATATATATATTTATATTTATATATTAATCGAATAAAAAGTTAAGGTGTAGTAGCTTAGGGCGACTAAAAGGAGTTGTAAAAAAGGAGGAGTATATATATACCTATATAATAATTATAGTATATATTACTAATAACTACTATTATATTATATTAGATACTTTTAATTATATTTTAATATAAAACGAGGTTTTATTTATTTTTATTACTTTTTCTCTACTTATATATATATTAATGAAGGCATATTTATACTCCTCCTTTATAAAATCTCTTTTGTCGCCCCGAGCCACCACAGCCACACTATTTATTCGATTAGTATATAAATACAAATATAATAATAACTATAATAATAAATATATTTATATATATATTTAGTCTATATATTACTGTATCTATATATATAGATTACTTAAAACATTTAAATATTAACTACTTTTAGTATTTTTATAAAGGCTTTACTTTTTTTACTTATTAATTTATAGACTCTATACTTAAAATATTTTTATTTTTATTACTATATTTACTTTTACTCTATCTCCTATACTAAAAGGTATTTACTATATTTATAAAATAGTTATTTTACCTATTAACCTTACTAAAAATTATATATTATTTTTTTTTATTTTTTTTTACTAGTACTATTATAGGCGGGTAATATTAGGAAAAGAGTACTATAAAAAGTTATCTTTTTTAAATAATATAACTTTCTAGTTATAAGGTCTAAAAATTTAAAATTAATATTATATTAAAGAGAAAGCCCAGCGTATTTTATTTACCCTATTAGGGGCTACTTAGTAAGTTACTAAGTAGTAAAAATAATTTAGTAAATATAAATAATTTTTAAAATAATATTTTAGACTATTATAACTCTTTATTTAATATCTAAAATTGGCTCGTTTTTATATATATTATAATAGTTTCTATTATATATAAGTTTATTTAAATATTTTAATATATTTATATAGTAGGTATATTATTATATATAAAAGTTACTTTTTTAAATTTTTAATAATAAACTAGTAAATAATAAATTACTAGTTATTATAATATTAAGCCTTATATACCCTCTCTAATAGCGGGTTAATTATATAACTAAGTTACCTAATTACTCGTCTATTATATATATATTTAATCTTAATCGTCTTCTCTTATAAATAGTATTAATTTACCTTTTATTTTAACAATAAGTAATAAAGGTATACACATACTTCTCCTTTTTTAAAACCCCTTTTAGTCGCCCTAAGCCACTACAGCCACACTATTTATTCGATTAGTATATAAATATATTTAAAAATAAATATTATTTAGTTTACTATAATTATAAGCTTAGCGTTTTAAATTAAGTATAAAGGTATACACATACTCCTCCTATTTTAAAACCCCTTTTTGTTACCCCGAGCCACCACAGCTACACTATTTATTTAATTAATATATAAATATATAGCGTTTTAAAACTATAAAATAATTCTGTCTACGTAACTTAATACTAGCAGATACTTATTTTTATATATACTAATTATTTCTTACCATTATATTACTATATTTAATTATTAAACTAAGACTATATACCCCTCTCTTAATTACTAATTAATTAATCTATTATAATAGCTAACTTAATTCTAATAGGACCCTATTAGTTACTAAGCTATTTAAGCTAGCCTAATTAGTATATATAATTCTAATTCCTTACTATATATAAAGGGATCTAAAGAGAAGTTAACCCTAATTATATAAAGAGAGGTAAAGTGTAATGCCGAGACACTAGTCCAAAAAAGGTATAGGCTAAAAAAAGTTAACCCTAATAAAAAGAATATTACCTTTATAAAAGATTATTAATTATAGTGTCCTTTACTCCCTATTTAATTAGCCGTTTTAGATACTAATAATCTTACAATAAAAAAATAATATAAAGAGAATTTTAAAAAATATAAAATATAAGTATAGTAGTATTTTATATAAATAGTAAAATATAAAGTACTATTTACTAATTAGTCTATAGATAATAATCGCCTTAAGAACCTTAAGGACTAAATAAATAAAATATTATACCCTAATATTTTAAAACTTATAATAATTAAAATATTTAATTACTAGAAGCTAACGCTTTAAGAAATAATATATATACTTAGAGCTATTTTAATACTAACTAATACTAATATATAAAACCTAGTATAAATATAAAACTATACTTATTTTAATAAGACTAAGTATAAAAGATAAAATACTAAATAATAGTATAATAAATAAAATCTTCTTTATAAAAAGGCATATATATATAGAATACTTAACTTGAAAAAAATAACTATTTATAATTTTCTAATTATATTAAAGTAAAAAATTATTTTTTACTACGCGCAATTAATAGAGTATAATATTATATATAATTTAACGCTTAAATAACCTTTTTTAACCTTAAATAAAATTAGAAATTCTTTTTTTAATACTTTTATAGCAGTCTCTCTATACTAATTATAAAAAGGGCTTAGTAGTATTTATAACACTTAGTAGGCGCAGATTTAATACTAACTTAAATACTAATAAAAATTAAAATAAATATTAAACTAAGCGTAAGCCTATCTAGTTATACTTAAAATCTACTTATTACTATTAGAAACTAATTTATTATTATAAGCTTAAGACTATAGTTATAGAAAAGTACCTAAAAAAATTACTACTAATTATACTTTCTAGCACTAAGAAGAAGAAGATTTTTGTTTATTTATAGTAAAATAAACATACTAATCTATAAATAAATATTAAAAAAAAATTTTTAAAAAATTTAAAAGTAAATACTAATACCAGAATAGTATACTTAAAAAAAATTATAGTAGTTATTATAGATCTTTTAATACTTATATTAGTTAAAAAGAGTATAAATATTTATAATACTATAATATTTAGCGCGTACTCTCTTTTAAAGAATCTATTTTAGATAATAGTACTACTATATATCTTATTACTAATATCTTAATACTTATTCTAAAAATATTTAAAAAAGTAACTAAAATTAAGAGTATTAAAACTAAAATATAGATATTAGTAATTATTAAAATAGGTAACTGACTTTTAAAATAAATCTTATGTAGTATAAAAGGCTCTTATATAAAAAGTTTAATACTTGAAAATATTATAGTAGTAAAAGGCTTTTATATTAATATTATTTCTAAAACTTATTTAGGGAAGACTAATATCTAGTACTTAAGTCTTAATTATACGTTACGTATAAGTACGCTAAAATAAAATATTATTTTAATAGAGGTATAATATAAGTATAACTTTATTATTATTAAATATAAGTTAATTATCTTTCACACTATAATAGATAATTATATAACTTAATAATTATAGATTATTTAGTCCTATATTAATAGCGAGTAGATATAGTATTAGTAATTAAAATATCTAAAAAAATTAGTATTTTAAATATTAGTATAGTATACTTAAATTATTAAAATTAATTATATAACTTATTTAAAGTATATATACTACTCGACTACTTATATAACGTAAATAATTTTTTTAAAAAAAAAAAAAAGAAATTACTATAGCTATTCTTTTAAGTATTATAAAACCTCTTTAATATACTAATAAGTAGATTAGGCAAGTAATAGAGTATAATTCTAAAAAATAACTTTAGTAAAAAAATCTATAAATATAACTTATGGTTAAAAGACTTAAAATTAATTATAAAAGTCTTTAAGAATTTTACGAAATAACTTTTTACGTAATATAATCTTAGAATCTATATACTTATTTAAGATAATAATACTACTATAGTACTATAGTATAGTTATTTATACTTTAAGAAATAAATAGCTAATTAAAAAATTAAACTTATTACTACTCTACTATATACTTATAAGCCAAATAGTAGTACTAAAAGAGTAAATGAAAAAATAATTCTAAAATTAATTAAGGTATAATTAAGTGCTAATATACTTACTAAGTATTAGTCTAAAATAATAAATACTATAATATAGTTATATAAAATAAGTCTATTATTATTTTATAAGATATAATTACTAAATAAAGTACTTAATAGTTAGTTTAAATAATATATATATTTGTATATTAATCGAACAAATAGTGTGGCTGTGGTGGCTCAGGGCGACTAAAAGGGATTTTAAAAAAGGAGGAGTATGTGCATGCCTTCATACTTAATGTGTCGAAAATTTCAGGTAAGACTAGGTCGAAAAAATAATATTTTAGATAGTAAAAGTCTATAATTATAAAAAATAGAATAGTAGACTTATATATTAATTAATATAAAATATACGTATATAGGTACTATACTTACTTTTTAAATAATAAATACTTAGCAGGCTGTAATAAGCGTAAATTTAAAATAAACCTATAGTACTATATTAAATATTTAATAAGTTATTATACTTTTAATATTTATAAAATATAAGTCCTAATACCTAATTAGGTAATTATAACTTAGAATATTATTTTTAATAACGAACTCTTCTATAAGGGGCTATCCAATTAAAAAATACTTAAAAAAAACAAAGTTTTAGTTATTAAAGTACTCTATAAAAATAAATTTATAGACTTAGGTATAGTATATAATAATATATACTTACTAAACTAGTCTAATAAGTAGATTAATAATAATAAATATTTAAACTTTAATTATAAATTTAAGAGTTCTAATTATAGTTAATATAAAAAAATATTAAACTAAACTTTTTTTTATACTACTAAGAATTTAATAATTATAAAACATAATAATTTAGTAAGTATTTTTCTAAATATCTTTATAATATTAAATAATTAATTAGAACTTATAATTTTAAAAGTGATACTAGTACTAAACGCTATTTAAAGTAATTTTATAAAAAATTAAGAAGTACCTAATAGCTACGAAAAAATATATAAAACTAAAAAGACTACTTTATTAAATCCTATAAATTATTTATAAAGTTTATAATATAATTACTTTATAATTATTTTTTAAATTATAAATAATATTTTTACTACTATAAGTAAAGTAAAAATACTACTAGCTAACGCTGCTAAAGGCGTAATTAAAATTAAATAATATAATTAAGTAGAAGACTGTAGTAGTAAAGATCTAATATTAAATATATAAATTTACCCTTTTATAAAAGGCGACCTAAGAATAATAATTTAGGTAATTAGCTAAAAGATAATATAAATTTTATAAATACTTATATAGTTATTATAGATTTATAAAATATTAATTTTTAAATTAATTTTATATATATATTCTTTTATAGTACTATAGAGGTGGGGTACTATAATAGGCAAGTGTCTAGAAATATATTAGATTTATAAAATTCTTTAAACTTGTATTATTATTTATATATATATATATTTATATACTAATTAAATAAATAGTGTGGCTGTGGTGGCTCAGAGCGACTAATAGGGGTTTTAAAAAAGAAGGAGTATATATATACCTTTATTATTATTATTTATATATTAGAGATTTAATTCCTTTCTTTATTATAAGTATTCTTTAAATGTACCTATTTTACTAGTAAAAAGTAGAGTATTTAGAAGTACAGAGTACTACTAAAGAATTAATATAAAATTATAAAAAGCTAAAATCTCTATATAGAATATATTATATCTAAAGCTATAGATAAAATATTTAGGCTAATTACAATCTAAAATTAGATAAAATAAAAATCTACTCCTAAATAGGCCTAGCGTAGCGAACTAGTCCTAATTAGATAATAGATTAGTAATTTAGTATAACTATTTAGTAATAACCTAATTAGGAATTAAAGAGCTAATTCTAGTTTATTTAGAAAATAAAAGTACTTTCCTTAAATAGTTAGGTAGCGTTAATATAAAAAGACTTATTTAAAAAAAAAGTACTATAGAAGTATAGGCTAAGCTATAAATATATATTATTTTTAATACTTTCGTAATAGCCGCGATACTTAAAAGAATATCTAAAATAATATTTTTTAATTACTCTACCCGCTATAATTTATATTATTTATATAAAAATAATTTTCCTCTAGTATATAAAACGTAAAAGTAATCTACTTTATATCCCTTTAGTAATATATTTATATAAGCCCTATATATTAAAATTAATACGCTTTTAAAAAAAGGAATTAAAAAAAAATTACTAAAGTAAAAATAAATACCTAATCTTTACTATTAAAATAGGTTTAGACCTATAAATTTAATTAAAATAGGTATTTTATTAATTATAAAGTATATATTATTATAATACATAATCTCTAAGAGATTAATTTTATATATTTAATATATATTACTATACTTATAATAAGATAATTTTATACTATAATAATACTTATAGTACAATTTAACTTTAAGATTTTATAATATAATATTATTAAAATATTCTTAAATACTCTTTTTTTTAAAAATAAAGTTACTATTAGTAACTACCTAATTAAAAAGAAAAATATTAAATATACTATATAAACTAATAACCGACTGTTAAAAGGTACTACGCTAAGCCTAATTAAAAAAGGTAGTATCTACTAAGATAGATACGTAATAACTACTTAATAGTACTTAATAGTTTTATAGTTTAGTAATTTATTTCTCTATACTCTATTATACTTATATGTCTACTATAATAATTAATACTAAGTAAGTATTTATAAAAAAAAGAGAAAAAAAAAGAGTATATTTATAGTAGAAATTATATTGCCTAAAATATTACTTTACTAATTATAATATAGTACTCTTATAACTGCGTATCTAAAGGACGCGCTTCTAATAGCGTAAAATAGACCTAAAAGTATATATATAAGCCTACGCTAGACGCCGTAAAGTATATAATATTTATAATATATAATATGGGCTTATACTAAATATCGTACAAGATACTATAAAAGGGATTATAAACTATATAATATCTATAAAATAAACTAATATTATAATTAAACTAATATTATTATTAAACTAATGTTTTAATTATACTAATATTATAATTAAACTAATATTATAATTAAACTATTATAACCTACGCTAGGTATAGTAACTACTAATAATATTTAGTACTATATATAGTACTATAGTATTATAAGCGTATAATTAATAAATAAAAATAATTACTCCGTAATACGTAAAATTCTTAAAAGCTTAGAGCTATAAATAAGGTAGCTATTATCTCGTAATTTACCTATATTATAAAAAAAGAAACTAATTAGCTTACTACTTATAAATATATACTAGTTACTAAAAATATATAGTACGTTACTTTATAGAAGTAATACTAATAACTAATAAATATAAGTAAGTTAAAAAAGAACTAGTAGTATAATAAAAAGGTAATTTTAAATATATAAAAATACTTACTAAATATAAAGGTAAATATAGAAAACTATCTAAGTTTTATTAAAAAAATAATAGAGTATACTAATATAGGTATAAAATTACTAAAGAATATAAAAAGTCTTAAGATTTTTTTAGGCTAAACACTTTCAACGCGATAATAATAGCTAGTAGGTTTAAAGTAATAAAAATAAATAGCTAAATATATAACTATATAAAATAGAATATTTTATATTAATTATTTTACTATAATTTTAAAACCTCTAGGTCTTTATTAAGACCGTTTTAATACTCTAATATTAATAGAAAATTAGGTAATATATAAATTACCTAATAGATTTAAAAAGTAGGATATATATATTAAATATAATTAAGTATTTTATAGTTTACGCGACTCGTTTTACTATTAGTATAAAAAGTTTTTAAACTTACTACGCGCTGTTAGACTTATAGTATTATAGAAAAAGCCCTATTTTTTTTTTAATTATAATAAAATAATATAAAGGTATACACATACTCGTCCTTTTTTAAAACCCCTTTTGGTCGCCCCGAGCCACCACAGCCATACTTTTTATTCGATTAGTATATAAATATATTATAATAAAATAATTTTTATTTTATTTTATATAAATAATATTCTACTACTGTATTATAACATGTATAAAATAGTAGTAAAGTAACTCTAAAACTAGATTACTTTAAAATATAAAATTAAAGTAAAGGGGCCTATTTAATAATTTTTTAGGATTAAGATAATCTGTAATTATAAAGACAAAATAATTATACATATCTATAATATATATAATAATAAAATTTTAAAAGAATTTAGTCTTAATAATAGTAGTAGTTTTCCTAACACACTTCTTATTTTAAAGAAGCTTATTAAGTTTACCTAAAAAGCTTCTAAGTAGAATATTAAATAATATTAAGAATATATAAAATTAGTTTTATATAGAGTAATTATACTTTGTCTAAATATTTTATTTATAATTTTAAAGCTTTTATAGTTCCTAATAAATTTAAATCTATAATATTTTACTGCTATTAATAGAGTAATTATTAACCTATATTATACCTACTAGTAGGCGATGTAATACGGGTAATATAATAAATCTAATCTTATAATTTATAAAAACGTATTATTTACTAATAACTCTAAAATAAGGAACTTATTCTATAGCTACATTATAATAATATTTAAAAATATACTTTTTTAAAAAGTAGCTAAATAAACTATAATTACTATTTCAATAATAGAAGCTAAGCTAATTATTTTATAATATATAAGTAAAAAAGTAATAGCTTTAAAGTACTTTATCTATATAATTATACTTAATTTACAGTCTATTTAAAGAATCTACTATAATATTTAATAGATAATTAGACTTATAGTTAGAGGTAATAAAAAAATAATAACTTAATTACACTATATTAATATTTAAAATATATAGTTATAGTAAAAATAAAAAAATTCTTTAATATAATTTACCTATAAACTAAAAATATATTTATTAATAAATTAATAAAGGCGCTTATACGATAATAATTTATATACTATAAAACACTACCTAATATATAAAATATATAGTTACTAATTATTAAATAAGTATAAAGTAAAAAGAAGAGAGCCTACTAGATTTTATCAATTCTAAAAAAAAAAAAAAAAAAAATATAAAAATCTATTTTAAAAAAAGTAGATAATTATATATTAGATTAATATACTAATTAAACAAATAGTGTAACTATAGTGGCTCGGGGCGACTAAAGGGGTTTTAAAAAAGGAGGAGTATATACATACCTTTATACTTATTATATTAAAAAAGAACTAAGAAACCTATTAAGTCACTTACTACTTTTTATTATTAGTTTCACTTTAGGTATAAGGACTATATTTATATAGTCCTTACTAGTAAAAGAAGTAAAATAATTAGGTATATTAATAAATACTAAATTACTTCAACTTTATATAAATTATATCCTTAACTTATAGGGTAAAATCTTAACCTATAAAATAATTAATATAATTAATATTAAAAAACTAAAACTATAACTGAAACCTATATAAAAGGTAATATATTATAATATTTTAAAGCATTAAAATAGCTTATTTTATAATTAGCTAACAGCTAGTACTTATTTAACTTTATTATTATTTCCTTTTCTATAATGCTGCTTTTCAGTCTTACTCCTTTATATTTTTAACTTACTAGAAATTATATTATTTTTTAAATTTATAATTTTTATATTTCTAATAATTTTTGCTGTATTTTAATCTTTTCTTAGCATTTTCATTATTTATAATTAGTTTTTTTTTACTTAAATTAATTATATAACCCTTCTCTTTTAAAACTCTTTATAATTATCTTTCTATAATCTCTAGATTATGTTTTAATAATATTTTTTTATTTTCCTTTTTACTACTTCTAGTAAAGTCTCTCTTAATAACTTTTTATTTCTTTTAGTTAACTTTTTTATACCTCCTATATATACTTTTTTTATATTATAATTATTTTCTTTTTTTTAACATGTTAAATAGTATTATAAATAATTCTCTTAGGCTTTTCTAAAATAAAAATAAATATAGAAATAAGAGTGTATACTTTTAAAAATAAATTAATGTAATATTTAAGGTTAAAAGATTTAGTGCTAATTTAAGAAAATAAGAGTTTAAGTTTTTAATAGTAAAAAGATATTATAATATATTATAATATTAATAATATATTACGTAAGTAGTAATTATATAAGTGTAGACTAAATTTTTATTATTATTATAAATTTATTATTAGACTACTAATATACTTTAAAAACTAGTTATATAATTTAGGCAGGGCCAAAAAGGGTATAGTTAAACTTTTAGTAAAATATATCTACTAACTAAAAAGTAATAAAATCCTAAAAAAATTACTAAAATAATTATTATATTTAGGTAATTTTATTTTATTATATATACTAGCTAAGCAGTTACTAAAACCCTAATAGTAATCTACTTAACTTTCTTTTTTAAGCGGTATAATTCACGTATTTCTAGGCCTAGTAATTAATTTTATATTAATTTTTAAAAACAGTAACTTTTTACAGTACTCTTTTCTAAATATTACTCTTTTATAACTTTTTATATACCTTTATTTATACTACTATAAAGGTATACATATACTTCTCCTTTTTTAAAACCCCTTTTAGTCGCCTTGAGCCACTATAGCTACACTTTTTATTTAATTAATATATAAATATATTAATACTAGTATTATTACTATTAAAATAACTATACTCTACTTATATAGAGTAATAGTCGTCTATAATATTATAATAAATAGGAAGTAGTATAAAATAATAAATAATAATAGTTATACCTTAATTATATTCTTTCCTCCTCTCTACTATTTATATAATAGCTAGATAGGGGTTCCGTATACTAGTATAAATTATATAATTATATAATTATATATATTTGTATATTAATCGAATAAAAAGTATGGCTGTAGTGGCTTGGGACGACCAAAAGGGGTTTCAAAAAAGAACGAGTATGTGTATGCCTTTATTATATAATTATAATTATATAATCTATACGCTCTGCATTACTAGTAAATCTATTTAAGTTAACTATTTTATATATATTAGTAATTCTTCTTTTTATAGTAATACTATATAAATACTTTATCTTTCTGTATCTTTTTTTATACGTAAATAATTAGTTCTTTTTTTTATATAAGTGTCCCTTTATCTTAATATATTTTTATATAACTAAATTATAGTCTGTTGTTCGCGCGTTATATAATAATAAAAAGTAAAATAGTATAGTATACTACTACTTATTTATTAAAATTATAATAAACTAAAGTAAAAAGTTAATAACTTTATATATTACGTAAAAGTAAAGAGTAAGATTATAGTAAATAAAAGTAAAGAGTTATTATATAATAGTTAAAAAGAGCCGGTCTAAAACTATATAAAATAATAGTATATAAGAAGGAGCTTTCTTTTTCTATAATATCTTTTTTTTTTTAATTTTACCTATTATTATCTCCGTATATAGTTTTAGATATTATTTTTTTTTTAATTTTCTAGCTACCTTCTTTTATATAGAGTTAACCTCTAATAAAATTTTTAAAATAGCTTTTATTTTATATAGATAGTAGTAGTTATAATTATAATAAGTTATAGTTATATCTAGCTTCGTCTTTATATAGGCTTTTATATTTAGTAGTTAAATTTAAATTACTATTTTTACTAGAATAGCTGCTAATAGGGTATTCTTATTAGCTTTTTATATTAATATATATATATATTCTTGTGTAATTCTTTCTATACGGTAATATTTTATAAAATAATAAGTATATAGTATACTAGTTACTCTTATATAATATAAATATTATTTTATTTAATAATACTAACTTAACTTTTTTTACTATAAAGATTATTTATTATAAAGGCTACTTTTATATACTTCTAGTACAGTTGCGTAAAGTTCTAAAGCTATAGCTATATATATAAAAATATATTAATAATACTAGACTTTTACTTTTTATAGAGTATTATACCTTAATAGTATTTTAAAATAATATATATAGGTTCTGTATATAATAGTCGCGTAGAGTTTAGTATAAGTATTATATTTAATTTTTTTTTTTTATTTATATTTTCTTTATTAATATAGAGGAGGATTAGGGATATATAAAAAAAAGTAAAGAGGTTTTTTTTTTATTTTTTTTTATTTTTTTTTATTTTTTTTTATTTTTTTTAAGTATAATATTTTAAAAGTTTTCCTTTTAACCTTCGTGCGATAAAGTAAAAGAATATAATATATAATAAAAAAAAATATACTAAAAAGTAATTTATATAATAGGGGATATCTAATTTAAAAAATATAAAAAATATATAAAATATTTTATTAGGCCTTTTATACGGGCATAATTATACGAGAAAACTATTTAGTTTACCTTTTATAAAAGTATTTATAAGATTATCCTTTCCTATTATCTATTATTATATATATTAAGTTATTTAGTAGATAAGTTATTTTAAATATTTAGATCTTTTATTTAGTATAATAATTTAGTTTAGTCTTTAAATACTTATATAGACATATTATATTTTTAAATATATTTTTTTTATAATAACTCTAAATCTGTTTTTATTATACGCTTCTTACCTTTTCTTATAAAAGAAACTTCTTTTAGTACTATTATATTATCTAGTTTATACGATATATAATTAATTATATAGTTTTAGCTTACGGTGCTAGTATATTTATATAAAATAATTTAATTTTAAAGAGAGTTATCCTTATTTTTTATACGGATAAGGATTTAATAAAATATATTTAATATACTTTTCTCTATTTATAGGTACGGGGAAGAGTTGGGTAATATATAAAAGTATTTTTATATAGTATAAATTTAATAATATCTTAATCTTTCTATACGCCCTTACTAATTTATAGTAGATAAAGAAATCTAATTAACTACTAGTAATAGAGTAGTTAAATAAATTTATTAACTAACTACTAATTAGTATTAGAATAATTATATTTTATTTATATAGAGTAATAGTCGTCTGTAATATTATAGTAAATAAAAAATAGTATAAAATAATAAATAATAATAGTTATACTTTAGTTATATTTTTTTCTACTTTTTACTATCTATATAATAGCTAAATAGGGGTTCCGTACGCTAGTATAGATTATATAATTATATAACTATAGTTATATAATCTATACACTCTATATTACTAGTAAATCTATTTAGATTAACTACTCTATATATAATTACTATATTTTTTATATTTATATATTATTTTAATAAAATAGTGTGGTTGTGGTAGCTTAGGGCGACTAAAAAAAGTTTTAAAAAAGGAGGAGTATGTGTATAACTTTATTTCTATTATTACTCTTACTACTATTAATCTAATGTTTATAATTTTACCTACTTTCTTTATTAATAATCTATTTAACTATTTTAACTTATTTAAGTTAAAATAGTATTTATTATTAAAGATTACTATAATTTTATTTACTAAATTATAATTAATTTCTCTATTAACTATTAAATGCATTAGATTAGTGAGTTCTAAATAAATAAAATACTTTTCGTAGTAAGTGTCTACTGGGATCGAGTCATTATTATTTATAAAATAGTAAAATAGTCTAAAAACGCTAGTTAACTATACTAGGTATTAATAGCTTAAAATTAATTAAAATTATCTCGTTATAAGTATTAATAAAGGAAAGTACAGACTTAAAACTTAAATATTATTAGTAGTAGATTTAGTATTTATACTATTATATATTTTTACCTTTAAAATATAAATAAAAAAATAGTTTTATAAGTCTATTTTCTTTTTTAATAAATATTTAACTGTATTAATAATAACAGAGATAGAAAATAAATATATAAATAGTAGTTACTACTACTACCTATATATCTCGTTTTTAAATAAAAAACATTTAGTATCTATATAAAACTTTTTTTATTTAATATTATTTTAGGAAACGTATTAAACGCGCTAGTATATATACTAGCGCGACGCTATACTCTTTTTAGTATTATTTTATATATTTTTTTTAATATATTAATTATTAAACTATATATATACTTATATTTTTTAAAAACTTATAATAGTAACTTTAAACTACTATAGCCATACTATTTATTTAATTAGTATATAAATATATAGTATATAATATAGTACTTAAAGTATTCTTTATTAAAAATAGTAGACTATTATTTTATAACTAAACTATATATGTCTAGTATATTAAAAAAATTTTTATAGTAAATATATATAAGACTTACTCAAGTCTATATAAATTTAAAATAATATTAAATATAAAATATAACTACAGTAACTCTAATTAACTAAAAAATAATTTACAAATTTGGAGTATATATATATTATTAATTACTTTAGTCTATACTATAAAATATAATAAATATTTTAATTTTTTATATTTTACCTAACTTTTTCGATATAACATGTATAAAGGTATACACGTAATTCTCATTTTTTAAAATTTCTTTTAGTTGCCTATATAGCTACTACAGCCACACCCTTTTATGTAATTAATATATAAATATCTTTTTAAACACATTAAGTATAAAGGTATATATATACTTCTCTTTTTTTAAAACCCCTTTTAGTTGCTTATACAGCCACTATAGTCACACTCTTCTATTTAATTAATATGTAAATATATATAATATATAAACATATATAATATATATATATATATGTTATATATTTATATATTAATTAATTTTTCGATATATTGAGTATAAAGGCATACACATACTCCTCCTTTTTTAAAACCCCTTTTAGTCGCCCTAAGCTACTACAGCCACACTATTTATTTAATTAATATATAAATATATATATATTAATTAAATAAAAGGATATAGCTGTAATAGCTTGGGGCGACTAAAAGGGGTTTTAAAAAAGGAGAAGTATATATATACCTTTATACTTAATGTGTCGAAAAATTATAATATATATATATATAATAAAAGCATGCATATACTCCTCTTTTTTTGAAATCCCTTTTGGTCGCCCCGAGCCAGCCACACTATTTGTTCGATTAATATACAAAAAAATATATATATATATATAATATATAAAGGTATATATATACTCCTCCTTTATTAAAACTCCTTTTAAACTTCCCGAGCCACTACAGCGACACTATTTATTTAATTAATATATATATATAAATCTATAAATATATATTTAATATAATTATTATATTACTATTTATTTTTATATATAATATATAAACGTTAATAATTAAATAACATATAATTATTATATGTAGATTTTTTAAATTAATTAAAATAAAATTCCGTAATTAAATTAAGAGGAAAATAAAAATTTATAATTTATAAGTACGACAAAAAAAAATTTTATACTTATTATAACTATATAACTATACTAAAAATTTAATAAATAAAAATTTAATTACTATTATTTTTAATAATATTACCATTAATAACTATAGTAAATAAGAGTATAAATATAAAATAATTATTTAATTAATAAATATAATATTTAAAGTAATAGTATAAGAGGTATAAAGTAATTAAAATTTTAATTAAAAATTTATAATAGAAAAGTTATTAGTATATATAAAAAATACTGTAACTTAATATAATAAAAAATATTTAAAAGAAAATAAAAATAACTACTATAAAATATATAACTGTATAACTTAATATATAAGTAAATAAATAAACTATTTTATATTAATTATAATAAAGGTATACATATACTCCTCCCTTTTTAAAACCCCTTTTAGTTACCCTAAGCTTCCCCAGCTACACTTTTTATTTAATTAATATTTAAATTTATATATTAATTATTATAAAGTAATTATAATACTTATAGGTTTTTATAGATATTAATATTAATTTATAATATATATATTAATAATATTATAACGAAATTTTTTATAATAATAGTAAAATCTCTTTTAAATTACCTTTTCTATTAAAGCAGCGTATTAAATTTATTAGTAAAACTCTAAAGTAAAATATTTATTAGTATATATTTTATATTTTTTTTATATATTAATCGAATAAATAGTGTCGCTGTAGTGGCTCAGGGCGACTAAAAGGGGTTTTAAAAAAGGAGGAGTATGTGTATGCCTTTATTTATTTTTTAGTATTAAAAAATATAAAAGTAATTTTATATATAATAATTATAGTTTACTTAAATAAAGGTATATATATACTCCTCCTTTTTTAAAACTCCTTTAAGTCGCCCCGAGCCACTACAGCTACACTATTTATTTAATTAATATATAAATATATCTATAAATATATTATTTACTTATATATTTTATATTTATATATTTATATATTTATAAAATAAAAAGTGTAGCTATAGTAGCTCGGAACAAATCAAGAGAATTTAAAACAGAAGAGGTATATATATATATTTATATATAATATTTTATATATATATTTATATATTAATCGATTAGAAAGTGTGTCTAAAGTGGCTCAGGACGACTAAAAGGAGTTTTAAAAAAGGAGAAGTATATATATACTTTTATACTTAATATGTTAAAAAAGTTAGGTAAGACTAGATTAAAAAATTATATATAAAATTTTTATAATAGCCTATATAGAATGTCCTAAAAAATATTTAATATTTTAAGTATAAAGATATACACATACTTCTTAGTTTTTAAAATCCCTTTTAGTCGACTAAATAACTACTATAGCCACACTCTTTTATTTAATTAATATAAATATATATATATATATATATTTCTATTTTAAATATTATACTATGGCGTATCTAATAAGTATATAATATACATAAAAACTCTATTTAGTACGTAAACTTATCTTTATCTAAACTATTTAACTATATTTAACCCCTATAGAAATAGTATAATTTAGTTAAATATATTAATATTTATATATTTTTAACTATACTACCTGCTTTTATAAAAAAAGAATTAATATAAACTAATTATTTTAAAAGATTTATATTATAATACTATAGTAAAAAGTTTAAAAAAAAATTTTATTATAAAACCTTAATGTGTCTAAAAATATATTTATAGAAATACTAAAATAATTTAAAAAATAAGTATTAAGGAAAATATATAAATTTTAAAATATACTAAAAACTTTATATAGACTTAAAAATATATAATATAGTATAGCTTAATCTAATTTAGTATAAAGTTCTATACTATATATTTATATATTAATTAAATAAATAGTGTGGCTGTAGTAGCTTAGGGCGACTAAAAGAGATTTTAAAAAGGGAGAGTAGATATATACCTTTATAAGTACTATACTATAATAATAGTATATTTTTACTATAATTAATTAAAGTATAAAAATATAAAATATTTATATACAATAAACTAGGAGTACTAAAATCTATTAAAAAAAACCTAATTTTTTTTTAAAAGATAAATATAATAATTTATAATATTTATATAGTTCTATCTATATTAATACTAATATAGAATATTTTAACTAAATTTTAAATAGGGTAGGACAGTAGGTAAGTGCCTAGAAATATATAGATTTATAAAATTTTAACGTTATTTATATATTAGAGATTTAATTCCTCTTTTTATTATAAATATTTTTTAAACACGTCTATTTTATTAGTAAAGAAGTAAAGTTTTTAAAAGTATAGTATACTACTAAAAAATTAATATAAAACTGTAAAAAACTAAAATCCTTATATAAAATACGTAATATTTAAAAATATTTTAGGCAACTATACTATTAAAAATTAGACAAGATAAAAATCTATTTCTAAGTAGACTTAGCGTAGCGAACTAGGCCTAATTAGATTAAATGAATTAGTAATTTAATATAACTTTATTTAGTAACATACCCTAAATATATATTAATTAGAAAATAAAGGTATACACATACTCCTCCTTTTTTAAATCTCTTTTAGTCGCCCTAAGCCACTACAGCCACACTCTTTGTTTAATTAATATATAAATATATACATTAATTAGGAGTTAAAAAACTAGTACTAGCTTATTTAGAAGATAAACTACTTTTCCTAAATAGTTAGGTAGCCTTAATAAAAAAGGCTTATTAAAAAAAAAAGCTTATAGAGAAAATATATATTTATATATTAATTAAATAAAAAGTGTAGCTATAGTAGCTTAAGATAACTATAAGAGATTAGAAAAAAGAAAAGTATATATATACCTCTATACTTAATATATTAAAAAAAGTTAGGTAAAGCTAAATTTAAAAAAAAAAATATTATACTACTATACTCCTAGTGTACTTAGTACGTCCCCCTAAATAATATTAAATTAAAAAAGTTAAATAGTCTAATTTAAAAAATCGAGCATAGATACTATAGTTAGTAAAAAAGATATATAGATAGTTATAACTACTACTACTATTATAACTTAGATGTCTCCGCTTTAAATAGGAGTATACTTATATAATAAGGGATATATAGTCTACGCTATAAAACTTTAACTAAGTAGTAATTTATCTCCCTACCTTTATAAATAATATATATTTAATTTATATTATATATTTTACTCTATTACGACACTACTCTAATTTTTAATAATTAAATCGCTCCCTTATCTTTTAGGAGTAATTTAATATAATATAGCTGTAAAGAAGTTTTATTATATTATTATATATAATACGTTAGTACCAGAAAATACTAAAATTATTAAAAACTTAAAAAAAAATCTAAAGTCGTTTCTTAGTATTCATACTTTATAAATTTTTTAAAGTGTTATATAAACTATAGAGACGCCTCTATTAGATTTATTAAAATATAAAAATATATAAATTACAATTAAATATTATAGTTAAATACCTTTATTTTAATTAAAACTCTTTATATTTACTAATTTTAACTAAAAAGTAATAAGTACGCCTAGACAATAATCTAGAAGTATAAACGTAGTAAGGGAACTCTGTTAAGTACTAAACTATATACGCAATAATTAAAAGCTAAAATAAAAGTTAATTAAAGATTATATCTATTTAAATAGCTACTTAATTAAATAATAAGTATACTAGTAGACTAGCGGTTAGTATTAAACTAATAGTCTATATTAGCGGGCACTGAGATACTTAGCGTAATATAATATAGTTATCTTAAGGGCTGCACGTATAGTATAAATAGTAGAAAAACCTATATAATAACTACGCGAACTTCCTCTATTATTAAAATTACTTAATTACTATATTTAACGAGTTTAAGCAGTACTTACGCTTTACTATTAAAACTAATAAAATATTAAAAAATAAAATATAGATAAGTCTTTTATATAACCTCTATATACCTATAAATAAATACTTATACCTTTACGCTTTATAAATTACTAAATTAAAAATAAAAAATATTAAAAAATTATATAAAAGCGACTTCGTGTAGTCTAGATAATATATATATTTCTTTTAGCTAGGTATAATAGCTCTTACTATATTTAAGTTTAGTATTATTACTTTAGTATATAATAATTTAGCTATTTAATAGTAGTATATATAGTAAGTAAATACCTTTACTACTTTATATAATACTATTAATAGATTACCTTAAAAATATATAGTAATTATTACTAAAAGTATAAAAAAGCTAGTAGTATATTATAGGGACAGAAACTATAATTTTAAGCTATAGCTAAAGTATAAAATATATATTTATATACGCGTAAAAAGAGAGACTAAGTAAAAATAAAAGTATAAAAAAGTTATTAAATATAAATATTTATAGTAGGTAGTAGTAGTAGCGATAGTATTTTAAAATATATAATTTTTTAGATTATAACTAGTAAAAACGCCTAAAAAGGCTTAAATTAATTAGTACTTTACTAGGGATTAAAATTATTCTTATAGAGAAAGAGTTAGCAATAAGGTTATTATTATTAAATTATTAAGTATTAGAGAAAGCTGCTAGTAATAGTAGTAAAAAAATTTTATACTAAAGGCTTTAGCGCTTTAAAGATATAATATTATAAAATTAGAATAAACTATATTAAATAGAAACTATTAAAGCAATAGTAAACTCTATATATTAATTCTAGTAAATATAACGCAGTTTTATACTTAGATTACCTAAGTAGAGTAGTTTTTTACCTCCTACTTAGGAGGGTTACTAATTTTAACTAAATACGAGCTTAGCTCTAATGAGTAAAAAAAAAAAGTAATTATTTAATATTTATTATTACCTTAATATAGGTGACTAAATTATAATTATAAAAAATTTAATAATTTTATAAAATTATACTATATTAGTTTCTATTCTAGCTATATATTAACTATTACTAAAGGTCCTTTATATTTATTAAAAAAAGGATTAACGTAATTTTAACCTTTAGAGAAATAATTATAAATATTATTTTTATTAATTATTAATCTATTTTTTAATAAAGATCTTAAAGGTTAAATTTACTATTACTTATATTAATAATCCCCTTTAAACTACCTAAAATAGTAAAATTATTTTAAAATGTAGTACTAATCTATTATAATAAGCAACTTAAAACTTATTAAAAGTTAAAATACTAAATACTCTTAAAAGACTACTTTGATACTCTAATAAAACTAAAATAAACTTTAAATAAACTATTTAGTAAACTAATTAGTTTTTTATAAAATTTTTAAACTATATCTATCCTCTTTAAAAGAAGCTAAATATATTTAAAACTAGTAAAAAACTTTAGTAGATTTAAAGCTTTATAAGTTCTTAAAATAAAATTTTTTTACCCAGACTATAGACTTTAGAGGAATAATACCTTAATATTATTATTATAAAAAAAAAAACTAATTCTTTTTAGTTAATATAAAAGATAATTAATTATAGTAATTTTAAGACATAAAGGCCTAAAATATATATATATATAAATTTACTAGACCCTAAAAACGTTCTATATAAAACTAAAAGGTATAGTTAGGTGCTAACTAGTTTAATAAAATACTAATTAATATATAGTTCTTTATATATAAAGGTATACATATACTCCTCCTTTTTTAAAACCCCTTTTAGTCGCCCCGAACCACTACAGCCAAACTATTTATTTAATTAATATATAAATATATAGTTCTTTACTAGTACTCTAATATATTACTATTATATTAAAAAAAACTACTATACTTTTAACTACCAGTATAAAAATAAGTTAATAGTTCTTAGATTTAAAAAAGTAACTAATCAGATTACGTTATTAATCTAAATAGAAAAAGAGAAAAAGTAAAAGTAATTATAATACTTACCGCCTATATTAAAACTATTATAAGCTATTTATTAAAAATATTAAAGGTTAAATATATTAGCAGTTTATCTAACTAGTTATATAATTTACTTATAGAGATAGTTACTCTAAAAGCTAGAGATGTAAATAAAGACTATATTAAAGCCCTAGTAAACTTAAAGTCTATTTTAAATTTTATAAGCGCTAAGCTAGTAAAGGAGGTATGCTTAAAAGTAACTACTTTTAATAAATTATTAATATAAATATTAAATATTATTAATATAACTATTTATTATAGTATACTAGCTATAATAAACTTAACTAACCTTTCTAATTAAAATTAATTTTAGTTAATCTTATTTATAGTTTTTAATTTTTTTTAATATTTAATATTTTTTAAATCTACGTTAGTTTAACTAAGAAAACTTAAAAATATATATTACGACTTAAAGGGCTCTTATTAAAAGTAATTTTTAGAAAAATAACGCTCCTATTCTAAAATTTTTCTTTAAAAATAAAAAAGAGTTTAAGTATATTATATATAATCTAAGTATTTAGGGATGGGTATACTTAATTAGTTTAATAAAAATTCTTATCTAAAATAGACTAAATAAGTATAAAAAAAATACTTTCTACTACCTAAGTATTTTAATTTTTTAAATCTAGTTTTAAATAAGAATTTTAAAATTTCTATAAACTATAAACTAAACTATTTAAATATTAATTTTAAATTTAGTTTTATATAAGGACTTTTAGATTTCTATAAACTATTAACTAAATAATTTAAAAATTAATTTTAAATCTAATACTTGTTTACTGTATTATTTTATATATTTATATATTAATCGAATAAATAGTGTAGCTGTAGTAGCTTAGGGCGACTAAAAAAAGTTTTAAAAAAGGAGGAGTATATATATACCATTATTTATATTATTCTATATATTTATATAATAATCGAATAAATAGTGTGGCTGTAGTGGCTCGGGGCGACTAAAAGGGATTTTAAAAAAGAAGGAGTATATATATACCTTTCTTATATTATTCTATATATAATATTTTAGTTACTAAACTAGAGGTTCTTAAAAAGTATATAAAAAATATTTTAAATATAAGTAAATTTAGTAATTAAAATCTTTCGTTACAGCTCCTATTATTTTTATAAAAAAGAAGAGTAGTAGTCTTAGGGTATATGTAGATTATAAAGGTCTTAATAAAATTATAATTAAAAATTATAATATTTTTTTACTTATTACGGAGTTACTAAACTATTTTATAAAAATATAAATTTATACTAAATCTAATATATAAAGAGCTTACTATTATATCTATAATTTAAAAAATAATATGTAAAAGCCTATATTTTATATTAAATATAACTATTTAAAGTATATATTTATATCTGTTAGTTTAATAAATATATTTATATAGTTTTAATACCTTATACTATAAATACTAACTAAATTAGTTAATATAATCTATATTATATATCTTAATAATATACTTATCCTTTAAGATACTAAAAAAAATATAAAAATTATATAACAATTGTTAAAAGTAAGTTAAAAAGGATGTAGGCTAGCCTAAAAGTAAAGTAACAGCATGAGGACGTGTGCTTTTACTATATGCACGGGTATAAGGAGGCGTGTAAAAGGGGAGATAATAAAGGCGAAATTATATAAAAATAGTAATATAGTATTTACGTAAAATAAAATTTTTACCTAAACTTAAAAAAGTATATTTAGTATACTACGTGTACTAAATACTTTAGCTTTATTATTTTATTTAAAGGGCTTTTCATAGACCTAACTAAAGTTAAAATAATTTAGAATTAGTTTAAACCTACCTATATATATAATATTCGTATTTTTATTAGGTTTATAAATTAATTTTTTAAATTAGTTTTATCGTTTTTTAAATTAATCTAAAAGGCGCTAGATAGCGCTAAAGCTAGGCTAGCTATAAAAAAGAAGGAAAGTATTTATATTAATATAGGTAATACTAATAAAAAACTTTTAAAAAGCTTTAAAATATATATTTTATTATACAAATACTTTTATATGTTTAGTCTAAAAAATAAACATAAATTAAAATAGAAGCCGTTAATAAAATTATTAATACTATTTTAAGCTAATTAGTATTTTATATAGTTAGATTATTTTAATAGTAGCTAATTAATTTTTATTTAAAGAAATTAAGCAGCGTATAGTACTATTATAATATATATAATAAAAAAGTCTTTTTTTCGACACATTAAGTATAAAGGCATACATATACTCCTCCTTTTTTAAAACCCCTTTTAGTCGCCCCGAGCTACTACAGTTACACTATTTATTCAATTAGTATATAAATATATATAAAAAAAATTCTTTACTATTATAAAAGTATTAAATACTAAAAATAATAACTATAGAATACTTATTTTAAGATTCTTATAAATTATAATAATTTATAATAGTTTATATAAATAAAGACTCTATTACCGTATTAAATATAGTTATAGTTACTTCTTTTAAAGTATAATTTTAACGTATTTTATAAAATTAAGTTTATAAATTTAGTTAATACTTTATTTTACTGCTCTTATTATATAATAGAGTTTAAAATAGTTTAGTATAAATATAATATAGCCTTTATAAAATTTATAAATAAGTTATTATAATATTTCAATATAAAGGTTAATAGGGTCCCGGTTTATATAATAATATTTTATATATATATAAACTAAAAACCTAACTTAACACTTATAAAAGAAATTTAAAACTTTAGACTATATAATTTACTTAAAAAGGAGATAACTATTTTAGAGTATCTAATAAATCTAAAGTATAAAAAGTTAAATTTATATAAAAATAGTAATACTAATTTATAACTATATAGTCTAAAGAGTATTAAATTAAAACTAATAAAATAAATATAGTCCTATAAGTCTAAAAATAAAATTAAAATAATTATAAAATATTATAATAGTCCCCTCTTAAAATAATTTAGAATAAAGTAAATCGTTAAGCATATATAGTATAAATATATAAAAATAGGTATATTTAAAAATATTACTAACTACGTTTATAACTATAAGTACTATTAATATATTAATTTAAAGATATAAAAACTATATAGTCTCTTTTATCTACTTTTTATTACTAATAGACTATAGTAATACGTAACTATAACTTTTATTATAAACTTTCTCTCTAGTTACCTTACTAGAATTATATATAATGTAATTCTTATAATTATAAACTATTTTTTTTAAAATAGTCTATTATATACTAGTATAAATAAATTAGAATAGTTTTAATCTAGTCTAGTTCTAGATTTATAAAGTTATATAATTTTATAAGAACTTATAAGTTAACTTTTTAATATATTAAGTATAAAGACATGCACATACTCCTCCATTTTTAAAACCCCTTTTATTCGCCCTAAGCCACTACAGCCACACTATTAGTTCGATTAGTATATAAATATATATATATAAGAACTTATAAATAGTATTATTAAATAGAAGTATACCTATATAAATAAAGTATTAAGATACGTTTTACTGTTATTTAAATTTAAAGTAAATTTTATTTTTTTATCTTTTATCTATACATAGATAGATAGATAAAATTATAAAATATAACTTTTAAATAGTATCTTTATATTTTTTATTATCTAAAATAAAATAATTAAGTGGTATAAATCTCCTATAAAGAATTTATTTATAATAATAGTTAGTATTTTATTACTAAATATATATCCTTTTAAGTCTATTATAGCTAGAACTAATATTTAAAATAACTTTTTTAATATATAAAGTATAAAGGTATAGCTATACTTCTCCTTTTTTAAAATTCTTTTTAGTTCTCCTAAGCTACTACAGCCACACTATTTATTCGATAAATATATAAATATAGCGCTTATAGACGCTAAGTAAAAAAAAAAAACTTTTAAGCTTTTTACTTAGCCTCTAAAATTATTAATATTTATAATAAAGCTAAATAAAAACTAAATGTAATATAAAAGCATAAAAAGTATTTTAAAATAAAAAATATCTCTTACTAAATATAAAAGTAGAAAGTAATATTAAGATTTTAAATTATTATATATAATTTATAAAACTAAGTAAAAAAAGTTATAAAAAATAGTTAGGTTCTAGTATAGTAGTTAAGTATATAGGTAGTTTACTTTCTATATATAAAAATAAACTTATAAGCCTAAAATAAGTCTATTTAGTTTTTTATTTTATTTTTATTAAAATTATATAAACCCTAAGGTATATTACTATATACGTAATAGCTAATAATTAATATATTATACTAATTTAGTAGTACTATATATAGTATAAAATATATTATAGTCCGTTAATATAATATACCTAAATAATATTAATACTGTATTAATTAAAAAAACTATTTAAAAAAAATATATAAAAACTAAAAGTTATAATTAGTACAAATGTGTTAAAAAAGTTTAAAAAATAATTTAAAATTACTTAACAAAAATTTAGTATAATTTTAGAAGACTAAGTAATATAAAAATAAAATAGATATTTTATAAAGAGTAATAATCTACTTAAGAGTATACTAGTATAATAAATCTAGGACTAATGTTTTAAAAAGAAAAGAATAGTTTAAAATAACTCTAAGCGTAAATTAATAGTTTATTTTAGCCTACTTTAGAGCTATATTTCTTATTTAAAATAAAATTATTACTTTCTATTTTTACAGTTCTACACGTATCTTTTATAAAAAAATTTTTAATATAAATAATCTTATTAAAAATTAGTGTAGTTTAATAGTAAAATAAAAAAATTATAAAAAATATATAAATATACAATAGTAAAATAAAAATTATAATTATTAGAGACTAGCACTATATAGGCTAAATTATTATATTAAGAGTCTATTTACTATAACTATAATTAAAGAATTCTTAAACTCCCTATATAAAGAAAAAGAGACTAGAAAAATTATAAATCTATTTAATTATATACCTAAGAGTTATAAAAATTATACTGTTTACTACTTAACCCCTAGGTATAATAAAGGTATATATATACTCCTCCTTTTTTAAAACCTCTTTTAGTTACTCTAAGTCACTACAGCCACACTATATATTTAATTAATATATAAATATACCCCTAAATATAGTTACTAGAATATATAGCTAAATAATAAGTATAACTAGTAGTAAAATATACTCTACTATTATTAGTATAATAATTAGTACTAAATCTAGTATTAAAATATATATTTTTTTTACTTTTATTATAATTAATAAAAGCAGGCCTTACACTAGCAAAAGTAGAAAATAATAAAATATAATAGTTATAATAGTAAAAAGAAGTTAATAAAAAAACTATTATAAAGGCTAAAACCTAAATCTAAAGCTAAGTAATATTATTAGTAACTAAATAATTTTATTTATTTTTTAAGTTAAATAAAACTACTATATAGGGAGTACTAAATATTTACACGGCGTATTAGTAATTGAGTATATTAAAAAGTACTAAATTAGTTTAAGTAATATTATTATACTACTATAAAAAATATGTACGCCCTCTTTATCCTTTTTAAAACTTATTTAAAAGTTATTAAAATTATTATTTACTTTAATATGCTTTTGCTCTATTTTTAAAACTATATTAAAATAGTTATAACTATAAAAACAAACGCTAGACTTACTATACTTAATAGAAAAATAAAATATACTACTATAAGTATAAAACTTTTTAAAAAATTTAATATTACAACTATATAATAATTATTACTAAATTATTTTAAATTTTTATAAACTATTAACTTACGCTGTTAAATCTACTATAATTTACTTATAGATAAACTTAACTTTTTTATTACTTTATTTATTCTTATTTTAAATCTTTTTATACACTTAAGTTTTATAAAAGAGCTTAAGAGTAATAGATTAAACTATTTTTTTTTAAATAAACCTTATATTTAAGGCTACCTAATTATTAAGAAAAGTTTTTTTTATCTCCTAAGTAAACTAACAACCAGCTCTTTAATTCCTAAACTAATATATAGGTTATATTACTAAATAGTTATATTAAATTACTAATCTATTACCTAATTAGGTCTAGGTCGCTATACTAAGCCTATTTAGGAATAGATTTTTATCTTATCTAACTTTAGATAGTAATTTAGCCTAAAATACTTCTAAATATAATAGGGATTTCAGCTTCCCTATAATTTTATATTAATTTTTTAGCAGTGCCCCGTACTTCTAAAAGTTTTATATTTTACTATATAAAGTAGACGCGTTTAAAGAACGCTGCGATAAGGAGAGGAATTAAACTTTTAATACATAGAAGAGACCTTAAAAATTAAAAAATTTTAGTATTTTTAGGTATATGCTCCTACTATACTACCCCGCCGTTAAACTATTTAATAATTTTAGTCTTTTATAAAAACTGTAAGATACTTAACGTAGTTAAAATTAATAACTTAATACTTATACTCTATACATTAGGCTTGATAGAACGTATAGTACTACTTATAGGCCTCTTAACCTATATTAAGATACTTATTTTTATTAATTACAAAAGCCTTACTAATAGTAGTTTTAATTATTTAAAATAGTAATATTAGCTATAGAGAGGCTAATTAATATAATTAGTATTTTATAATATATAATAGTATTATATTTATATTTATATATTAATTAAATAAATAGTGTAGCTGTAGTAGCTTACGGCGACTAAAAGGAATTTTAAAAAAGGAGGAGTATATATATACTTTTATATATAATAGTACTAAATTAGTACTTACTACGTAATAAATAAAATTTTTTTAAAAATAAGGGAGATAAAATTTAAACTAGTACGCCTTATAGATAGATAATTTATATTTATTATTTTAAAAATTTATTATATATTAGTATTTTATATTTAGAACGCCGTATACAACTATAATCCTAATATAATTAATATAAGATAACTTAGTGTATTATCTATTTTTTTAAATATAGTAAATATAAAGGTATTTTAGTATTTTATATTTAGAAGAAATTATAATAATATATATTAAAATTTAATAGTATAGGTTAAAATAGAAAATAAATAAAAAGATCCCTAAAGCCTAATTTATTAACTATATATTTATATATTACTTAAACAAAGTAGTGTGGTTGTAGTAGCTTAAGGTAACTAAAAGGGATTTTAAAAATTTATTTTAATGCTACATAACCAGTTGCGCCACGGCTCTTAGTTATAATAATAATTTTATAACTAAAGGCGCTAAGATACTAGTGCTAGTAAAATAATATTATTAATTAATTAATTACGTAATTAACTATATCTAGTTAAAGTAGTAAAAAATAAATAGTACTAAATACTATTAGATCGCGATCTATATAAAAAGGCCTTAAAGAAAATATCTAATTTTATTATTTAATACTATTATAATTATATAGTTTAAAAAGTACTAAACAGGTATATATAAATATATATATTTATATTACTTACTTTTAAACTAAAAGTAGTTATAAAAAGAAAATAATATTATAACTTAATACAAAGGCATACATATACTTCTCCTTTTTTAAAACCCCTTTTAGTCGCCCTGAGCCACTACAGCTACACTATTTATTCGATTAATATATAAATATATATATTATAACTTAGATATTTCCGCTCTAGATAAGAGTATACTTATATAATAAAAGATACTTTTTTAATATATTAAGTATAAAGGTATACACATATTTCTCCTTTTTTAAACTCCTTTTTAGGTCGCCCCGAGCTACTATAGACACACTTTTTATTTAATTAATATATAAATACAAAATATATAAATAATAAATACTATATAGTTTACGCTATAGGGCTTTAGTTAAATAGTTATCTATCTTTTTACTTTTATAGATAATATATATTTATTTTATTTTATATATTATACCCTATTACTACTCAACCCTAATTTTTAATAACTACTTATATAAATCTCTTTTATTCTTATTAATAGTACAGCTAAATATTTATTAAGTAAAAAAAAAATACTTATAAAAATTTTACATCTTAAAATATTATTTTTTATAGATTTTTTAAGTGCTACTCTTATCTTAGCGGATACTATACTTATTTAAGTTAATTTTAATACACCTACTACGCTAAATATATAAGCTATTTTTACTATATTCTATCTATAAAGTAATTAATAATAATTATTTTTTAATACTACTAAGTATTTTATATATAATATATATATTTATATACTAATTAAATAAATTGTGTAGCTGTGGTGGCTCAGGGCGACCAAAAGGGGTTTTAAAAAAGGAGGAGAATATATATATCCTTATTTTATATATAATATAATTATCTAGTATTATAAAGATACTATATTATAATTTTAGGTAATATTATATAATTAGTATAATAATAAAATAATAAATAGCGTAGTAACGTTATTAATAATAAAAGTAATAGAATTTAAAAATCTAGAGTTAGGTATAGTAGCTTATATAAAGGCGATAATAATAAAAGTAATATTTATATACTAATCGAACAAATAGTGTGGCTATAGTGGCTCGGGGCGACTAAAAGGGGTTTCAGAAAAGGAGGAGTTTAAAAAAAGAAAAGATATAAAAGTAAAAATAGCAGTACTATATTAGTTATAAAAAATAAAATATTAGTACGTTAATATTAGTTTTATATATTTATATACTAATTAAATAAATAGTGTGGCTGTGGTAGCTATGTAGGCGATTAAAAGGAGTTTTAAAAAAGGAGGAGTATATGTATGCCTTTATATTAGTTTTATAATAAAGATATATAGGCTAGAATATATAGCGTAACTATATAAAGTACTACTAGGGGTACTAGTAGTAAAGATAAAAACGTTTTAAACTTAAAACTTAAAGCCTATACAGCGACGGGTAAAAAATCGGGAAAGATATAAAAATACTAAAATTAATTAATATTTAAAAGTTTTAGAGAAACTATATATATTTTCTTTAGTACGTAGGCTAAATAGGTAAATAGATATATTTAGTATTATAATAATTATTATAGGTAAAAAAGGATATATAATTATAATAATTGTTAAAAGTAAATTAAAAAGGATATAGGCTAGCCTAAAAGTATAGTAATAATATAAAAATATATATACTTTTACTATATACACGTGTACGAGAAGGCGTGTAAAAAAGGAGATAATAAAGGCGCTGCGCTAAGGCTAATAAGCTACTAGCTATATTATAGCTAGTAATAGCACGTACACTCCTACTAAAAAAGTTTTAATAAAAAAAATAATAAAGTTTAGTAAAAATACTATATTAGGAGTATACTACTATAAAATAGGTTATAGCTATTTTATATAATATCTCCTTTATAATAGTCTTTACTATTATAATTACTTTATTATCGTAGTAGCTAAGAATTAGTAACTAATATATGCTATAGTATATTATATATAGTAGGCTAGATCTATTAAAGCTTACGCAGTTCTAAGTAATCTATATAAAAATTTATTTTATATATAAGTTAACATTATAACTGTAAAAGAAACTGTAACTAAAATTTAGTAGAAAATTACTTAGTAGTTAAGTACTTAGTAACTAAGTAAGTATAATCTAATTATTTACAGAGTTAAATATACTATTAAAAATAAGTATTTTAAGAACGTTATTTACGTAAAAGTTAAAGAAGTAATTTAGATACTAGAGTTTTAAAAAATAGCAGAATAAGCCCTAAAGGCTAAAAAAAATAGATACGCTAAAATAGTAAATTTAGGTAAATAAAGCCTCCGTAATACTACTAAAAAGAATAAAGACTAGGTACTATTAATAATAATTAATAAAAAAAATATTATTAATATCTAGGAGGTCGTGCAGGCCGTAGAGATATAGGTATAAAATTATCCTAAGCGCTAAGCGCTAAGCGCGGAGCGTAAAGGGCGAAAAGTAAAAAATAAAGAGTAAAGGGTAAAGGGTAAAAGGTAATAAGGGGGCGACTGTATAGGGTTAGTATATTTAGGGTCGTAGAGCTTACAAAAAATAGAAAGTAATAGGTAATAAGTAATAGTATTTAAAGTATCGCGAGTTAACTAGTAGGCGGCGTAGTTAATTATATTTTTATAACCTTAAAAGTAACTATTAAACAGCTGCTAGAGCTAAGCTTCTAATAGTTATATAACTAACTTACTATTAATAAAGGGACAGTTTAATAAGAAGGATAATAATAACTAAATAAATAAGTGCCGGCAGATATATAATTATAAATAAAAAATATTAACTATTATTAAATACTGTACTACCTATAGATAAAGTAAAATAAAATAATAATAAGTATAACCTCTATTTTATAAAAATAAAATTAAAAAAGTAATTAATAAATTACTATAGTAGTTGTCGGTAGAAAAAAAATAAACTAAAAATTACTAGTTTTTAAAATCTAAAAAATTAAAACAATAACTATATAAGAAAGTACTAAAGAGCTAGATTATATATATATAAAAGAGAAATAAATATTATATTTTAAAAAATTTTTTATACTAGTAACGTAAGCTTTAGAGTATTTTTATATAATATATTCTTTAGTTAAGTTAATAAACACAGCGTAACTATTTTTATAGTTTAAAATTAATTTATTTAAGCTTATAGTAGCTATAAAATTGCTATAAAAAAAAGCTCTTTTAAGTAATTTATTAGCGGGTAGCATTACTAGATATTAAAATTTTAATATAAAAAACTAATTATGGTAAATAAGCTAGCGTTTAATAATATATATAGTATTTATATAATCTTTTTATTATACTTTTTAAAATAATAATTATATTTATCTTTTTTAATATTTCCTTCTCACTCTCTTATACTATTTAATTTATTTTATAACTTTTCTATTTATCTTTTTTTCTCTTAATAACTTCTTAGACTCTCTTAGTATTATAAAAACTATAAGTTAGTTATATATATTATTACTATTATAGCTATAGTAGGGTATTATACTTTTTAAAATTTTTACTTTTTAAAATTTGTCTATATTTTTAATTTTTAATTTTTTTCTAAAACTCTATTAATCTAAATTTAATAGTTTATTAAATAAATATCGAATTTGTATTATACTATAAATTTTAATTATCTAATTTTAATTAAAAGTATTTAGTATATTTAATATCTTAAGCATATTAAAATTAATAAGAAACTAATAGGACTTAGTTTTTTAACTTTTAGTTTTTTGTTTTACTTTCTCTTTAGGGCTATAATTATACTTTATAAGTAATAAGTAAAAACAAAAGTACTATTATTAAATACGTAAATAATAAATAATTAAATAGAGTAAAGATTATAATTAGTGTTAATAAGAAATTCTTATATCTTAATATTTAGAAGATAATTTACTTTTATATATAAAAAAATACGCCTTTACTATAATCTTAAGAAAATTTTTTATATTTTTATTTTAAAAATTTTTATTAGTATTTTAGTGTATAAAAATCTATAACGTTTTTAAATTTAAAAAAATATTTTCTATTTATAACTAGCTAGTAATTTTAATATTTTTATTAATTTAACTTTAGTATTATGCTCTATAATAGCTATTTATTAATTAGTTTTTAAGTATCTAAATACCTTATAAGAAGTTTAATACTAAAAGAAAATGAAAAAAACTTTTAGTAGAGTAATATAGTAGAAAAGTACCTAGAAATATATAAATTTATTAAATTTTAACGTTATTTATATATTAGAGGTTTAATTTCTTTTCTTATTATAAGTATTCTTTAAATACGCCTACTTTACTAGTAAAAAGTAAAATTTTTAAAAGTATAGAGTACTGCTAAAAAATTAATATAAAATTATTAATTAACGTACTTCGCGAGCTTTATAAAGCCGTAGTATAATATAATAATAAAAACTTAATAAATACTAAATAGCTTATATAATACTAACAAGGCTATATATAAATAGTATAAATTTTAAACCCTTAAAAGTTATACTCTTTTCTTTTAGTAAGGGTTATAGTGCCCTATTAAATATAATAATACTTATACTCTAATCTATATCTATAGATTAGTAACTACTCGTAATTATTTTAAAGATTATTAGTAATTACTACTTATAATTATATATAAGATAATTAGGTATTACTAAACGTGTAAACTTTAGGACCGATAGAGTTATTAGGCGGTTACCTAGTACTTATAATAGAATATTTAGCCTTTAAAACTAGTAAGTCTAGTTATTTATTTACACTTTATACTATATTATTTTCTACTTTTTAAAGTTCTACTAAATATCTATTTAGTTTTTTTTAAATTATTTTATACTATTACTATTACTACTATTATACCTTAAGCTACTAATAAGAATTTATTATTTATCCTTATTATAAACGCGCCTTTTATTAATAAAATTATATAAAAACTATATAGTAATACTGCGACCCCAGCCCTAAAAATAGTTTATAGTATTTAGTAATTAATAAATTTTTTTATAAATAACTTATTAAAATAGTACTTAAAATAGCTACTAGCTAAACTAAAAAGTAGAGGTCTATTACTTTTTATATATTTAATTACGTACTTAGCGTATACTACTAAAAGGACTAACGCGTAAAAGAGAGCTTTCTTACTTAAATAAAGACTATAAGGTATATATAAAAAGTAAAAGAGAGTAAATAGTATAAAAAACTTATAATAAGTCTTAAATAATATTAAAACTAAGTAAATAAGATAATACGTATCTAAAAGTATACGCTTAAAATTTAAAACGCCTTTAATTAAGTAACGCGTTGCTATAGGGCCGGGTAATACTAAATATACTTTTATTTTTAATTAGTAGGCGTTACTAACTAGGTAATAGGTATTATAGACAGCGTAGGTGCCGATAATAGTAAGTATAGCTTCTCTTATCTTATAAAACTACTAAGTAAGCCGGGTATATTCGTAACTTACTTTAGTAGGCCTTTATAGTATTATTATCTTAATAGAAAGTTTAACGGGTAATATAGAGGCTTATATAAAATTAAATAAAAAAATATTACTCTAAATTACGTAATAAGTCTATAATAATGTTATTAGTTATAATATTAATAGGCGGGGTAAAACGTAATAAAAATAAAATATAAAAAAATAAATAAGCCTTTTATACTCCTATTTAGGAGTAAATATAAAATTATAAAAAGCTAAAATCTCTATATAGAATATATTATATTCTTAGGTATATTTTACTATCTAAAGTTAGAAAAGATAAAAATCTATTTATTTTTAAATAGGTCTAGCGTAGCAAACTAGGCCTAATTAAAATAATTAAATTAGTAATTTAATATAACTTTATATAGTAATATATTAATTTAGAAATTAAAAAGCTGGTTATTAGTTTGCGTGGATAATAAAGTACTCTTTTTAAATAGTTAAATAGCCTTAATATAAAAGGCTTCTTTTAAAAAAAAAATTTAAACTTTTTACATTATTAATTTAATCTAGCCTATTTTCTCGATTTAGTATATTTAGGAATAGGCTATTATCTATACCTTTTTAATTAAGCGCTTCTAAGCTATAGTATGTTAGATTTAAAAAATAAAATCTACTTTTAAAAAGCTACTGTGGGGTATAATAAAAAAAGACTAATTATAATAAATACCTTTTTTAAAAATTTATATAAAATTAATTACTAACCTTATACAGACACGACTAATACCGTTTTAAAAAGAGAATTAGATAAAATTATATAAGTATTTTATTTATTACTTATTAATTACGTATAATAAATTAAAACTACCTAAATATAGTAATTTTTTAAATCCCTATTTTAGGTTTTTACAGCTTTTTAGTTTGTAAATATATATAATTAAATATTAACTATACCCTTTTAGGCCTAGTCTAGATTACGTAACTGGTTTTTAGAAGTATATTACTAATTTAATAATAAAATTATATTAATTAAAAATATTTAACTTATACTTATATAATTACTACTTACGTAATATATTATTAATATTATAGTATATAATAATATTATTTTAGTTTTATAAATCTAGCCTTCTATTTTATTATTATAGCGCAGTATTTAATAAAACTTAAATTTTATATTAATTTTCTTTTAATAGTAAATACTTCTATTCTAATAATTATTTTTACTTTAAACGAACTCCTAATATTATTTATAATACTATATAATATATTAAAAATAAAATCATAATAATAATAATATAAGTAGAGTTTAAAGGGATTAATAATAGCGTTTTTACGGCTTTACCTATTATAAATAATAGTTATTATCTTATATCTAACTATTAAGTTAATCTTTTTCTAGGTAATATAGATAGTATTAAAGAGCTACTATCTACTAGCCTATAATTATAGTCCCCTAAATCTTTTACCCTTATTAATATATAAATATCTATTATATTTATATACTAATCGAATAAAAAGTGTAGCTGTAGTGGCTTAGGGCGACTAAAAGGGATTTTAAAAAAGGAGGAGTATGTGTATGCCTTTATAAATATCTATTAATACTTAGGCGTATATATATACGTAAACTAATATACTTATTTTTTTTTTAATATATAGTAGCTACTATACCCGTTTTAGTAATTAATATAGCGTTAAGTACCTCTTATAACTATATACTATCTATTATCTTAAGTACAAAGTCTATATCTTATTTTTTTTACTACCTTTCCCCTATTTAATTTTAATATAAGCTGTAATAGTTTAGTATTTTATATTATAGCTAGTATACAGTTTCTAATATACTATATCTAAATATATTATATTAGTAGGTATAGTATAATACCTTTCCCTTTTATTATTACTATTTTACGCTTATCTTTTTAGTCGGCGAGTAGATAGTAGATAATATTATAGTATTTCCTTTTTAGCACGTTAAGGGCTCCTATAGTATTAACTTTTATAATTTTATTAGTATACTTTTATATACTTAATAGTAGGTATTTTATAGTAACTACCCCTACTATTTATATATATAGGTTATCGTCTAATATACTTTTATAAAAAGGTATATAAGGCTTAAATATTATAGTTATATTAATATTAATAGCGATACGTAAAGTTACTATTAGTATATTTATATATATTAGTTAACTATACTTTATAAGCTACTAAGAATAAACGCTGCTTAGATTCTATTATATAACTTTAAAATAAAGATATATATATACCCCTCCTTTTTTAAAACCCCGTTTAGTTGCCCTAAGCCACTACAGCCACACTATTTGTTCGATTAATATATAAAAAAAATATATAACTTTAATAATAATTTTAATAATAATTTTAATAATAATTTTAATAATAATTTTAATAATAATTTTAATAATAATATAGCGGAGTAGGCGTATTATAATATAATAATACTATAGTAGTCTAGTTTAAAAAAAAAAGAGTAAAAATAATAGTAGTTTAATACTACTAGCGTACTAAACTTTAGTACGCTAAGCTATACGCTAAACTATATATTAAGCTATATAGAAAGCTATATATTAAGTTATATACTAAAATTATAAGTTTAAATCTTATACTTATTAAAATAAAAACCTTTTTTAAAATTTTTATATACGTTTATTTTTTAACTATATCTAGGAGAATAATTTTTTTTTACCTATACCTTTTTTAGACTAGTATCTTAACGCTACACTTTACCTCTCTTTATATAAAAGGGGTTAAATAAAATATTAAGAAGTATTATTAATAAAAACTTAATTAACAGCCTAAAAATAGAAAATATAAGACTGTTATTAAAAAATAGTTTAAATATTTTAATAATAATTCTATAAAGGATACTTTATTAGTATTATATTATAATATTACTATAAATATTAAAAAACTTATAATTTACTAAAAAAAAAATGCGAATAATAACGTTAAAACACGGTAAAGAAAATATAAAAAATATAAAAAAATATTATATAAAGACAGGTAAAGTATAGTATTAGAAACACTAGTCTAAAAAAGGTATAGGCTAAAAAAAAGTGTTTTCTTTAGATATAGTTAAAAAATAAACATATATAAGAATTATAAAAAAAGTTTTTATTTTAGTTACTATAGGATTTAAACTTATAACTACGGCGTATAACTAAATATATAGCTTAGTATACTAATAGTATTAGACTACTATTACCTCTACTTTTTTATTTTTTCTTTAGGCTAGGCTGCTGTAGTACTATTATACTATAATATATCTACTCTACTAAGTTATTATTAAAGTTATTATTAAAGTTATTATTAAAGTTATTATTAAAGTTATTATTAAAGTTATATAATAAAATTTAGTATATTAACGCAGCGTTTATTCTTAGTAGCTTATAAAATATAGTTAACTAATATTTATAAATATACTAATAGCAACTTTACGTATTATAATTATCTTTAAAGATAAGACTATAACTATTACTAAATTTTGTATACTAATTTATAAGGATACACCTAATAATAGCCTATATATATAAGTAGTAGAAATAGTTATAAAATACCTATCGCGTATACTAGTATATAGAGAAGGTTTTAATATATTAAAAAAAGAATACTATAATACTACCTACCGCCTACTTACTAACTAAAGAGATAAGTATAAAATAGTAATAATAGTAGGGGAAGTTATTAAATTATATTTATTAGTATAGTACGTCTAGATATAGTATACTATAAATAATAATTATAATAATAATAAAGGTATACATATACTCCTCCTTTTTTAAAACCCCTTTTAGTCGCACCGAGCCACCACAGCCACACTATTTATTTGATTAGTATATAAATATATAATAATAGTTTAACTATATTATAAAATATTAAACTATAATAGCTTATATTAAAGTTAAATAAAAGAGAAGTAATAGAAAGAAGATAAGAAATTAATTTTATATTAAAGATAATAGACGGGGTATAGTTATAAAAGGTACTTAATATAGTAGTAACTACTAAATTATACTAAGTAAAGTATAAAATAAGTATAGCGGCTACTACGCGTTAAAAAAAAAAATAAGTATATTATATTACGAATACGCCTAAGTATTAGTAGGCGTTTATATATTAATAAAGTAGGCAGAAGATTTAAAGGACTATATTATATATAAGTAGATAGTAGCTTTTTAATACTCTCTATATTACCTAGAAAGAGATTAACTTAATTAAAACCCCTTTTGGTCGCCCCGAGCCACCACAGCCACACTATTTATTTAATTAATATATAAATATATAAGATTAACTTAATAGTTAGATATAAGGTAATAACTATTATTTATAGTAGATAAAGCCGTAAAGACGCCACTATAAAAAAGTATAAATATAAAGAGAATGGTATTTTCTAAATAGTTAGTAATATAAATATAAAAGATTAGAAAGGAATATAATAAAAAAAGAAGTAAAAAGAAATTAAAAAAAGAACTAGCTATTAGATAATTATAAAGTAAGTTATATTAATATTTTAATATTTTAATATATATTACTTATTAAATATTTTTATTTTATAATCCTACTTTTTTTAAAATTAATTATATTAAGTATTTTTTATAACCTATAATTACGTGTTCTAAATTTAGAATATTACTTAGTTAGAAGGTAGTAGCTATTTAGTATTTATTAATGTACCTAATTCTTTTATTTCTTTACTAATAAAAGTTTTATTAATAAAGTCTTTATATCTAAAGTTAAACTGTAGATAAAAAGGGGTAAGTTCGTTAATAGAGATTTTAAGTATTTTATTAATATAATAATTTATATATTTATATATTATATTATATTATATTTTTATTATAAAATTTATTTTATAAAGGTATACACATACTCCTCCCTTTTTAAAACCTCTTTTAGTCGCCCCGAGCCACTACGGCCACACTATTTGTTCGAAAAGTATATAAATATATAAAATTTATAAAAATATTAATTTAGTTTAGTAATTATAACCAGATACCGTACGTAATTATAAAATAATAAACGATTTAAACTTTAGTAAAAATAATAACATATATTTCTTTCTTACCTGGCCTTAACCCCTAATTTAATCCCTATAACAAATAGATAGAATTATTTAACATTTTAGCTTAATAAATATAAAAAAGTTATGTTAAATATAGAATTAAGTTTAGAAAGTATAGAGACTATAAATAGTATAATTTTTAAGGAGTAAAGAAAATACTATTAAAAGTTTTTAATAATAATATTTATTACCTCCTAACTATTATAACGTAGTTATAGAAGCTTAGGAATACTATATTATTTACTAGTTTACTAATAAAAATTTAAAAATTTAACTTTTATTAATAATTATATAATTAATATATTAATATATAAAAATAATTTATAGATAAATAAAACACAGTCTCTATTATAATTTATATAATAATAAGCCAATTTTATAACTTAAATAAAAAGTTATAATAGTCTAAAGTAGGATTTAAAAAATTTACTATATTTACTAATTTTGTTTATACTCTTAAACCCTTTAATAAGTAGTCCCTAATAGGGTAATTTAAATCTACTAGTTCTTTTCTTTAAAATACTATTTTTTCGTATTTTTTAGCTTACTAATTAAAGAGTTATATAACTTTAAAAATATTTTTTTAAATTAGTCTTTTTTTATTACAGCGCCCTGTATGAGTAAGCTTAAGAAAAAGAAATATAATATAATTTTAAGTTATTTATAATTTAAATTATATTATACTATAAAGAAAAAATAATATTTATAAATAATTCTTTAAGTCTTTTAATATATAGTTTTTTTATACTCTATCTATTTATTTATATTAGAATTAAAAAAGCTTTTAAACTATTAATCAGCGTTTATATAGTTTAGTATTATTAATTTATTATAGGTTTAAAGTATTTAGTTTTTTACTTTTATTATCTAGACAATAGTGTATTTAGTATAAATATTAAAAGCTACTATAATACTAAAGACCTAAGCTTTTATTATTAAACTTTTAAAAGCCGATATATTTATAAACTAATATATATACTAATATTATAATCTAAAATATTTAAAAAACGCTATATAATTACTAATATAATTTAATTTATATTTAAAAGATTACTAAGCACTGTTTATTCTTCTATAAGTAGCTCTATAGTAAAAAGTAAAAAAGTTTACTTATATAGAAGTATAATTTATTAATTTACTTTTTTTAACTTTTACTAATATAGGTCTTTGTTTTTATATAATAAAGTTACTATTAGTAACTACCTAATTAGGAAGGAAAGTGCTATATATACTATATAACCTAACGACCGGCTCTTAAAGGTACTGCGCTAAGCCTAATTAGGAAAGGTGCCGCGCCTACTAAGACAGGCACGTGACGACCGCTTAATAGTACTTAACAGTTTCGCAGCTCCAATATAGGTCTTATAAAATATAAAATTTAATAAATTATAAACTACTATTAGGTGTATAATTAAGCTAAATAAGAATTTAAATAGTAACTCTATAAATAATATTTTTAATAAGATTGCTTTACGTAGTGCTTAAGCTATTTATAAAATAGTAAATAAAAGAAAAAATAATTAAAAAAATTCCGTATTTAAAAATTTATTTATAATTAATTAATAGGCCTAGAAATACGTTAATAACTCCGATTTAAAAAAAAGATTATAGTAAAATATAAAAGCATATTATCTACTACCTATTAAGTATACGTAATAAATTAAAATTACCTACTTTTTTAACATATTAAGTATAGAGGTATATATATACTCTTTTTTTTTAAAACCCCCTTTAGTTGCCCTAAGCCACTACAGCTATACTATTTATTTAATTAGTATATAAATCTATATATATAAAATTACCTAAATAGAAATATTTTTTTAGTCTCTTATTTAAGTCCCTATAACTTTTTAGTTAGTAAATATATTTAACTAAATTTATACTATACCCTTTTAGTGCTAGTAAAGGTTACGTAACCTAAATTTTAATAAGTCTTTATTATATATATATAGTTAAATATTAATCGAATAAAAAGGTGTGGCTGTAGTGGCTGTGTAGGCGACTAAAAGGGATTTCGAAAAAGGAGGAGTATGTGTATACCTTTACACTTAATGTATCGAAAAAGTAAGTCTTTATTATATAATAATAAATTTATATAATTAGTAATAATTTAACTATTACTTATATATAATTACTAATTGGGTAATATATTATTAATATTATAGTATATAGTAATATTTATTTAATTTTATAAATATAGACTCGTATTCTATTAATATAGTACTATATTTAATAAAATTTAAATCTAAAGTTAATGTTTTTAAAAGTAAATACTCCTATTCTAATATTTATTTTTATTTTAAAAAGAGCTTATAATAGTATTTATAATATTATAAAATATATTAAAAATAAAAAAATAATAATAATAGTATAAATATATTAAAAACCGATATAGTCTCTAAGGTAATATAAATAAAAAAGAAGTATTAATAAAAACGTAATTAAAAATCCTAAAAAAGAAAATAAAAGACTATTATTAGAAAATAGTTTAAAGATTATAAAAAAATTTCTATAAAGGGCTTTTTTTAATATTTACGTTGTAATAGTAATATAATTAATTAAAAATATATAATTATTTAATAAAAGTCTAAAAAATTATAATAATACGCTAAATAAAATATTAAAAATATAAATTTAAAAACAGTAATATTTTCTAAGAAGCTAGGAATGTGAAGAAATAAAATAAGAGAGGAGTATTATAGAAAAAGAGGTAATAATAAAATTAAAAAAGTACTAGGTATTAGCTAGTTATAAAGTAAGTTATTTTAATATTTTAATATTTTAAAATATATTATATATTATCTATTTTTACATTATAATTATACTGTTTTAATATTAATTATATTAATTATTATATAAGTTATAGTATAATACTCTAAGTTTAAAATACTATATAATTAAAAAGTAAAAGTTATTTAGTATTTATTAAAATATCTAATTTTTTTATTTTTATTAATAGTAAAAACTATATATATAAAGTTTTATATCTATATCTAAAGCAAAGAGAAAAAGTAATTAGTTATTTAATAAATTTATTTAGTCTTTTATTAATTAAATATAATATATATATATATATATATATATTATTTTATTTTATAGTTATAAGATTTATATATATATTAATTTAGGTTAGTTATATTTATATATTAATTAAATAAAAGGGTGTAGTTGTGGTGGCTGTATAGGCAACTAAAAGGTGTCTTAAAAAGGAGGAGTATGTGTATACCTTTATAGGTTAGTTATATTAATAAGATAATCTCCCTATTTATAAAATAAAGAACGTTTTAAACTATTTTAAAAATAATAAATATTATACTTCTTACTTAACTAGCCTATAGCACTTTTTTAGTCCCTATAAAGAATATATAGAGTTATTTAAAATATAGACTAAATAATTATATAAAGCCTAATTTGGGTATAGAATTAAGTATAGAAAGTGTAAAGACCTTTAAAAGAGCTAAAATAAAAACGTACTATAAAATACTATAAGAAGCTATTAATAAATATATTTATTACTCTTTACCTATTATAAGGTAGTTATAGAAGCGTAGGGATACTATAGTAAGTACTAGTAATATAGTATTTACTAGTATATTATTAAATATGTATATATTTGTCTTTTAGCGATAATGGTATAATTAATATATTAATATATAAAAATAATCTAAATCCTAATATAATATATTATTTATTATTATAAATATAAAAATAACCTAATTTTATACCTTAAATAAAAAGTTATAATAGCCTAGAGTAAGATCCTAAGAATTTTCTATATTTACTAATTTTTTTTTACCCTTAAACTCCTTAGTAAGCTGCCCCCAGATTTGTAAATAAAATACCCTAGTCTATCTTTTTAAAATAGTATATCTTATATTTTTAGGGCTACTAGTTAAAAAGTTATATAATTTTAAAAAATATATTTTTTTATTGCTACTTTTCTATAATTATTAATAAATCTATAGTTATATACAAATAAAATAAAGAGTTATATATTTATATATTTGTATATTAATCAAACAAATAGTGTGGCTGTGGTGGCTCAGGGCGACCAAAAGGGGTTTTAAAAAAGGAGAAGTATATGTATGCCTTTATAATAAAAAGTTATAAAAATAAATATAACCTTTATTTTATAAAATAATACTACATAATTTATTTATAAATTACTATATAAATTATTAACCTAAAAATATTAATATATAATAATTATTTATATTTATATACTAATTCTATTAGTATTTATATAAAGGATAAAAGTAAGTAAAAGTATATAACTATAATAATTAAAGACAACTAAAGAAAGTTTTATAGATAAATATATATATATTACTAGTATAATATAGAGGGAGGGTATATAGTTTAGTAATAATAAAAGTATATATATACTTCTTCTATTGTAAAACCCCTTTTAGACGCCCAAAGCTACTAAAGCTACACTATTTATTTAATTAATATATAAATATATATAGACTAGTATATAATATATTTAGCTACCTAGTATTGTAATATTATAAATTTTAAGTTTAAGTCTTATTCTATTTTAATTTAATCTACTATGTAATTAATTAGATTATTAAATTTTATATTTTATTTTATTAGATTTAGTGATATTATTTAATTAAATAAATTTATTTCCTAAATAGATTTTATTTAATACTTTATTATGTTAGTACATTAATCTAATTTAATTAAAATTAAACTATTTTTAAATAGAAAAGAAGCTATATCTATATAAATAATTAATTATATATAAGTATAGGTTATGTAACTAGTCTATATTTAATTAATTCGCTATTAGAATTCCGATTTTAGTTTACTTGAAAAATAAAATTATTTTTTAAATAGTTAGGTAGTCTTAATATAAACGACTTATTTTTTTAAAAGAAAAGCTAGTATAATATATATAAAAATTATATAATTTTAAATTTTACACAACATTATAATATTATAAAATAAAATTTTAAAATTATTTTATATTTACTAACTCTATTCTATTTTTCAATCATTTATAAAGTAGTTAAAACTTAGTTTACTAATATTTTTATTTTTATATTTTAAATAATATTTTTTTGGTTATAGAACTAATAGAGTTATATAGTATTTAAAAAAATTAATTATTTCTTTTTAATATCTCTCTATACTAGTTATATTTAAAATATATAATTTTATTTTTATAATATATATATACTTATAAAGTAAAAAAAGTATAATTATATTAGCTAAAAATAATAAAAAAATATTTTATAAATAATAAATTCTATTTATATTTATATATTTATATATTAATTAAACAAATAGTGTGACTGTAGTAGCTTAGGGTAACTAAAAGAAATTTTTAAAAAAAAAGGAGTATGTGTATACCTTTATACTTAATATATTAGAATATTTTTATATTAAATATATTAGGAAAGATATATTAAAACTAGAATATTTATTTATAAAAAAAATATCTATTTTATAGTATTATAAAAAGTATTATAGATTTTGTCCCTATATTAAAAATTCTTTACTAAATATATATAGCTTAATAGAGTAGATATAAAATAGAAAAAAAAATTATATATTAATATAATACTTATATATAGGGACGTAAAAAAAATATATTAATTAATTAGTTCTTTAACAATAGTATAGTTTAAAAATATCTTTTTCTTTAGTATAGCGCTTTAGTTCGTAGTATTAACTATTTTATTTAACTTATTACTTTTTTACTTTAAGAGTTTTTATATAATCTTTACTATCTTATATATATTTTAAGTATCTTTAGTCTTAGTATTATTATATATTTATATATTAATTAAATAAAAGGGTGTGGCTATATTAGTTGTATAGGCGACTAAAAAAGGTTTTTTAAAAAGAAGGTGTATGTGTATACCTTTATTAGTAATATTATAATAAGTTTATTTAATATAGGTAATAATAAGGACATAAAAGTAATTTTTATTTATAATATAATTTAGGGTTATAGATAGTATTATAATATTAAAATATAAAAATTTATTTTTATAAGCTTTATACTACTTCCCTTTAATATGATTAGTATATACTAATATAATTTTAATATATTATATATTTTATTAATATACTTAATAGCGTTTAGGTTTTAGACTTAACTGTAACGGCCGGGTCCGATAGGTTATAACAGCACTTATTAATAGATTTATAATTAAATAGAAACTTTTTTATTTTTTTTAATACTAATTACCTATTTCCTTTATATCTAAATTATTATATTTTATATCTAAACTATTATATATTATCTTACCTATACTTATACGTATTTTATATATTTGTATATTAATCGAATAAACAGTGTGGCTGTGGTGGCTCGGGGCGACTAAAAGGGGTTTTAAAAAATCGTATTTTATAATACTCCCCTTTTTACTCCTTTATATATTATTACTATATTTATTATATTTGTCTATTATACTTACTAGTCGTGTTTACTATCTTATATATAGCTTTTATACAGTTTTATATTATTACTAATATTCTCCTTACTAGTTTTTTTATATTTTATAGCTATACTACTATTAAAATAACTACTACTACCCTAGCCCTAAAACTAGTATAGTTAGGGTTATTTTAGTTATTTAATAAAGCTAAAAATTACTAGTTCTATTTATAGATATAGTTTAGATTAGTATTTATAATAAAATTTTTAAGCTTTTTAAAATTTTTAGGGTCTTTTACTATTATAACTATATAGGTTAGTAATAATTGCTATCGCTGTAGCCGTAGCTATAGCTATAGCTATAGCTATAGCCGTATAGATATAGTATACGCTTACCTATTTCTACTATAAAATAGTAGTTTATAATTATTAAACTTACTATTTATTCTATATTACTTAGCTATTTATATAGGCTAAGACTTACTATAGTACTCTAGAGCTTTTTAAAAATATTTAGTAGAAAAAATACTATTAATAGTACAGATATAGATTTAATTATATAAAAAATACTATAAATATTACTTTTATAAAGTTATTTATTTATAGTATATATAGTAATATATAAAAAAATTTAATATAACTACCTAGCGTAGTAGGCTATCTTATTATACTTTTTTATATTTTATATATATATAGTAGCGGGGGGCGCTAATATATATTAATATTTTATAGTATATTAGTAACGGCGTAAATTATTACGGCTATTTTTTTTAATAAATAAACGCTATATATTAAATTAAAAAGTAATACTTACTTACGTATTACTATTTTAACTTATTATAATAATAAACTATTTTTAGTATAATATATTAATATATAACCGTGCGCTATATCTCTTATTATTATAACTAAAATATTATAAAACTATTTTATAAGAACCCCTATAGTAGCTAGTAGTTATTTTTTTTAAAAATATAGGTACTACGCTAAAAGCGTAGCTTTATTTAAAAAAAAAAAGGGTTTAGGTTTAGTATAGAGATATTTCTAAAAATAGTTAAAATAGGTATAAGTATTATAAACTTATATAATATAAAAAAATAAAAAGCCTACTAAATCGTAAAGATATATTAGGCTTTATATATTTCCTAGTACCTTATTAGCGAAGTGTGTTATTAGGAGTCTTAGCAGAGTACGTAGGGTGCAAAAGATGTCCTTACGTTGATGGGTCTATTACCCCGAGGGCCCCTAAAAGGCCTTATTGCTGAAGTGGCTCACTCTTCCCTCATTCTTGCGCTGGTGGCGCCATCGCGCATATAGGTTTGCGGTGCTGGATGGTGCAAAGACGCCATGGACGCAGACTCGTGGGACGCTAGCACAAAGGTGCAGAATCTACTGCGCGGGACAGTCTGCGTCTGTAGGTGGACCCCACTGTCGCTCTACGACACACACCAGAGGAATTGCAGGACTGGCCGCCGAGCACGCCGGACACGGCATGGAAACGCAGACGTTGCGCAGTGATGGTATTGCTCGCTCGATGCGGCACCGGGATGCTCACGAGCAACGCCTGCGGTGCTTGCTTCTGGGTGCCGGGCTAGCCGCGCCCTTAAGACGCAGCGTTATTATCGAAGAGGCTCCCCGGCGCGCACCCTGCATCGGCGCTCACACCGCTTTGGGCATGCCGCCTTGGGCGATGGCTATATCAAAGCATCTCGGACGCCGCAGCGAGTAAGGGCATGGTTGTGGCGCCCAAGAAACTCTGTCCCCTTCACCTCCCTTGCGCGCGCCAAAGTCTCCTCCCGCCCTGCTGCCTGCTCCGGGCCCCACCCGGGCTGCTGCAGAGGCGATCCTGCCTTTAGGCTCCACGGCAGCGCGAGCGGTGGCTGGCCGCGCAGCAGTCCACGCTGCGATCACCAGCCGGGATGCAGCGCGGCGGGCCCGTAACAGGGCTGCTAATCGATGGTGCGCTAACGCGGCTCGGGGGAGCGCACCGACACGCTTTGTCCTGGGTCGGTCCATCTTGCCCGTCGAGATCCATGGCACAGGCACACACGCCTTTCCACGCACCACCTCTGCTGTGCCCCGCCGCCGTTGCGAGCAACCACCGTTTCGTTTCAGACTGCCTCCACCGCCTGCCGCCTGCCTCCCACCGGCGCTGCGACGCAACTTCACCTTGCGCCGGGCGAGCAGTCGAGACGCCGACGTCCTGCTTAAAAGCCGACGGGCGTCTCGATTGTCGAGCTAGCCGGGGGCCCAGCCCAAAGCCGCATCGTCCATCCTGCCCGCTTTGTTATTCTCCAGTGCGTTCAAACACGCCGTACCAGACGGCCACCCGTGCCTGACGCCCGTGTGCGCGCGCTTGCGATCGTCCTCAGACCCCTGTTCGATCCGGGGGTCTCCCGGGGCTTGGATGACGTTGACCCAACTGCTGCCACCAGCAACCACGTTCTGCTGCGCGTTCTTCTCTGCAGCGCGAACACCATGTCTGGGTACTATCCACCAAACGCGAACATGCCACCGCAGTACTACAATGTCCATCCCGGTATTCCCAATGGCCCGCCCACCATGGCCCCTGACGGCTCGTACGCGCATGGCGTGCCCGAGAGCCCAGTGTACCACGCCATGCCCGGGGTCTTTGCCGCCTACCCCGAGCCGCACATGCAACAACAGTACTTGGGCCACTATCAAGAAGTATCCGGGGCAGTGGATGCTTCCCAAGATCCAAACGCGCGCGCGAGGCGGCGCCCGGGCCCTGGGGAACACGTAAAGCATCGAAGGACACGGAGTGGGTGCTTTACATGTCGACAACGTAGGGTCAAGGTGAGTCACTGCATTCGGACCGAGAATGGCCAATGGATGCTAAGTTTGACCATAGTGTGACGAAGCGCACCCCATATGCGACAGTGGGTCCTGCTGCTACCGCTCAATCCATACGGGCATTTGCTGACTTGAATTTCAGGGTGTCGCAAAGGCAATCGCGAATGCATCTACCCCGAAGCTCAATCAAGCCAGAAGACTAGCCGCAGCTCCAAATCGGGAAAACCGTCTTCCGTGGAAGGCTCATCGCCCGATGACCATGACGAGTATGCAAGGGAAAGATTGCCCGCAATTCTTGACGATGGCGAAGAAGAGGACGAAGGAGACATTGACGTGGAGTCCAAGGGCCTGAGAGCACGGGAGGCGTCCGACACACCAGCATTAACCCTCGACCGAAGCCCCTCGCCGTCGACTGAAGCCTCGCTGAAAACGCCCAAGCTCTCCTCGCGGCCGCCATCCCACCGGAAAGGCAGCTATCCCACGGCGAAGTCGGCCGTTACCGGCAAGACTGCACTGAGGAAGGACATTGCATTCTACTTGGATTATTTCAAGAACCACATGTCTGCACACCACTACTCGCTGAAACATGACACATGCAAGTTCTTCCAGACCGACTACCTGGACCACGCCATGGAATATCCCCCGCTGCTCTATGCGATTGTGGGATATGCTGCGTACTTCCACACCCTCACACAACCGAATGCCCGCATACATACGTTTCTACAATACTACGACGAGTCGATTTCTCGGCTTCGCGCAAACATAACGAAGACTAAGAAGCAGGGTTTATCTACCTTGCTGACCATCCTGCAGCTTGCAGCCATCGAGGTAAGAGTGTGCTTCCGGGTCGTCTAGTGTTTGCTCATATTGGATCCAGGAAATGCTGGGTGACTGGGTCAATCTCATGGGTCACCAAAAGGCTGCCAAGGAGATGTTAACACAGCTTTACGATACCAAATCCATCACATCATCACCTTTCCTCTTGAAGGTAATTCTGTGGTATAGTCGGTTCGACCTGTTCGTTGGTTTTCAATCTGGAGGAGAAGCTCTCCTCAGTCGGGATTGGTACGTCGCAGTACACGAGCATTTCGAAAGAGAGTCTCGAGCGCATCCGGACGACATGGGTCTAAGGTACGACGAACGCTTTGCGTACTCACGGCTCGTTGCCAAGGAATCGAGCGACTTCTTCTTCAGAAAAGGGAAAGGATTGATTAGTGATGTGGAGTTTATGGAACAGTTACCACGGCTAGGCGAGCGGGTGCATGGGCTCGAGACGAATATCGATCCAGTGCTCCTAGACCCCAAACACAAGGTCGAAACGATTCCCGGGACTCCAGATCCTGACAGCATCGTCAACGCCTTTGAACCGAACCTGCTCTTCGGTGGAAGCTACTGGACATCGAATTACCTTCAACTCGACATGTGGGGCATCATTTTCATGTTCAGCCTATCAAGCTCTATAGCCTTGCAGAAACCTCCCGAGCCTGAGGTGTCTAAGCGAGCATTGCGTTCCGCTCAAATCTTCGAAGCCATTCGTAACTATCCAGACGCGCCTCCGGGAGCAATTATTGAAGCGCAAGCTTCTTTCGCAATTTCGACATTGTTCCTACCAAAGGATCCCAAGACAGTCCAGTGGTGTCGTAAGACACTGGCAAAGGTAGAAAGTGCAGGGTAAGCCTATCTTCTCTGCAGCAGTACCGGTGACAGTTTGCGTTGGTGCTCGTGCGACATGAACGGCTTTACTAACAATAGTTGCAGTTACATCTACTCTGAAGTACTTCGCAACAGGTTCTTGGCGTCTTGGGGAATCAGTCCATCAGATTGGTGGCTGCCAGACGACGAAGGTTGTCCGCCCATCATCCGATCGATCAAAGACTTCATCCAGGAACGAACGACAGCCCCCAAGGACGAAGTGTCGGAGAACCTTCGAGAGATGCGAGGCATATTTGGTAGCCTCGCAATCTCAAACTCTCCGCCTGATGATGCTGCCAGCAACACCACCGAAGACACGGTGGGCATGGGATTGCTCTCGACCAATACAGACGACATGATCTACAACACAGGCTCGCCACCAGGCTACGAGTACAGCTACGATGCCAAGCACCCTGGCGCAGACACGTACGCATCAGACCACCTCTCATGACAGTGAAAACTCCGTGGTTGCGGGTCGTAGTTGGACAAGATGGCAAAACGCCGGATGGCGGCTGCCTGCATCTGCCGTGACGCAGCCGCGAACTTTCCGTGGCACAATATCCCCCGGGTTTCAAATGGCCCGAATAGCATTTTGTGGCGCCCTGGCCAGCAGTATAGAGCGTGGCTTGCATCGATTGTATCTCGTACGACGTGGTATGTAGCGGGCTAGCACTCTGTCGGGCGTGTGTTGGCGAAGCGGCGGTCCCACGGGAAGCACAGCAAGCGAGGCACTAGATGCTGGAAGCGTTCCCCACAGCAGCTTGTTTCGACGTCAAGCTAGCTGTGGGTGTTGACTAGACTCTACAGCGTCGTGGAGATACAGCATGTGTGCGATGCTGCGACTGCAAGGGAGACTCGCTCGACGCATTGAAATGGCCAAACCCTACAAGTTTGGGGAAATTGGAGGATGCGCTGTGGGATCTTGGGGGCAGTGTTGACGGGCGTCCTGAGTCGGGGTGGTAGGATACATCGAGTTAGCTTGAGCGAACGACGAGCATATGGTGTGGTTTTGTGAACCTTTGTCCAGAGCGTATGCTTTTCTTCTCGGACACGGACGCGGGCCTGATTAACTAGCTCCAGCTGATTGATCGTTTGGATATCCTTGGGATTCAATAAAAAAAATCATTTCTAGAATCGGGTGAGGATGACTCGTTTGCTGCTTGTGCCTGTTGGTTGAGTATGGCTAACCTACTCGCTTCGCTCGCTCGTTTGCGTGTCTCGGACGCGTTCGCGCTTGTGAGGGTCAGGGTGATGGCTTAGCGGTGGCTTGACGCATGGCATATAGCGGTGGCTGTGCAGGGGCCCGTTAGACGCATCCCCCTCGACGGCACATGAAAGCGCGACTTGGAAACACGCACACGGCCGCTACATCGCCCGCCTGCACCCGCGAATCTGCGCCCGCCATGGACAACTTTCAGAAGCTCGGGGCCCTGGGCAAGAACCTCTCGTACGCACACGCAACCCCCCCGCCGCGCTGACACGCTGACCCGGCCGCTCTAGTGCTTCGTTCACGCCCTTTGCGGCCCGCACGCAGCAGCTGGTCAAGGAGACGCTCGGCCAGGACGTCGACAAGACGCAGCTGCCGCCCGACTACATCGAGCTCGAGAAGCGCGTCGACGCGCTGAAGAAGGTGCACAGCACCATGCTGCACGTCACGTCGCAGTACGCCAACGAGGCGTACGACTACCCGACCAACATCCGCGAGTCCTTCAACGACCTGGGCCGCACCGTCGGCGAGAAGGTCCAGCTGCTCTCGGCCGCCACGTCGCCCGCAGAGGCCCAGGCCGCCCTGACCGCCCCGCCGTCCGCGAAGCCGCAGCCCAAGACGTTCAGCCACGCCGTGGCCCGCGCCGCGCTCAACGCCTCGCACACGCTGCAGGGCGAGCACGCGGGCGCCGGCGAGGACCCGCTGGCCACGGCGCTCGAGAAGTACGCCCTGGCCAGCGAGAAGGTGGGCGAGGCGCGGCTGGCCCAGGACACCCAGATCCAGAGCAAGTTCCTGGCGGGCTGGAGCACCACGCTCAACACCAACATCATGTTTGCGACGCGCGCCCGCAAGGCCGTCGAGAACGCGCGACTCAGCCTCGACGCCACCAAGGCCAATGTCAAGGGCGGCGCCTTCTCGCTGCCCGGCCACAAGGCCCCGCAGCACGCCATGACCGACGACGACCTGACCGAGGAGCAGCGGGCCCGGATCGAGCAGGCCGAGGACGAGTTTGTCGGCCAGACCGAGGAGGCTGTCGGCGTCATGAAGAACGTGCGTCTGCCCTCCCGCCCAGCAGTGACTGTGTAGGCTGATGCCATCCATCCAGGTCCTCGACACACCCGAGCCGCTCCGCAACCTCGCCGATCTCATCGCTGCGCAGCTCGAGTACCACAAGAAGGCCTACGAGATCTTGTCCGAACTGGCTCCTGTCGTGGACCAGCTCCAGGTAGAGCAAGAGGTGCGTCGCCACGACTCCTCTGGTTTCTAACCGTTTCTGTCTTGCCCCTGCATGACCTTTGTTTCCCTTCGGACATGCTCCGATGCGCTGCCTCGGCAAAAGTATCGTAATCCCCACTGATCTTTCGATACGCAGGCCAGCTACCGCAAGGCTCGCGAGGGAGCGTAGAGCATTGGCCTCCGCCGCCGTTCTGATGGAAGCCTCCCCTAGTCACGGTCTGGATCCGTCTTGTTCGGCCGTGTAGAGGGCTTTTCTTTGGGTGTTTGTTGCGCGGGAGCTTGGTACCCCTGTTCACTCGTCGTGTTAGTTTGGAATCCAGTCGTGGTTCATTGCACATCGTTTACTGTGCAGACAATTGGTGCACACACCGCGGTCGCAGGACAATCATGTCCTCGCTGCGTCCGCCTACAATGTGCCGTGCACACGTAGCGTGGTGGCGGTATTGTAGGCAGCCTAGACATTCGCATTCGCTTATTGGGCTGGCTATCACATATTCTCTGCCGAGAACACAAGGCTTAGTAGCGCCCAAATTGTTCTTCGCCGCTGACAGTGCATGCTCGTTGTGAGTGAACCGCCCCGGTCATCCTTTGCCGTTTGTGAGCTAGTACCCATAAGGTAATATACGAAGGACTTCCGTTACGACATTACCTGATGTGGTTTCAACACGCGGTTATGGGTGGCCTAAGGCGCGTGCATCTCACCTGCCTCTCTCCAATTGAGGGCCTCGGCTGCCGACGCGCGCGAGGCCCTCCAGTGCCTGATTAATCTACGCCACACTTCGCAAGGTACTTGTTGCTCGTTGCTGCCATTCTAATCTTTGCAGCCTGGAAGATCTTTTGAGTCAAGTTGCGAGCGTCGTGGCCAATGCTTCGCAGTTTGGGTCTGCGATTCCGTAGGGACTGTTCGTGGCCGCAACAACCCGTTTGGTGCAAGTCCACCATTTCTAACACACACTATCGATAGGACGTGATAGCATTGAGTCTCCGAGATAGAGGCTTTTCCAAGCCCCTGCACCGCTTGTCCAACCTGCGCCGGTTCACGAGCGTACTTTCCTAGCCAGGCGACGGATACCACCCTCTCCACTGCGAGGCTCCCAATCACTCGTACACCCACCGAAGTCACGCCAGATCTCTCCCCTAGGCTACGCCGGAGAGGACGTCGGGTACAACACCCCCACCACACCAAATTCTCAGCTTCCATCTACCAGACGACCGTCAACCATGTCTGGCTACCCCATGGAATGCTGGTCCAGCTTATGGCCCCTCGTTCCCTTCGGACTCGATGCAACTTGTACTCTCGAGCTCTGTCCTCTACGCTGCAACATCTTTGGATACCGGCCCTCGATACCGGCAAACGCAACACTGCTTGCCATCTTCGGCGTGCTGCTGCTGGTCCACGCGGCGCAAGGCGTCAAGTTCAAGGCATATGGATACATGGCATGCATGATATCTGGCTGCGTGCTGCAAATGGTGGGTTATGGCGGACGGATCATGCTGCATGCGAATCCGTTCGACTTTAACGCCTTCTTGATGCAGATCAGTAAGTTGTCCCCATGCGAACAGGAGAGGAAAGAGGCTGACGAGGAGTAGTTTGTATCACAATCGCGCCTATATTCTACTGCGCTGCTGTGTATGTTCTCTTGTCCCAATTGTAAGTCGGTCTCGTGGAGTTGACCATCGGAGACCATGTCGCTAACGAATTCGGAGCATCGCCCTTGCCGACGCAGCCATCTCGCGATTCAACCCGAAGCTGTTCTACTGGATGTTTATCCCCGCTGACATCATCTGTCTGGCTTTGCAGGCCACCGGTGGTGCGCTTTCTGCTACCGGCGCAACTTTCAAGGACGTGGACGTGGGCGTGGACATCTCAAAAGCGGGTCTTATCCTGCAAGTCGCAGTGCTGGTCATTTTCCTCTCCTTCTTCGCCGACTACCTCGTCTCCTACCACCGAAAGCATCTAGGTTATCTACTCAAGACCCTGCGCGTGTTCCTGGGCTTCACCTTTGCGGCGGTCATCCTCGTGCTGGTGCGCTGCCTTTACCGGATTTTGGAGCTCAAGGATGGTTACTTCGGACCAGGGTTTAGAAATCAGACGGAGTTTATTGCCCTGGAGGGCGCGTGAGTGCTGACCTGGAATTTCGCCGCCTTGAAGCTTGCTGATAGGACTTAGCGTCATGTGTGCCGCGGTTGCATGTCTCAGCGTTGGGCATCCCGGACCGAGCCTTTATCGTGTGCGCAAAGGAACGCAAGACACCATCGAACCCGAGCAAGAAGGTCCAGAAAGACAATCACAACTTCTTTCCGACGGACCGTTACCGTCTACCGAAGAGTCTTCACGCAAAGCTAGCTAGACTCTGTCCGCTTAGATCGTGGGCAGGACCGCTGAGAAAACTTGCAACTGCGCTTTGGGCTCATCGGTTGTGTATTGCAAGTGTCGGGCCCGGCAAATGCCGGAGCTCGTTTTAATGTCTGACATATGGATAACTGGTTCAGCTTCATACGGAACATGCTAGAACAACTAGCCGACGACGGCACAAGGGCATGAGTTGCCACGTGATCCGGTTCAACATGTCACGTACGTACAAGCTAGGAGAGTTGTTCCGTAAATGAAACTTTAAGTTATAAGACTTCATAGTTCCAGGCACTATCCATGTCTTTTGCGCACATCAGTTCGCATAGGTCACCGGTACACCACCAGGCAGCTCCTTCAACCACGCGCCGGCCTTGCCAACGTCCTCAGGCACCTGCTGTGCCTTCTTACACTTCATAGCTTCCTGTGCGGACTGGATCTTCAGCACATTGCAGTTTGCGTTCGCGCACCTGCCGCTGGGCAGCGCGTCCATGGCTCTCTGCAGAGAGTCGTCTTTCCACCCGAACAGGTAGTCGCCGTGCTGACCGTAGCCCGTACTATCTCCCCGTTAGCCACATATCCTTGACATGAGTCCAAGGGAAGGGGCTTACCCGTCGCCGAAGCTGTACACGAAGGGCTGCTTGCCGTTCTTGTACCATGCATCGTTCTTGTAGCGTCCGGTGTCCCACATGACTTCATACCTAGGAAGGAAACGCTGTCAGCTAGCACGTCCATTACACGAGAGAGACGATTGCTTTGCTTTATGCACTTACATGACCTGCGGGATCCTGACCGGGTGCGAACTCGGGCAGTTGGGCGTCCCCAAGCCGCCGCCATTGCTGTACGCGACGTGGCTCTTGTGACTGAAGGCAAGTACAGCGTCAGTACCATGCGAGCAGATGGAGAGAATGGGATCAATGTAGGTTTCTCTGCTACTGCCAAGTCTTCCGCTTTCCGGGACAGACTTGCCAGCGCGAACCACCCACTCCGTCCCCAGACGTCACGTACTCGGGGCTATCGAGATTCTTTCCATCCCAGCAGCTAGGGAAGATGACCGTCGCGCGGATCCCCTTGGGGCAGTACTTGAGCGGCAGCTCAGCCGTATCTTTGGAGTCGCACGGCGCGAAGCCCTCGCCGTTACCGAGGCAGCGGTGGCAGATGGATGCCTTATTGGTCGCTTTCTTGTACATGGGGTCGCCGGCGATCATGCGGAAGCCCGGCTTAAACGCCACCATCTTTCCGTTTTGCGCGCTGTACGGCATGTAGTAGACAGTCATGCCGCCGTCTTGCTGCAGCCCGATGTTGGCGAATTGCGGGACCCGCTGGAAGGTGCCGTTATCGGGCGACTTGAAATACAGTGAGGCGGTCCAGTAGTTGCTGAAGTCTTCGGAGTAAGTACAAGTAGTGCAAGTAGACCTAGAAGGAGGATCGTATTTGACCGGCTCCATCTGTACACTGTCAGAAAAAGATAATCTTGACGAGAGACTAAATGTACAGTGAGGTTGAAGCTGTTTCCTCCGATGATCTGGTGAGTATGGGGCGAAGGGTTGGCTCCAGGAGCGACCAGAGGGTCAGCTCGCTCAATGGTGAGCTGTGAACATCCAAAACGCAGCATGTTCTGCGCAGAGGCAGATTGCGCAAGCAGCGCACCAGTGGCAAGAGTGTTCCAAAACATAACTACAAGAGACTTTTGCTGGGTACGAAGAGGCGAATTCGTCTGAAGTGCGGGTTCTCGGTGGACTACTGCTCAAATATACTAGGCAGATAGGATCGCCTCCCATATCAACGGTGCAAGCAGGGGGTGCGGAGAGAATCTACCGAAGCCTATGACTCTACTTCATTTGTTTTCACATGGATGGTTCCTGTGTACCGTTATGGAGGCGACCAACCAGAATTTGTACAATTTAACGAAGCTACCAAATGTGAGGACGGCTAATATGCTGCACAGGCCGGGAGTTGTTGTTTAAATGCCGAATGTAACATGGATCAAGTTACTACCCAATCTACATACCCTAAGGTTGATTACCTTTACCCCACAATCTCTTTCAGCCTGTGAAGATCAACCACCACCGCGCAAGATTAGAAGTAAACCTCACAGAAAGAAATAAAACGAGTTTTACTGTGGTAAACCCTTGTATCTGGCAGTGATTTCTAGAGCATGTAGCATGCGCAAGGTGGATGTGGTCACTGGTACTTCGTCCTAACTACTGTGGTACCCACATACCTTGCGGTGAAACAATGGCCTATGGTCTCTCCAACTCGACCTTGTTCCGACACTATACCCCATCGCACCTTGCCTAACCATGAGGTGGTCTCTGTCAAATCGGCGTGACGAGCTACACTGATAATCCAGCTGCATAGTCCAGCAACAGGAACATAAATGTTAAAGAAAAAGAAAACTCAAGGACTGAAGATACAGAAAAAGAAGAGAAACAACGAGATAAATGCCAGTAAGGGCGAGCATAGGAATCTACAGGCTGCTTCTGTAGATTTCTCGAAGAGGATACTATCCCAGTCATATCGATCTAGCTGGAGGAGGAAAAGGGTCCGCGATACAAGCCAGTTCCAGTATATAATCCAGCGAAGCGGTCGCTATCACCGACGGTTTTTTGGGTCCTTTTCGACTTTCATGTTGTTGTGTCTCTCAAGGCTTGATGCAAGCCAATATACCTAATTAGGAGGCTACTCTGGGACAAGTCCACACTATCTCAGCGAAATGCGTAGAAGATGAATCTCGCACTCCTCAATCCAGGGATTAGTTAGACGCAAACCCTTTCGCTCAGTGCCTAAGCGACCCTATTCCTACGCCAGGACCATCGAGATGAACATAATGTTAATTACAGATATGCCGTAGAGAGAACAACCTGGAGAAATCTAGACGCTAATGGCAGTAGTGTTGCCGTCGAACCTCTGCTTTCTGGGGCGGACGTGAGAAGTCGGTATGGTGCCCCGAGGCTTAAATAGTACTTAGTGTGTACAGGATAATGTATATAGAATAATATATGAAGTACAGGCCTAACCCTTACCTACGGTTATATAAGAGCGTATATATAAAAATATATATATAATTACCCTAATAAATAGTTTATAAAACAAATATAATACTTTAAACTAATTTAAATAAAAGGTCGACACTTATTTATTTAGTTATTATTCTTATTTTTATAAAACTATTTCTTTATTAATAACTAGTTATATATATATTAAAAGTTTAGTATTAGTATTTATGTAAATAATTACTTTTAAGATTATAAAAATATAATTAACTATACTATTTACTAACTTATAAAACTCTAAATACTATTACTTATTATTTATTTCTTTTTACTTTTTATAAGCTTTTTTATTTTTATATATACTATTATAATTTAGGTGTCTCTACTTTAAATAGGAGTATACTTATATAATAAAGGATATATAGTCTACGCTGTAGGGTTTTAGCTAAATAGTAATTTATCTTTCTACACATAATAAAGGTATGCATATACTCCTCCTTTTTTAAAACCCCTTTTGGTCGCCCCGAGCCACCACAGCCACACTATTTGTTCAATTAATATATAAATATTATCTTTCTACACTTATAGATAATATATACTTAATTTATTTTATATATTTTACTATATTATTACTCTGTCTTAATTCCTAATATTTAAACTACTTTTTTATTTTTAAAAGTAATTTAGTATAATATACTTTTAAGGGAGTCTTATTACTTAGTTATATATAATACGTTAGTTTTATAAAATACTAAAATTATTAAGAAATCTAAAAATAATCTTAAGTTCCTTTTTAGCGTTCCTAATACTTAAGTTTTTTAAAATTTTATATAAGCTGTAAAAACGCCTCTATTAGGTCTATTAAAGTATAAAAGGGTATAAATAGCTACTAACTATTATAGTTAGATATTTTTATTTTAATTAAAATCCTCTATATTTACTAATTTTAAAAAAGTATACCCTTAACTCTAATAAGTTAAAAATAAAAAAATAAAGTATTTATTTAATATTTATTATTATTTTAATATAGGCGACTAAACTGCGATTATAAAAAACCTAACTATTTTATAAAGTTATACTATTCTAGTTTTTATTTTAGCTATACGCCTACTAACGCTAAAGGCCTTTAATATTTATAAAAAAAAAAGAGTAGACGTAACTTTAATTTTTAAAGAAATATTTATAAACGCTATTTTTATTAATTATTAACCTATTTTTTAATAGAAATTTTAAAGGCCGAATTTATTATTACCTATATTAATAATCCCCTTTAAACTACCTAAAAGGCTAAAGTTATTTTAAAACTTAATACTAATTTACTTTAAAAAGAGACTTAGAACTTTTTAAAAATTAATATACTAAATACCTTTAGAGAACCGCTAAAATAGTTTAATAAAACTAAAATTAATTTTAAGTAAACTATTTAGCTACTTAAATAGTTTGTTACGAAACTTCTAGACTATATTTTTTTATTTTTTTAAAAAAGCTAAATATATTTAAAACTAGTAAAAAACCCTAATAGGTCTAAAACTTTTTAAGCTATCTAAATAAGAAGTTTTAGGCTAGACTATAGACTTTAAAGAAATAATAAATTAATACTATTACTAAAGTAAAAGAGAAGGCTAATTCTTTTTAGTTAATATAAAAGATAACTAATTTTAATAATTTTAGAATATAAGGGTTTAAAAAAAATATATAAAATATAGAAAAATTTACTAAATCCTAAAAATATTTTAAGTAGAACTAATAGGTATAGTTAGGCACTAACTAGTTTAATAAAATACTAACTAAAATAAATTTTTTTACTAGTATACTAATATATTACTATTATAGTAAAAAGGACTACTATACTTTTAACTACTAGTATAAAAATAAGCTAGTAGCTCTTAAATTTAAAAAAGTAACTAATAAGACTACGTTATTAACTTAGGTAAAAAAAAGAAAAAAGTAAAAATAATTATATTTTTTATATTTATATATCAATCGAACAAATAGCGTGGCTGTGGTGGCTCGGGGCGACCAAAAGGGGTTTTAAAAAAGGAGAAGTATATATATGCCTTTATTAAAAAAAATAATTATAATACTTACCGCCTATATTAAAACTATTATAAACTATCTATTAAAAATACCTAAGATTAAGTACGTTAGTAGTTTATTTAACTAGTTATATAACTAATCTAAAAGAATAGTTACTCTAAAAACTAAAGTTATAAATAGAAGCTATATTAAAGCCCTTATAAATCTAGAATTTATTTTAAATTTTATAAGTACTAAGCTAGTAAAGGAGATAGACTTAAAAGTAACTACTCTTAATAGATTATTAGTATAAGTAGTAAATAGTTTTAATATAACTATTTATAATACTATAGTTACTAAAATAGACTTAACTAACTTATATAGTTAAAATTAAATTTGGTTAATTTTTTTATAGTTACGGATCTCTCTTAATATAAAATTTTTTTATACTTACTTTAGTTTAACTAAAAAAACTTAAAAATAAATATTACTATTTAAAGGGTTCTTTTTAAAGATAACTAAAAAAAAAATATTTTTATTAAAAAAAAATTACTCTTAAAAACGCGGAAGAGTTTAAGCGTATTATATATAATTTAATTACCTAAATATATATATATTTAGTAGGGTTAATAAAAATTCGAATCTAAAATAAACTAAATAAGTATAAAATATACTCTATACTACTTAGGTACTCTAATTTTTTAGATTTAGCCTTAGATAAGGATTTTAAAATTTCTATAAACTATAAATTAAATAATTTAAAAATTAATTTTAAATCTAATACTAATCTTTTATATTATATTATATATAATCTCTTAGTTACTAAAGTAGAGGTTTTTAAAAAGTATTTTTAGTCGCCCCGAGCCACCACAGCCACACCATTTATTCGATTAGTATACAAATATAAATATATATATAAATATTTAAAAAGTATATAAAAAAATATTTTAAGTATAGATAGATTTAGTAATTAAAATTCTTTAGCTAGAGCCCCTATTTTTTTTTAAAAAAAAAGGCGGTCTAAGGCTTTATATAGACTATAAAAGCCTTAATAAGATTATAATTAAAAATTATAAAGCTTTTTTTACTAATTATAGAGTTACTAAACTATTTTATAAAACTATAAATTTATACTAAATTTAATTTATAAAAAGCTTACTATCGCGTCTATATTATAAAAAGTAATAAATAAAAAACTATAATCTATATAAAATACGGCTATTTTAAGTATATAGTTATACCTTTTAGCTTAATAAATATATCTACGCAGTTCTAATAGCTTATATTATAAATATTAATTAGATTAGTTAATATAACTTATATTATATATTTTAATAATATACTTATCTTCTCGGACACTTAAGAAAAATATAAAAATTATATAAAAAAAGTATTATAGCGTTTACGTAAAGTAAAGCTTTACTTAAATCTAAAAAAGTATTTTTAGTATACTACTTTTATTAAATATTTTAGTTTTATTATTTTACTTAAGGACCTCTTAATAAATCTAACTAAGGTTAAAATAATTTAAAACTAGCCTAAATTTATTTATATACGTAATATTTATATTTTTATTAGTTTTATAAACTACTACTATAGATTTATAAATTATTTTTTTAATTAGCCCTACTACTTATTAAATTAACCTAAAAGGCGCCAGGTAGTACTAAAGGCAGGCTAGCTATAAAAAGAGAAAAAAGTATTTATATAAATATAGGTAATACTAGTAGAGAAGCTTTTAAAAAATTTTAAAAATTTTTTCTTAAAATATTAATACTATTATATTTTAAGTATAAAAAATAGGCTTAAATTAAAATTAATACTTTTAATAAGGCTATTAGCGCTATTTTAAGCTAATTAGTTTTTAAAAAAAAAGATTATTTTAGTAGCAGCTAATTAATTTTTATTTAAAAAAGTTACACAGCGTATAGTACTATTATAATATATATAAAAAAAATTTTTTTACTATTATAAAAAGTATTAAGTATTAAAAATAATACCTATAAAATATTTACTGTAAGATTTTTATAAATTATAATAATTTATAATAGTTTATATAAATAAAACTCTATTACCGTATTAAGGATAATTATAGTTATTTTTTTTAAGTATAATTTTAACGTATTTTATAAGACAAAGTTAATAAATCTAGTTAATATTTTATCTTACTACTTTACTTATATACTACAGTCTAAGACAGCTAAGTATAAACGTAATATAGTTTTTATAAAACTAATAAATAAGTTATTATAACTATCTATTATAAAGGTTAACAGAGTTAGAGTTTTTATAATAATAATTTATATATAAATAAACTATACACGTAACTTGAAACTTATAAAAATAATTTAGAACTTTAGTCTATATAATTTACTTAAAGAAGAAATAACTATTTTAAAGTATCTAATAAACCCGAAGCATAAAAAATTAGATTTATTTAAAAATAGTAATAATAATTTATAATTAAATAGTCTAGAAATCGCTAAGTTAAAACTAATAAAGCTAATACGGCCCTATACTCTTAAAAATAAAATAAAGATAATTATAAAATACTATAATAGTCCCCTTTTAGGATATTTTAGCATAAAATAAATTTTTAAATACGTATAGCGTAAATATATATAAATAGGTATATTTAAAAATATTATTAACTATATTTATAATTATAAGCGCTATTAGCATACTAATTTAAAAATATATAAACTATATAGTTTCCTATATTTGCTTTTTATTTTTAATAGACTATAGTAACACGTAACTATAAATTTTATTATAAATCTACTCTCTAGTTACTTTACTAGAATTATATATAATATAATTTTTATAATTATAAAATATTTCTCTAAAATAGTTTATTACGTACTAGTAAAGATAACTTAGAATAGTATTAATTTAGCCTAGTTTTAGATTTATAAAGTTATATAATTTTATAGAAACCTAAAAATAGTACTATCTAATAGAGATTTACTTATATAAGTAAAGTATTAGGATACTTTCTATTACTATTTAAACTTAAGACGAATTTTATCTTTTACCTTTTACCTATAAATAGATAGGCAGATAGAATAGTAAAATAAAACTTTTAAATAAAACTTTTATATTTTTTATTTTTTAAAGTAAGATAATTAAGTATTATAAATCTTTTATATAAAATTTACCTATAATAATAGTTAGCACTTTATTACTAAATATATACTCTTTTAAGTCTATTATAGATATAGCCTAAAAGAACTAAATTAGCCCTTATAGACACTAAGTAAAAAAAAAATTTTTAAGCTTTTTACTTAGTCTCTAAACTTATTAATATCTATAATAAAGCTAAATAAAAACTAAGAATAGTATAGAGGTATTAGAAAACGCTTTAAAATAAAAAACGCCTTCTACTAAATCTAAAAGTAAAGAGTAAGATCTAGATTTTAAATTATTATATATAATTTATAAGACTAAGTAAAAAGATTAACTAGAAATAGTTAGGTTCTAGTATAATAATTAATTATATAGGCAGTTTACCTACTATATATAAAATTAAACTTATAAGTTTAGAATAAATTTATTTAGTTTTTTTTTTATTAGAACTATATAGACCCTAAACTATATTATTATATAAGTAAAAGCTAATAGTTAATATATTATACTAATTTAGTAATAATATATATAATATAAAATATATTATAGACTATAAACGTAATAAGTCTAGTTAATAAAAGTACCTTATTAAATAAAAAGATAATTTAGATAAAAAAAAATATTTAAAAACTAAAAGCCTTAATTAGCGTAAAAGTATTAAAAAAATTTAAAAAAAAATTTAAAATTGTCCTAAAAGGATTTAGAATAACTCTAGTAGACTAAATAATATAAAAATAAAATAGACCTTCTAGAAAGAGTAATAATCTACTTAAGAGTACACTAGTATACTAAGGCTAGGGCTGTCTTCTAAAAGAAAAAAATAGTTTAAAATAACTCTATATAGACTCTAAAAAAGTTAAAGAGTTTACTTTTTTTTTTTTTTTAGGTAGTTATAGGTGCTAAATTAGTCTAAAAAGGCGCTCTAATATAAATTAATAGTTTATTTTAAACTATTTTAGGATAATATTCCTTATTTAAAATAAAGTTATTACTTTTTACTTTTACAGTTTTATATATATCTTTTATAAAAAATTTAGTAATAAAAATAGCCCTATTAATAATTAAAGTAGTTTAATAGTATAATAAAAAAAATATAAAAAATATATAAGTATACTATAGTAAAATAAGGACTATAATTATTAAAATTTAGTATTATACGGCCTAAATTATTATATTAAAAATCTATTGATTACAGTAATAATTGTAGGGATTTAAAAAATTATATACTTATTTAACTATTTAACTATTTACTAAAAATATTATAATAGTAATACTTTTTACTATTTATTTTTAAATATAGTTACCGGGAAATATAAGTAACTAATAGTTATAACTAGTAGTAAAGTTAGTTATTTTACTTTTAGTATAATAATCAGTACTAAATTAAATATTAAAATATATAATTTTTTTACGCTTATTACTATTAATAAAAATAAAACCTAAACTAGTAAAACTAGAAGTTTAAAGAGCACGTTAGTTACTATAATAAAAAAAATTTAATAAAAGAGATAGTATAAAGACCTAAATCTAAGTCTAGAACTAAATAATATAATTAGCGGCTTAATAGTTCTATTTAATTTTTAAGTTAGTTAAAGTTACTATACAGAGAGTAATAGACTTTAAAAAAATATATTAGTAATTAAGTATATTAGAGAGTACTAAATTAGTTTAAATAACACTATTATACTACTATAAGGAATACTTATACACTTGTTACTTTTCTTAAAACTTATTTAAAAGTTATTAGACTTATTACTAACCTTTATATACTTTTACTTTGTTTTAAAAAATATATTAGACTAACTATACCTATTAATAAGGACGCTAGACTTAGTATATTTATTAATAAAATAAAAGGCGTTACTAAATATATAGAATTTTTTAAAACATTTAATATTACTATTATATAATAATTAGTACTAAATTACGTTAAATTTTTATAAACTATTTATTTACTCTATTAAATCCGCTATAATTTATTTATAGCAGGTTTTAATCTTTTTATTAGTTTTTTTTTTCTTTTAGATTTTTTTACGCGTCTTTGCCGTATTAAAGCGTAGGAGAGTAATAGACTTAATTATACGCTATAATTAACCTTCCTTAAAAACTATAAAATACTTAATATAGTATAAGTCTATAATCTAATACTTATATTTTATAAATTAGGCTTTATATATTATATACCGTTATTTATATACCTTTTAGCCTAAAGTAAGATATTTATTTTTATTACTAACTAAAGTTTTACTAATAGCTATCTTTAGCTATTTAAGATGCTAAAGCTTATTATAGAGAGACTAATTAATATAATTAATATTATATAGCGCCTAATAGTACTAAATTAGTACTTACTATATAATAAGGGATATTCTTCTATAAATAAGTAAGATAAGTCTTTATCTAGTAGTTTTTATATATAAATAATTTATATTTATTTATATTAGAATCTATTAAATACTAATACTTACTATTTAAAATACTATACTTTACTATAATTTTAATATAACTAATATAGGGTAATTCCGTCTACTATTTATTTTTTTAGTTAATTTAACGTAAAAGTCCTTTAACGTATAATATTTTAAAAACATTATAATAATAAAAACTAAAACTAAATAATACGGTCGGGAATTTAATAGATAATAATTAATTATAACTTAATATAACTATATAGTATAATTAGTACTAAATTCTACTACTTTATATTTTATATAAAATACTTACCTTTAGAAAAAAAGTGTTAGAAATTAGGGTAGAGTAGCAATGTAGCATAATATATAAAATAAATTAGGTATATATTATCTATAAGAGTAAAGAGATAAATTGCTACCAAACTAAAGCCCTATAGTATAGACTATATATCCCTTATTACATAAATACGCTTTTATCTAAAACAGAGATACCAAAATTATAATAAAAAGGTTAAAACTAAAATAAAAAGTAAGAGTAAAAGTCTCTAAGATCTAATTTTATAACTAAAAACGCTAAAACGCTAGTACTAATAAAATAATATTATTAATTAGCTTATTACGTATTTAACTATACCTAATAAAAATAATAAAAAATAAGTAGTACTAAATACTACTAAACAGCAATCTATAGAAAAAAGTTTTTAAAAAAAAGCCTAATTTTAATATTTAATACTATTATACTAAAATAGTTTAAAAAGTACTACATTAGTATACTTAAATTATATACTTTTATATTATTTATTTTTAGACCGAGAGCGGTCCTAAAAGAGAAATAATATTATAATTTAGATATCTTTACTCTAGATAGGAGTATACTTATATAATAAGGGATATATAGTTTATACTATAGGGTTTTAGCTAGATAGTAATTTATCTCTCTACACTTATAGATAATATATATTTAATTTATTTTATATATTTATATATTAATTAAATAAAAAGTCTGGCTGTAGTAGCTTAGGGTAACTAAAAGACGTTTAAAAAAGGAGGAGTATGTATATACCTTTATTTTTATATATTATACTATATTGCTACTCCGCCCTAATTTCTAATATATACTAACTTTATATAACTATTTTTTTTTATTCTTCGCGCTCCGCCCTCTATGCTTAAAATAACTTTTATTACTTTTATTTATAGAATAACCTTTATAACTTTTTAGATTTTAGTAATATTATTTAAGGTATATATATACTCCTCCTTTTTTAAAACCCCTTTTAGTCGTCCTGAGCCACTACAGCTATACTTTTTATTTAATTAATATATAAATATAATAATATTATTTTTATTAGTTATTATTTAGAGTATTAAATCTTTATTATTTTTAATTTACTTATTATTTTAATATTAATAATAGGGCTTAACTATAACGGCCGGGTCTAATAGGTTATAATAGTAATACTTATTAATAGGTATATAATAAGATAGAGACTTTTATATTTTTTTTTTAATACTAACTATCTATTTCTTTTTATACCTAAACTGTTATATATTATTTTATTTATACTTATAGATATTTTATAACGCTTCTCCTCCTCTCTTTATACTTATTTATTATCTACTATATTTATTCGTTATTATTAATTACCGTTTTATATATAGCTTTTATATTATTACTAATATTTGTTTTACTAGCTTATTTACGTTTTATAGTTATTATGCCGAAGTTATTATTATTATTATATATTATAATACCTTATCCTTAAACTCTATATAGTTAGGGTTATTTTAGTTATCTAGTATAGCTAGGAGCTATTACTTTTATTTAAAAATATATTTTAGATTAGTATTAGTAATATAGCCTTTATTAACTACGTAGATTAGTAATAACTACTATTACTATACTTATATAGGTATAGCGTATACTTACTTATTTTAATTATAAAGTTATAGTTTAAAAGTATTACCTTTACTATTTATTCTATACTATTTAACTACTTAAACAGCTTAAGACTTACTGTAGTATCTTAAAGCTTTTTAAAAATTACTAGTAAAAGGGTTTTCTTTAATACACGGATATACTTAGTAGAGTACTAAATATTATACTTATTACTTTTATATAGTTATTTAGCTATATTATAATATTTATAAAGGAATATAATACAGTTACTAAGTAGAGTAAACTATTTTATTATACTTTTTATACTTTATATATATATAGTAGCGGGGGGCGCTAGCGTATATTATACTTTATAGTATACTAGTAATAGTTACCTATTTTTACCTTATTTTTTTTTATTTTATAAATAGGCGTCTAGTACTAGGTTAAAAGGTAACACTTACTTACTTACTGCTATTTTAACTTATTATAACTAAGTATAGTATTTTTAGTATACCTTTTTTTTTTTTTTTAAAAAAAAAAAGTCTTTTATATTAAGGCTACCTAACTATTTAAGGAAAGTACTTTATCTCCTAAATAAACTAGAATCGGCTCTTTAACTCTTAACTAATACTAACTATTTAAACTATATTACTATATAAAGTTATATTAAATTACTAGTCTATTTAACCTAACTAGGCCTAGTTCGCTACGCTAAGCCTATTTAAGAATAGCTTTTTATCTTATCTAACTTTAGATAGTAATTTAGTTTAAATACCTCTAAATAGTATATATTTTATATAGGGATTTTAGCTTCTCTATAATTTTATATTAATTTTTTAGTAGTACCCTATACTTTTAAAATTTTTACTTTTTACTAGTAAAGTAGGCGCGTTTAAAAAATACTATAATAAAAGGAGGAATGAAACCCCTAATACGTAAAAAGACCTTAAAAACTTAAGGAATCTTAATATTTCTAGGCATATGCCTACTGTGCCACCCCGCCTTTAGTATACCTATTAATATATAACTACGCGCTACGTTTTCTATTATTATATTTTTATATATTAATTAAATAAATAGTGTGGCTGTAGTGGCTCGGGGCGACTAAAAGGGGTTTTAAAAAGGAGGAGTATATATATACCTTTATAGTTATTTTTATATTAATTTCTATATAAGACTAATTTTTTTATAATATAATTAAAACTACGTAAACTTTAATAAATATAAATTTATTTTACTATATATAACGTATTATAGTATATATTAGTTACTATCGGGCACTTATTTATTTAGTTATTATTTTTTTTATTAAACTATCTCTGTATTATTAGTAAGTTAGTTATAAAATAATTAAAAGCTTAGCTTCAGTAACTATTTAATAGTTATTTTAAAATTATAAAAATATACCTAACTATACTATTTATAAGTTAATATATAATACTTTAAGTACTACTTATTTATTATTTATTACTCTCTATTTTTTATAAGCTCTTATAATCCTAAATATACTAATTCCATATAGTCGCCCCCTATATTACTCTCTACCCTTTACCTTTTACGCTGTATTATTTTTTATTTTTTACCCTTTACGCTCTACGCTTAGCGCTTAGAATAAGACACTTAGAATAAAATATTTAATATAACTTTATTATCTCTACTCATATAATAACTTTTATAACTTTTTATATTTTAGTAATACTTTTTTTTATTAGTAATTATTTATAGTTTTTAGTATTTATTATTTATTTTTTTACTTATTATTTTAGTACTAATTAGCGATATTATAGAAATATAATTTAATTAAATTAACTTTTACGTATTTAGTTTTTTTAGTCTTTAAGTCTTATTCTACTCTTTTTTTAAAATTATAATAATTTAAACGCTTTTAGGGCCTCTATATATAAAATATTTATAATATAGTATACCTTAATAGTAATAATAGTTTAATAAATAATTTAATTACTTTTTAGTTACTAAATACTTAACTACTAAATAATTTTTTATTAAATACTGGTTGGGATTTCTTCTATAGTAGTTATAATATTAACTTATATATAAAATACCTGAATTTTTCAACACATTAAGTATAAAGGCATACACATACTTCTCCTTTTTTAAAATCCCTTTTAGTCGCCCCGAGCCACCACAGCCACACTATTTGTTCGATTAATATATAAATATATATAAAATAAATTCCTATATAGTATACTTATATAGGTATATATATACTCCTTTTTTAAAACCCCTTTTAGTTACCCTAAGTTACTACAGCTACACTATTTATTTAATTAATATATAAATATAAATATATATATAGTATACTTAAAACTATATAAATATTAATAAATTTAGATCTAGCCTACTATATATAATATACTATAGTATATATTAACTACTTATTCTTAGCTATTATATTAATAAAATAACGTATAATAGTAAAAACTATTATAAAGGAAGTATTATATAGGATAACTATAGCCTATCTTATAGTATACTCCTAATATAGTATTTTTACTAAATTTTATCTTTTTTTTAAAAAAAACTTTTTTAATAAAAGCGTATATACTACTACTAGCTATAGTATAGCTAGTAGCTTATTAGTTTTAGCGTAGTACTTTTAAAATTTTCTTTTTTATACGCCTCCTCCTACCTATATATATAGTAAAAATATATATATATTTATATTATACTATTTTACTTTTAGGCTAGTCTATATCCTTTTTAACTTACTTTTAATAATTATTAGTTACTAATTCTTAGCTACTATAATAATAAGGTAATGATTTATAATACTAAAAACTATTATAAAAAAAGTATTATATATAAAATAACTATAACCTATTTTATAGTATAATATTTTTAATATAATATATTTACTAAACTTTATTATTTTTATTAAGCCGTTTTATATATTTATATATTAATTAATTAAGAAGTGTAGCTATAGGGACTTAGGACGATAAATATATTTTAAAAAACGAGGAGTATATATATGCCTTTATTAGTACTTAAATATATTATATTATAAAAGAGAATATTTTAAGTTACGTAATTATTAATTTTTAAATAAAGACTTTTTATTATTAATATAGTAGGTAAGAATACTATATAATAATAATACTATACTTATTTAAAAACGATAAAGTATAAAAATATAGTTTTTAAGCTATAGTATTATAATTTAAAAGCTCTTTATATAAAAGTAGAGGTATATAAACTTAGTAATATTTAAAGTAAGTTAACTATTACTAATTATTTTACTACTATTAGTAAGATATAATTACTTTATTAAGTAAATTAAATATATATAACGTAAATTTAAATATTAATATTTAAAAATTAAAAGCCTTTTTTTATAAAAATTAAACAAAGCTTTTACAGAATACTATTAAATACAATTAATAAATTATTTTATATACTAATTTAATAAAAAGTATAGCTATAGTGGCTTAGGGCGACTAAAAAGGGTTTTAAAAAAGAAGAAGTATATATATACTTTTATACTTAATATATCAAAAAGGTTAGATAAAACTAAATTAAAAAATTTATTATATTAATTTCTAAAAGCTCTAGAATCTTAATACTACTTAATAAAGAAAGTCTATTTTCCTAATTAAATAGCTTATAGTTATATAGTGAAAATAAGTTATACTAATATTTATATAAATTTAAAATATATTTTTAAAAATCTACTAAGTACTACTACCTATAATTAATATTAATAAGTATTTATACTAGTTAGACCACGCTGCTTTTTAAAAAAAAATAAAAAAAAGTTGTTTAAGAGCTTTAAGTTTAATAAATTTATAGCTCTTTATAATATATTTAAATAAAAGGAAAAGTTTAAAAAAATATTATAAAGGATAAGAGTTCTAATAAATAAATATTTTTTAGTTCTATAGTATATATAATTATAAATTCTTTACTTATTATATATAGTAAATTAGTAAAAAGTAATAATATATATTTAATATAAAATTATAATATTTATATAGTTTTAAAATATATTATTTTTAATATAAATAAAACTTTATATTTTATAAATAATAGATTACTTCTTATTTTAGAATCTTTTAAGAAATTTAATAATATTTATACTATTAAGGGCTAAAATATAAATATTTTTAATATCTACTATAAATATCTAAATAATTAAAATCGCTTTAAACAGACTAAATAAAAATTTTATAAAAAAATATAGCTATTATTTTAGTATTTTATTTAAATACAGTATTTAAAACTTATGTATATAATAAAAGACTTTAATAGTTAAACTTAAATAATATACTATATATACTATTTTTAGAATTAGATTTTATACTTATAATACCTATTAATAAATAAATTTTATATTTAGTAAATATAAGCCTCTATTTTTTTAATCTTTAGGTTAAAGTATAATAATTTTTTTAAATAAAACTACCTAGTCTTAACAGAAACCAAAAAATTTTATAATTATAATAAAATAATTAATATAGAATATTTTATTTTATTTAGTTATATATTAAGCTATTTATCTATATTCTCCTATACTAGCTATCTATTATTTTCTCTTTAGAAATCCCTCTTTGCTTATTTCTAAATATTTTTTATAATATTAAGCTATAGCTCTCCTCTATATACTAGTAATTTTTATTTTCCGTTATTCTAATTAGGATTATATATACTTTTTATACTATAGACTATAGTCTTTAATCTATTTAGTTATTTATTAAAGAATTATACCGTCTCTTTACTTTAGCGCCCTATAGTTATTAGTATTAGTAATATTATTACTAGCTCTATTATTATCTACGACTTTCTTTTATAACTTACTTTTATTAATTAACTATTTTATATAGTAGTATAGCTATAGTAATTTTAGTATTTTTTTTACCTACTATAATAGTATCTATAAACAGCTGATTTTTAGCTTTTTTATCTACTTAAATAGCTTTTTTTTAACTAGATCTAGTAACTTTATACTTATAAATATATAACTATTTTACTTAAGAATTAATTTTTACGGGTTATCTATAAAGATAAATAATAGTATATTAATTATATTAAATATATTTATTACTTTATATGTCTTATTTATTTAGTTTAATTTAAAAGATTAAAGTATTTAACGTGCTATATAGTACAGGCTAAAGTAAGTCTAGTATATATATTTTACTAAAATTTTATTTTTTAACGTACTAAAAGCGTATATTTTAATTATAAAATAGTAGTATACTATTATTAATAAATAGTACCTTAGACACTATAACGCGTGTTATAATTATAATATATTAATATCTCTTTTTTTATAAATACCTGCTTAGTATTAGTGTATAATAGTAAATATACTAGTATAAGTTACTATATAAAATAATAAACTATACTAAGCTGTAATATTATTAAGTACTATTAAATAGTTATTACGTACCCATTTTAGCGCTACCTTTTTTAATTAGATTTAATATAGTATCTTTAAGAGCTAGTTATTAAGCTATATAGTATATATAGTATATATAGTAGTTTTTTTCCTAATAAAGTAGTTACTAATAGTAACTTTATTATATAAAAAAAAAATAAAGCTACTCTTTTAGCGTAGTATCTTTATTTTAAAAGAAATAACTACTAACTATTATAGGAGTCCATGTAAAACAGCTCTATAATATCCTAAATATAATAATAGAAAACAGGAGTATAAAACTAATATATTAAAAGATTTATTTATAGTTAATATATCTATATATTAATACTAAGAATATATAGTACTAAAGAGTAAAATATTTAAATTAAAAGAAAGGTATATATATACTCCTCCTATTTTAAAACTTCTTTTAGTTACTTTAAGTTACTATAGCTACACTTTTCATTTAATTAATATATAAATATATTTAAATTAAAAAGCTTTATATACATTAGTCTATAGAATATAAAATATTTATATTTTAAGTATTAAATAAATATATTATAAATTATATTCCCTTTTATAGGTAGCTTAAGTAATTTTTTTAAAAAAAAAATTACTAAAACTATATTAGCGTATACTATAAAATCTCTTTAATATAGCTAAAAAATAGTGAAGTAAGTAGAAAATATTACTAGATAAAAATAATTATAGTAGAAAGATTTATTTTTAGACTCTATAGGTAAAGTTACTTTTAAATCTTATAAAAGTATTTTTAAGTTTTACTCTATAGGTATATACTTAGGCTAAACTTAAAATTATAAAAATCTTTTAAAATAATAATATAATTACTTATTTATAGTAAGAAAGATTATATATATATTTATATACTAATCGAACAAATAGTGTAGCTGTAGTGGCTTAGGGCGACTAAAAGGGATTTTAAAAAAGGAGGAGTATGTGTATGCCTTTATACTTAATGTGTTGAAAAAGTTAGGTAAGGCTAGGTCGAAAAAGGTATTAAAGAAAGATTATATTATAAAAAATAAGTAAACGAGTTGAGTATAAGTATTAAAATATTACCTCTTTATATATATATATATATATACTAAACAGCGATGCTAAACGCGCTAGCGAAAAAATTATTAATAAAACTATTACTATAAGACTTAGTATAAACTTATTAAAAAATATTTACATAGAAATTATAAAAGTACTTATAGTATTTTAGAATATTAGTCTAGGAACTTTAAAAAGTATATAATTATTAAATACTATACTTTATAACTAGTTTAAATAGTATTTTTATTATTATAAATTTAAATTTCTAAAATGCTAAATTGTAGATAAATACTAATATTAAAATAATATATATATAGTATATAAAATTAAATAGTTAGATATAATATTTATATATTAATTAAATAAATAGTGTAACTGTAATGGCTTAGGGCGACCAAAAGGGATTTTAAAAAAGGAGGAGTATATATATACCTTTATTAAATTTATATATTTATATTAAATATTTAGTTAGTTACGTAGCTTTTAATATCTATATATTTATATACTAATTAAAGAAATAGTGTGGCTGTGGTTGCTTAGCGCAACTAAAAGTAGTTTTAAAAACGGAGAAGTATGTGTATACCTTTATACTTATTTAATATCTATAAAACATATATACTATTACTTAACCAGGTTATTATAATATATAATATTATATTTAATAAAACTCTTTTATATAAAGAAAAAAAAGTATTACCTATTTTTAGAAAAAGGCTATAAAGCTTATAGATACATTATATATTATAAAAATTATAAATATAGATAAGGCGTTTAATAAAATTCTTAATATATAAGTCTATAATACTAGTAAGCTAAAAATTAAGAAAAATATTATATAACTAAAGTAGTACTTTAAAAATACTATAGTATAAAACTTATTTTTTTTTTAGTTAGTTACTTAAGTAAAGCTGTATATAACTAGTGTATGTATAAGCTATTAATATAGCTAGCTAATAGTCGCGAATCTATATATTATATAATATAAATATTAGTCTAATTTCTTTTTGCACTACTTTAGAGCCTAAAAAACTTAAAAGTATATTTTTAAAAATAGATAAAAACTCTAGTATACCTAATAATATATAATTCAGTAAAAAAGTAGCATAGTTTAAAATAAAAAACTTAAAGTTTTTTTTAAAAATAAGTAAAAGCATATTGTTTACCATTATATAAATTAGTAATATAAAGCTTTTTATACTAAGTAAAATAATTAAAATTTTTATTTATATATATTTATATATTAATCGAACAAATAGTGTGGCTGTAGTGGCTTAGGGCAACTAAAAGGGATTTTAAAACAGGAGGAGTATATACATGCCTTTATACTTAATGTGTCGAAAAAGTCTATTTATAAAATATAAGAAACTATAAGGAACTATTATATAAGAAGAGGTAAAGTATAGTATTACAGGGGGGTGAAATGGAAAAAGCGTAATCAAAAAAGTTATCTTTTTTAAAAAATTATATAAAATTAAATAATAAAACTAAAAATACGTAAATAATACCGTTTTAAAGAGAAAGTTAAGGAGATTTTAATTACTATTTTAGTTACTGCTTACTAAGCCTACGTAAATAACTAAAATTACCTAAACCTAGTAATTTTTTTAACCCCTTCTATAGGTTCCTATAACTTTTTAGTTAGTGAATATATTTAACTAAAATTTTAACTATACCCTTTTAGGCCTAGTATAAGTCACGTAACTAGATTTTCGAAGTAGATTAGTAATCTAATAATAAAATTATATTAATTATAAAAATATTACTAAGGCTTATATAATCACTAATCACGTGATATATTATTAATATTATAGTATATTATAATATCTTTTAACTTTTATAAACTTAAACTCCTATTTCCTTAAAATAGAGCCAAAATTCTCAAAACTTAAATATAAAATTAATCTTCTTTTAAAAGTAAATAATTTACCTACTTTAATTACTACTATTTAAAATAAATTACTAAGTACTATTTATAACGCTATAAGGCGTATTAAAGATAAAAATAATAAAAAAGATAATAATAATAATAATATAAAAAAGGTTAAGCATAGTAGCATAAAAAAGTTAACTTAAAGAGATAAAAAAGTTATTAATAGAGACTTAACTAGAAGTCCTAAAAAAGAAAATAAAAGAATATTAATAGAAAATAGTCTTAATATTATAAAAAGGACTTTACAATCCTTTTTAAAAGAAGAAGACTACTCTATTAATATAAGTAAAAAAAAACTAATAATTAACAAAGAAAACGCTAAAAAAAGATTAAAATACGCTAAAGAATAATTAAAAAATATTAAAAATATAAAATTAAATAAAATAATATTTTCTGATAAGTCAGCAATACAAAGGGGTAAAACTAGAAGAGAATACTATAGAAAAAATAATAATAATAAAGTTAGAAGAGAATTGGCTATTAGCTAATTATAAAGTAAGTTATATTAACTTTTTAAAACCTTAAAATATATAACTTTTTATATATTATTAAGTTATAGTTTTAGTATTTTAATATTAATTATATTAATTATTTTATAGGCCACGACCTTACCCTATAAGTTTAGGGTATAATTTAGATAGGAGGTAGAAGTAATTTAGTATTTATTAAAATACCTAATTCTTCTACTTCTTATACTAGTAAGGACTATATAAATAAAGTCCTTATACCTAAGGTTAAACCCTATATAAAAAGGGGTAAGTTTTATAATCCTTTTTTACCCCTTTTTTTAATAATATAATAATATATATATATATATATTATTATATTATATTATAATTATAATTTTAATAATAATATTAATATAGGTTAGTAATTTTAACAAGATAACGTCCCTATTTATAAAACTAGGGACGTTTTAACTTAGTTTAAAAATAATAACATAAAACTATTTACTTACCTAGCCTATAGTCTTAATTTAGCCCCTATAGAAAATATATAGAGTTTATTAAAATTAGGGCTAATTAAAAATAAAAACCCTAATTTAGGTGTAGGAAATAATTTAAATAGTATAATAGCCTTTAAAAGAGCTATTAATAAAGAGTAGGATAAAATACCTTAAGAAGCTATTAATAATTGTATTTTATTACTCCCTAACCGTTATAAGGCGGTTATAGAAGCTAAAGGCTAGTATACTAAATACTAGTAATATATTATTTACTAGTTTATTATTAAAAATTTGAAAAAGTGACTTTTATATATAATTATATAATTAATATATAAATATATAAAAATATTTTATATACTTATATATTATAGATACTATTATAATATATATAAAAATAAGCAAATTTTATATCTTAAATAAAAAGTTATAATAGCCTAAAGTAGGTCTCTAAAAATTATCTATATTTACTAATTTTTTTTTACCCCTGAACCCCTCAGTAAGCAGACCCTAATAGGGTAAATAGAATCTACTAGTCTTTCTCTTTAATATGCTATTTTTTTCGTATTTTTTAGCTTACTAATTAAAAAGTTATATAACTTTAAAAAAGGTAACTTTTTTAATTACGCTTTTTCCATTTCACCTCCCTGTAAGACACTAGTCTAAAAATAATATAAACTAAAAAACGTTATTATTTTAAATATAGATAAATAAATAAGCGTATATTAAAATTATAAAAAAATAATTTTATTTTAGATAGATTTAAACTTCCTATATAAGAGACTATAGTTTAATTATTTAATAGATTTAAAAGTAAAGTAGATTAGATTCTAAAAGTCCTAATAACAGGGGGGCGATATTGGGAAAACCTAAATCCAAACAGTTATCGTTTTTAAAAATTAATATAAAATTAATTACTAAGCCTAAAAATACGTAAATTATACCGTTTTATAGAGAAGGTGAGGCAGATTAATATAGCGATTTTATTTACTGCTTAGGAAGTATACGTAATAAATTAAAATTACCTAAATATAATAATTTTTTTAGCTCTTTTTTAGGTTCCTATAACTTTTTAGTTAGTAAATATATTTAACTAAAATTTAACTATACTATTTTAGGACTGGCGTAGGTCACGTAACTAAGGTTTTAATAAGAATTTATTATATAATAATAAATTTATATAATTAGTAAAATTTAGTTTTAGCTTATATAATTACTAATTACGTAATGTATTATTAATATTATAGTATATTATAATATCTTTTAACTATTATAAACTTAAACTCCTATTTTCTTAAAACAGCACTAAATCTTTTAAAACTCTAATATAAAATAAATTTACTTTTAAAAGTAAATACTTCTTTTTCTTTAAATACTACTACTTTAAAAAAGTCTTCTTTTATTATATATAAGGCTATGAGACGTATTAAAAAGAATAAAGATAATAAAAAATAATAAAGAAAATAATTATAATATAAAAAAAGTTTATATAGGGGGTAAAAAAAGTTAACTAAAAGAAATATAAGAGTTATTAATAGAGACTTAATTAAAAATCCTAAAAAGATAAAATAAAAGAATACTATTAGAAAATAATTTTAATATTATAACTAGATAATTAGAAAGGGTTTTATAAGAGGAGGGTTATATAATTAATATAAGTAAAAAAAAACTAATAATAAAGAAAGAAAATACTAAAAAAAGATTAAAATACGATAAAGAGACTTTAAAAAATTAAAAATATATAAACTTAAATAATATAATATTTTTTAATACGTCATTAATAAAAGGGGATAAGAGAATAAATAATATTATAAAAAAAGAGGTAATAATAAAATTAGAAAAGAACCGACTGTTAGCTAATTATAAACTAAGTTATTTTAACTTTTTAAAATATTAAAATATTAAACTTTTTATATATTTCTAAGTTATAGTTTTAGTTTTTTAATATTAATTATATTAATTATTTTATAGGCCGAGACCTTACCCTATAAGTTTAGGGTACAATTTAGATAGGTAGAAGAAATAATTTAGTATTTATTAAAATACTTAATAATAATATATCTTTTACTAGTAAGGACTATATATATAAAGTTTTTAATTTTATAGTTAAACCGAATATAAAAAGGGATAAGTTTTATAAAGTTTTTTTACCCCTAGTTTTATTAATATAATAATATATATATTTATATATTAATTAAATAAAAAGTGTGGCTGAAGTGGCTCGGGGCGACTAAAAGGAGTTTTAAAAAAAAAGGAGTATATATATACCTTTATATTTAATATATTAAAAAAGTTAAATAAAGTTAGATATAAAGGTATTCTTACAAAAGGTGAACACCTCTTACTTAGTAAAAAATAAAGCTTATATATACGACACACCCCCTAGTTACTAGGCCTAATTAAGACTAGTAACTGCTTAAATACTAATTACGTAGTTTTACGTTACTATTTTTTTGCCTTTACGGTCCCCTACCTTAGTAATAAACTAAAGAAGACCTATTTAAATAAGCTTTAGTGGAATTAAGGGCTTATAACTATTATAAAAGGTAAACACCTCTTACTTAGTAAGAGATAAAACTTATATACGCGACACACCCCCTAGTTACTAGACCTAATTAGAACTAGTAACTGCTTAAACGCTAATTACGTAGTTTTATATTACTATTTTTTTACCTCTATAGTCCCCCACCTTAGTAATAAACTAAAAAAGGCCTACTTAAATAAGCTTTAGCGGAATTAAGGGCTTATAACTGTTATAAAAGGTAAACACCTCTTACTTAGTAAGAGATAAAGCTTATATACGCGACAGGTATATATATACTCCTTCTTTTTTAAAAACTCTTTTAGTCGCCTACACAGCCACTACAGCCATACTCTTTTATTTAATTAATATATAAATATAATAAAGTTAAATTAAAAAAAGTATAGTACTATACTAGTATATATATAAGCGTACTTAGCACGCCCCTTAAAAAAACGTTAAGTTAAAAATATAAAAAAGTCTAGTACTAATACTATATTTAGAGAGATATAAAAGTAGTAGTATTTACTACTACTTATATATTTTTTTATTTTTATAGTTAACACAGTTAAACGTCTAAATAAAAAATACTTTTTAATATAATTTTAAAGAATATTTTTTAAAAGTATATTGCGGCGTATATACTAAACCTATTACTAATAGTATTTAGCTCCTATATAGTATAGTCCTCCTCTTATTAATACTAATAATAATAAAATACCTATCCTAATTAATCTTAAGGCGTCTAGTATAATTACCTAAGCTCTTTTTATAGTATCCTACTATTTTATAAGTAATAAGGATATAACTCTAGTAGATACTTACTAGTATAAGTACCTTATCTATCTAAAAGTAACTAATTTTATTTATTTAGTAGTCTATAGAGAAGTTAATTATAATTTCTTAAAAAAAGTTATAGCTATTTTTAATAAAAGGTACTAGCGTAATAAGTTAATTAGATTATTAGTAAAGAAGGTAATTAGAATTATAAATATTAAATTAATAGTATTAGTAGCAGTTTTAATAGGCGCGTATAAAAATATAATAAAAGTAAAAAAGATAGAGAAATATAACGTACGGTTTATAATAAAGTTAATAGGTAAAATAAGTATTATATAAATATAGTAAGTACTCCTCAGCGTAAAGAATATAGTAAAAGTAAAAGTAAAAATAAAAATAATAGTAGAAGTAATAGTAAAAATATTTTAAGCTTAATACTTAGAGCCTATAGGGTAACGAGTAATAGGTAAAGAACGTAGAAATACTAGAGGTAATTAATATTTAAAAGTATTAGGAGGGTTTATATATAATATATATATTTAGTATATAGGCTAAGTAGATATATAGGCGTACTTAGTATCCCAGTTAACTATTTTTATAAGTAAGAAAGAATTTATAATTATAAATTTAAAGTTAATTATTATTAAATACTATACTACCTGTGTGTATAGACGGAGTAAAAAGTAATAAAATTAAAATTAAAAATGTAACTAATAGATTATATTAGCAGTTGTTAGTATTATTATATTATATTAAAATTCTAATCTTTATATTAATATTAATTTGGGTTAGTAATTTTAATAAAATAACGCTCCTATTTATAAAATAATAAACGTTTTAAACTAGTTTAAAAATAATAAAATTATATTTTTTCGTTATCTAGCCTATAGTCTAGGTTTAAATCCTATTAAAAATATATAGAGTTTATTAAAATCTAGACTAAATAAAGGATATAAAGGCAATTTAGGTATAGAATTAAGTTTAAATAGTATAGAGATCTTTAAAAGAGCTATTATTAAAGAGTAGAATAATATACTATAAGAAGTTATTAATAACTATATTTTATTCCTCCTTAACCGTTATAAGCCGGTTATAGAAGCTAAAGACTACTATACTAAGTACTAGTAATTTATTATTACTAGTTTATGAATAAAAATTAAAAAAGTAACTTTTATATATAATTATATAAATAATATATAAATATATAAAAATATTTTATATACTTATATAGTATATATACTATTATCTATATTTATATACTAATTAAATAAATAGTGTAGTTGTAGTAGCTCGGGGCGACTAAAAGTAGTTTTAAAAAAGGAGGAGTATATATATATCTTTATACTTAATATGTCGAAAAAGTATACTATTATAATATATATAATTTTTCGACACATTAAGTATAAAGGTATATATATACTCCTCCTTTTTTAAAACCCCTTTTAGTTGCCTACACAGCCACCACAGCCACACCCTTTTATTCGATTAATATATAAATATAATATATAATATATATAAAAATAAGCAAATTTTATATATTAAATAAAGAGTTATAATAGCCTAAAGTAGGACTTTAAAAATTTTCTATATTTACTAATTTTTTATTACCCCTAAACCCCTTAGTAAGTAGTCCCTAATAAGGTAAATAGAGTACGCTAGTCTTTTTCTTTAAAATAGTATTTTTTTTATATTTTTAGGCTTTATAACTAAAAAGTTATATTATTATAAAACAGGTAACTTTTTAGATTTAGGTTTTCCTAATGTAGCCTCCCTAAAATTAGAGGGTAGAGATAAAAACCTACTTAGTATTTCTATACAATTAAGTCTAAATTTAAAGAGTAAACTATTACGTAATATAAAGCTTATAAGTATTGTATTTAATAGTATAAATAGTTCCTACTAGTATAACTTTATAAATATATTTATTTTTAATATAAATTTTATATACGCTAGTAAATAGATTAAAGTTAAGTTAGGGTTATATTAGTTTACGTAAAATCCTAACCTGACTATATTTCTAACTTATTATTTTTAACACTAGTATAGGTTAGGATTAAATTAAAGTTATATAGACAAGGTATTAAAATTAAATAAAAATTATACGAACTATTAATTAGGGTAAAGTTATAAAATATAACTTAGTGTATTTTAATTAGAGTATATATTATAACTAGTTATTATAGTGTATTATAGTTTATAAAGTAGATAGTTATAGTTTAGTTATAATATAGTTACTTTATTATTTGCCCTATACTTTATTATAAATTAAAAAAGTTAAAAACTTAAAATTTTAATTATACTGTTATAAATACCTTAGTACTAACTAAGAATTCTTTACCTATATAGTAATCCTTTTATTATATATATAATATATATATTTATATACTAATCGAACACATAGTGTGGCTGTGGTAGCTCGGGGCGACTAAAAGGGGTTTTAAAAAAGGAGGAGTATGTGTATGCCTTTATATTATATAATATATATTATAGTCTATAATAGTTAGTCTATAGTAAATAATATAGTATAGATTATTATACTTTTAAATATTTAACTAAAATGACCTCTATAACTTCTAATATAGCCTATAGTATAAAAAATTAAAATTAAAAAATTTTATTAGTAAATTCTATATTAGTAATCTTACGTACTAGTTAAGTAAAGAGAACTTTTCTAATTAGTAGGCTAGTATCTTACTAATAGTATATAATCTTATAAAAAGTATTAGCTATATAATATTAATATTTAACTATTATTAAAACTTATAATAACCTACTCTTTAGCTTAAATTAGTATTTATTTTACACGCCTCCTCGTACCCGTGTATATGGCAAAAGCACACACATCCTCATGCTGTTACTTTACTTTTAGGCTAGCCTACATCCTTTTTAACTTACTTTTAACAATTAATAATATTAGTATTTATTTTTTAGGTATTCTTACTAGTAGTTTTTATAGGTTTTTTACTATCTTTTCTACTTTTATTACTAGTAGTTATTTTCTTAAATTACTTAAAAATTTTAGAACCGTTTTTAAACTATTATTTTCTAAAAACTATTTTATAAGTAACTATATTACTATATATTTGTATACTATATTTATATACTAATTAAACAAATAGTGTGGCTGTAGTAGCTCGGGGCGACTAAAAGGGGTTTCAGAAAAAGAGGAGTATATATATACTTTTATTAAACTATATTACTATAATTTAAATAGGTACACGATATTATAAAGGTGAAATAATATATATATATATATATATATATATATATATATACTAATTAAACAAATAGTGTGGCTGTAGTGGCTTAGGGTAACTAAAAGGGGTTTTAATAAAGGAGGAGTATAGGCATATTTTTATACTTAATATATTAAAAAAGAAAGGTAAAATAAATTATTAAATATATATTAGGCTATTATAATTATATATAATAATAATAAGTAGGTAGTTAAGTTAGCAGAAAAATAGGTAAGGGTAATAATTAAGTATTTATAAATAATTAGGCTAGCGGTAGTATATAGACTACTACTAATATTACTATCTAATTATATATAAATAACTTTTTTATATTAATCTATTATTTTTTACTTTTACGATTTTACTATACTCTATCTTATATCTAATTTATATATTATTATATACTTTTATTATATTAGTATTCTATATTATAGATTTTATTAAGTAAAAGACTTTTAATTATATAGATAGACTACTACTACTTTACGAAATTAAGATTTTACTAAATTTTAAATATAATAAGTAGAATAAACTTACTAGAGTAATTAATATAATTATTTATAATAGTATTTTTCAAATTTGTATAAGGTTTTGCTTATAAAGTAGAGAAAATTAATAAAATATTTAAAATAGACGGTATAGGCAGCTTATAAAAGAGTTACTTAATAAATCTAGAAATACTATTTAAGAACTAGCTAAGCTTAAGCGCTTATACTATAGTATAAAGAGACTTTTTTAACACATTAAGTATAAAGGTATATATATACTGCTCCTTTTTTAAAATCCCTTTTAGTCGCCCTAAGCTACCACAGCCACACTACTTTGTTTAAATAATATATAAATATATATATATAAAGAAATTAATTAAGTATAAAAAATATAAAAGAGAAACCCCTTAAAAAAGCTATTATAGTAAATTATTTAACTAAATCTTAATGTATAAAAAATCTTAGAGCGACTAGATAAAATATAATAAAAATAGTTAGTGTAAAAATTATAAAGTAAAAAAAAACAGAGAATTTATAATAAGAAAAGTATTAAGTTATTATAACTATTTATTATAGGTTTATACTAATATAATATAGTTAAGTAGCCATAAATAAATCTTAAATATATTCTTAAAAAATTAAAGTATATTAAATTAGAAGTTAATAAATAATAGTATAGAAAGATCTTTATAAATATTTTTTAAATTAATATAAATAGCTCTAATAAATATACTAGGAGTTATATAATAATTTATATATATTACGTAGGTAATCCCTTATAAAAGATTTTACGGAATATATACTAAAAAAAAATTAATAAAACTAAAATTAAATATATTTAAAAGTAAAAAGACTAAGAATAAGTAGTATACTTTTATAAAAAAATATAATATTAGAGAAGCTAGTAATAGTAATAGCCTAAAATTATAATTAAATTTATTATATTATTTTATTATATATGCATACTAATTACTTTAGGAAGTATAAACTATAAGGGGATAAAATAGAAAAAGCGTAATTAAAAAAGTTACCATTTTTAAAATTATATAACTTTTTAATTAGTAAGCTAATAAATAGAAAAAAAAATTATATTTTAAAAAGTAATAGTAGTAAATACTATATATCCTATTAGGGGCTGTATACTAAGGGGTTTAGAAGTAAAAGAAAATTAGTAAATATAAAAAATTTTTAAAACCCTACTTTAGGCTATTATAACTTTTTATTTAAGGTGTAAAATTTGCTTATTTCTATATATATAATAATAGATACTAAGATATATTAGTATATATAATATTTTTATATATTTATATAATATTTATATAATTATATATAAAAGTTACTTTTTTACATTTATAATAATAAACTAGTAAATAATATATTACTAATATTTAGTATAGTAGCCTTTAGTTTCTATAACTACCTTATAACGGTTAGGGAGTAATAAAATATAATTATTAATAGTTTTTTAAGGTATTTTATTCTACTTCTCTATAATAGCTTTTTTAAAGGCCTTTATACTATTTAAACTATTTTTTATACCTAAATTAGCTTTTTTATTTTTAATTAGCCCTAAGTTTAATAAACCTTATATATTTTTTATAAGGGCTAAATTAGGACTATAGGCTAGGTAAAAAAATAGTTTAATTTTATTATTTTTAAACTAAGTTAAAACGTTTATAGTTTTATAAATAGAGACGTTATCTTATTAGAAATACTAACCTAAATTAATATTAGTATAAAGATTATAATTATAATATAATATATATATATATATATATATATATATTATTATATTAATAATAAAAGGGGTAAAAAAGTATTATAAAACTTACCCCTTTTTATACTTAGTTTATCCTTAGGTATAAGAACTTTATTTATATAGTTCTTACTAGTATAAGAAGTAAAAGAATTAGATATTTTAATAAATACTAAATTACTTCTACCTTCTACCTAAATTGTACCCTAAACTTATAGAGTAAAGTCTTAGCTTATAAAATAATTAATATAATTAATATTAAAAAATTAAAACTATAACTTAAAAATATATAAAGAGTTATATATTTTAATATTTTAAAAGGTTAAAATAACTTATTTTATAATTAGCTAACAGCTAATTCTTTTCTAACTCTATTATTACCCTTTTTTTTATAATATTTCTTTTTAGCTTTACTCCTTTATATTACTAACTTATCAGAAAATATTATTTTATTTAATTTTATATTTTTTATATTTTTTTATTATTCTTTAGCGTACTTTAATCTTTTTTTAGCGTTTTTTTTATTTATTATTAGTTCCTTTTACTTATATTAATAGAGGAGTCCTTTTTTTTAAAAAAGAATTATAAAGTTCTTTATATAATATTAAGACTATTTTCTATTAATATTCTTTTATTTTTTTTTTAGGACTTCTAGTTAAGTTCCTATTAATAATTCTTTTATCTTTTTAAGTTAACTTTGTTATTCTACTATATTTAACCTTTTTTATATTATTATTATTATTATTTTTTTATTATTTTTATCTTTAATACGCCGTATAGCGTTATAAATAGTATTTTATAATTTATTTTACACCCTACGTATCTTTTCTCTAAAGAATATAGTTTCCGTACTAAACTTTTTATACTAGAGTTTTACGACTTAACGTTTTTTAGGGGGGCACGCTAAGCGCGCTAGTACGCTAGCACAAGGCGCTATACCTTTTTTAATCTAGCCTTACCTAAATTTTTCGATATATTAAGTATAAAGGTATATATATACTCCTTCTTTTTTAAAACCCCTTTTGGTTGCCCTAAGCTACTATAGCCACACTATTTGTTTAATTAGTATACAAATATATATTTTAATTTATTTAAAATAGTAGTAATTAAAATAGGTAAATTATTTGCTTTTAAAAGAAGATTATGTCTATATTTAAGTTTTAAGAATTTCGACTCTGTTTTAAGGAAATAGGAGTTTAAGTATATAAAAGTTAAAAGATATTATAATATACTGTAATATTAATAATATATTACGTAATTAGTATATATTTATATATTAATCAAATAAAAAGTGTGGCTGTAGTGGCTGTGTAGGCGACCAAAAGGGGTTTTAAAAAAGGAGGAGTATGTGTATGCCTTTATGTACGTAATTAGTAATTATATAAATTTTAGTAATATTTTTATAATTAATATCATTATATAATTAGATTACTAATATACTTTAAAAAACTAGTTACGTGACCTACTCTAGGCCTAAAAGGGTATAGTTAAAAATTTAGTTAAATATATTTACTAACTAAAAAGTTATTAGAACCGAAAAGAGGGGTTTAAAAAATAACTCTAGTTAGGTAATTTTATTTTATTATACGTAATTTATAAGTAGTAAGTAAAATACTTATAGAATTCTTTATAATATTCTCTTTAAAACGGTATTAGTCACGTATTTTTAAAATTAGTAATTAATTTTATATACTTTTTTAAATATAGTAACTTTTTTAATTACACTTTTTTTATTTTACCCCCCTATAATATTTTTTAAAATACTTTTTAGTAACAGTAATATAAATCTTAAGACTTTTTTTTTTTTAAAAAAAAGGATAGACACTAATTTTTAGTATATCTACCTGATTAGGACATAGCTATATACCTCTTTTTAAAAGTCCTTATAAACGTTTCTCTTTAATAGGCTATTTTTCTCCTATTTTTAAACCAATATTATTAAATAAAGTTATATTAAATACCTAATCTATTATAAACTTAATTAGGCTTAGTTTACTATACTTAGGTTATTAAGGATAGATTTTTATCTCGTCTAATTTTAGATAGTATTATTAGCCTAAAATATATTTAAATATTATATAATTTATATAGGGAGTTTAGTTATAATAGTTTTATATTCATTTCTTAGTAGTACCCTATACTTTTAAAAACTTCTATATTTATTATATAAAGCAGGCGCGTTTAAAAAACGCTATAGTAAAAAGAGGAATTAAACCCCTAATATAAAAAATAATAATAAAAATTTATAGAATTCCGTAAATTTAAAATATTTTTAAATACTTACCTACTATACTACGCTACTAATCTTAAGCCTAATAAATTATATATTTTAGGTAATAAAAGTAATAAGTATAAAAAGGATGTTTATAATAATATAAAAATTAATAAGTACTATAAAAGGCTTTGTAATAAATATAAAATTGAAAAATAGTAGGAAGACTTATAACTAAAGTTATAAATAAATAATAAGAAGTTTTTTTTTAAAAAAAATAAATAGAGTAGAGTCCCTAAAATAACGTAAAACGATTTCTTTAATAATAATATATAAGTAGAAATTATTAAATAGTACTACTATAATAAAATAGTTAATGTACGCTCTAATTTTAGTATACTACTAATAACTTAAATCTATATACTCTATATAAAAGCTTTTATAATATAATTTTTTATAGTTAAAATATTTTTAATATTATAAGTACTTTTTATATATCTATATTATATATATATATATTTCTATATTATATATATATATATTTATATACTAATTAAATAAATATTATGGCTGTAGTAACTCAGAGCGACCAAAAGGGATTTTAAAAAAGAAAGAATTTATATATACCTTTATTTATATATTATATAATACTTTTAGTTATTAGTATACTATATTAATTAATATATTACTCTTTATTATTTAAACTAAAATAATTTTTTTAATTTAAAGTTTTATCAATATATATTAACGAAATACTTTTTAATTATTTTTTAAAATTCTTATATATTTGTATTTATTAAACGTATTTATAATAATAGATATATAATAACTATTAATTAATATATAATATTACATAAGATAACTAGTATATACATTTTATTAGAAAAGAAATAAAAACTAAAACTATTATAACTTTTTAATTTTTTTAACACATTAAGTATGAAGGTATACATATACTCCTCCTTTTTTAAAACCCCTTTTAGTCACCCCGAGCCACTACAGCCACACTATTTGTTCGATTAGTATATAAATATAATATAAATATATAACTTTTTAATTTTGTTATTATTATTTAGATTTAAAATAAATATATATTATACTATAAACTAAATATTAATAATATTTAATAAAAGTACTAATACTAATTTATTTATTAAATTATTATATTATAATAACTTATTACTTCATAGATCTTTAATATATAATAACTTCTATTAAATTATTTTAAGTTAGATATAGCTTTATAATATTATTTTAGTTTATATAAAGAGTATATCTATATATTTTACTAATTTATTATTACGTAATTAAAAAGTTATATGTTAAAAACTAAAGTTTTAATTTATTATTTAAGTAAAATATAATTATATAAAATATTTATATATTAATTAAATAAAAGGGTGTAGCTGTAGTAGCTGTATAGGCGACTAAAACGGGTTTTAAGAAGGAGGAGTATATATAGTAAACTTATATAATAAATATATAAAGAATATAGGATGTTATTTAATATATAATAATATATATTAATTATTATATTATATTAGTCCCTCTTTTAGGTCGACCCGAGCCACTATAGCTACACTTTTTATTTAATTAATATATAAATATATATTATATTAGAATATTATATTTATTTCTTAATAAAATTAAGATAACTATTAAATATTATATTTTAAAAAAAATTATTTTTATTAATATAATAATTTTATAAATAAAGTATTATTAGTATTATAATTTTATAGTGTACATAGTTAGTTTAGACTAAAATATATATTTATTTATAGTAATTACTAAATAATATTAAATAATTAAAAAGTTATAGAACTAGTAATTTTTACTTCTTTTTTAAAAATATATATACGAATTTTATTACTTATTATTATATATTAAATTATAAGCATTTTATATTTTACTATTTTAAATATATTTTTATAATACTAATATATAATTTTTTTAAAAGAAAAATAAAAAGTATTTAGTATATATAAATTTATAAACCTTTAAATTTAAAAAAAAACGTTAGTTTTAATAAAAAAAAGAAATATATTATAGGGAGGAGACATTAGGAATACCCAAATCGAAAAAGTTATCTTTTTTAAGAATTAATATAAAATTAATTACTAAGCCTAAAAATACGTGAATTATACTGTTTTAAAAAGACAGTTAAGGAGATTTTTATAAGAATTTTAGTTACTACTTAGTAAGTATACGTATTAAAATAAAATTACCTAAACCTAATAATTCTTACCCTAATTCTTAGAGACATAGAAGGTGGGGTAACACAGTAGGTAAGTGCCTAATAATATTTAGATTTATAAACTTCTTTTAATTTTTATTATTATTTCTTATATTAGGGATTCGATTCCTCTTTTTATTATAAGTATTTTTTAAATACGCCTACTTTACTAGTAAAAAATAAAAATTTTAATAGTATAGCGTACTGCTAAAAAATTAATATAAAACTATAAAAAGCTAAGATTCTTATATAAAATATATTATATTTAAAAGTATAAGTATAATTTATTTACTATTTAAAGTTAAATAAGTTAAAAATCTATTCCTAATTATGTTTAGCGCAGCGAACTAGGCCTAATTAGATTATAAATTAATAATTTAATATACCTTTATTTAGTAATATATAATAGGAATTTTTTAACACATTAAGTTTAAAGGCATACATATACTCCTCCTTTTTTAAAACCTCTTTTAGTTGCCTTAAGCCACTAGAGCCATACTATTTATTCGATTAATATATAAATATGTTTAATAGGAATTAAAGAGCTAGTTATTAGTTTATTTAAAAGATAAAGAATGTTTTTTAATAATTAGATAGCCTTTAATATAAGATTTTTTTTTTTTAAAAAAAAAAGAGATCTAGAACTTTATAGTTAGTAAATATATTTAACTAAAATTTAATTATCATGTGAAGAGAGGTAATGTGTAGCGTCGAGACACTAGTCCAAAAAAGGTATAGGCTAAAAAAAGTTGTTCCCCCGGATACAGTCAAAAATGAGCGTGTATAAGGACGGCAAAAAATGTTGTTTTGTTTTGGTTAGTGAACTTGTAGCCACGGCGGGTGGCTTGGCGAGCTGGAGTTCGGTACGCTAGTAGTGTTGGGCCACCGTCGCCTCTGCTCCTTTCTTTTTTTCTTCGGGCCAGGCTGCTGCAGTGCTGCCACACTGCAACACGCCTGCTCCGCCGCATCATCATCAAAGTCATCATCGAAGTCATCATCAAAGTCGAAAAATGGGATCCAGCATGTCGACGCAGATGCCGACGCAGCGTTCGTTCTTGGTGGCTCATGGGGTACAGTTAGCTGACGTGCGTCACAGGCATGCCGACAGCGACTTTGCGCATCGCGATCGCTCTCAACAAGACCACGACGACCGAGCCTCGTATGCCCGTCCACAAAGGTACACCCGACGATGACCTTTGCGTGCGAGCGGCAGAGGCAGCCACAAAGTGCCTGCTGTCGTGCATGCGAGCGTACGCCGACAAAGCCAACGCCGACGAAGTCGACGCCGCAGGAGCCCTTGACGTGCTGGGAAGGGGATACTACAACACCGCATGCCGCCTGCTCGCCGGAGCCAAGGGAGACAAGCATGTGGTGCTGACAGTAGGGGAAGCCATCGAGCTGTGCCTGCTGACATGGCACGTCTGGATGAGCGTCACGAACGAACCCACCAGCCCGGCCATGCTGCAAGGCATCAAGCTGCGACAGCTTATGCTGAGGTTGAACAGGGAAGAAGTAATAGGAGGAGGACAAGAGATCGACTTTGTACTGGAGATGATGGACGGGGTGTGGTTGCGGGAGGTGCTCAACGCGGTGGCAGCCGCCGAGTCGGCGGGCATGGCGGCTGCTACGCGTTGAGGGGAGAAAGAGACAGGTGGGTAGAGGTTTAGGTAGAGGTTTAGGTAGAGGTTTGGGTTGCGCATGCGCCTGAGTGTCGGCAGGCGTTCGCATATTGACAAGGTATGGGCGGAGGATTCGGAGGACTATGCTACGTGCAGGTAGATAGTAGCTCTTCAATACCATCCATATTGCCCAGAAAAAGATTGACTCAACAGTCGGACACAAGGTGATGACTATCGTTCACGGCAGACGAAGCCGTGAAGACGCCACCAATTATACTATTTTTTGACTAGTATAGATCACATAATACAATTTTTTTTTTAAAAAAAAAATAAGTCCTTTATATTAAGGCTAACTAATTATTTAAAAAACAAGTCTTTTATCTCCTATATAAACTAGAACCGGCTTTTTAATTACTTAATTAAGTTATTATATTCCTATATAGTTAAATTAAATTACTAATTTATTACCTAATTAGGCCTAGTTCGCTACTCTAGATCTATTTCAGAATATATTTTTATTTTATCTAATTTTAGATAGTAATTTTTACCCTAATATTTTACTTATATTTATAAATATAACGTGTTCTATATAAAAATTTTTAGCTTTTTTTAGTTTTATATTAATTTTTTAGTAGTACTCTACACTTTTAAAAATTTTACTTTTTACTAATAAAGTAGGCGTATTAAAAGAATACTATAATAAAAAAAAATTAAACCTCTAATATAAGAAATAATTATAAAAATTTAAAGAAATTTTATAAATTTATATATTTTTATATACTTACTTACTGTGCCACCCTATCCTAATTTTATTAAGAATTTATTATATAATAATAAATTTATATAATTAGTATTTACGTAATATATTATTAGTATTATAGTAATTATAATATCTTTTAATTTTTATAAACTTAAACTCCTATTCCGTAAAAATAACGCCCAATCTTTTAAAACTTAAATATAAAATAAATTTATATTTAAAAGAAAATACTTTTATTTCTATAATTATTTTTACTTTAGAAAAGTCTATTACTACTATTTATAAGACTATAAGACGTATTAAAAACAAAAAAAATAAAGAATATAAATATAATATAAAAAAAGTTTATACAGGGGGTATAAAAAAGTTAATTAAAAGAAATAAAAGAGTTATTAAGAAAAACTTAGCTAAAAGTCTTAATAATAAAAATAAAAGAATACTATTAAAAAAAATTTTAGAGATTATAACTAGATAATTATAAAGAGTTTTAAAAGAAAACGGTTATATAATTAATATACCAAAACAATAACTAATAATATATTAAAAAAATAAAAAGAATATAAAACTACGTAAAAAATAATATAAAAAATATAAAAAATATAAATTTAAAAACAATTATATATTTTTTAAAAGTTAGTAATAGACAGAGAATAAAAGAATAAATAATATTATATAAAAAGGGGTAATAATAAAGTTAAAAAAAAATAGCTGTTAGCTAATTATAAAGTAGGTTATTTTAACTGTTTAAACTATTAAAATATATAACTTTTAGTATACTTTTAGAATATAGTTTTAGTCTTTTAATATTAATTATATAAAATATTTTATAGATTAAGGTTTTACCCTATAAGTTTAGGATATTATTTATATAACAAATAAAAGTAATTTAGTATTTATTAAAATACTATATACTTTTATTTCTTTTACTAATAAGGACTATATAAATAAAGTTCTTATACCTAAAGTTAAACTAAATATAAATAGCAGTAAGTTATATAAAGCTTTTTTACCCCTTTTTTTATTAATATATTAATAAATATATATATACAGGGGGGTAACATTAGGAAAAGATAAATCTAAAAAGTTACTATTTTTAAAAATTAATATAAAATTAATTAATAAGTCTAAAAATTCGTAAATTATACCGTTTTAAAGAGAACGTTAACTAGATTTATATAAGAATATTAATTACTACTTAGCTAATATACGTAATAACATAAAATTATTTAAATATAATAATTTATTTATCTCTTTTATTAGGTCCCTCTAACTTTTAAGTTAGTAAATATATTTAATAAAAATTTTAACTATACTAATTTAGGACTAGCGTAGGTTACGTAATATAAATTTTAATAAAAATTTATTATATAATAATAGATTTATATATATATATATATTTATATATTAATTAAATAAAAAGTTTCGCTATAGTAGCTCGGGACGACTAAAAAAAATTTAAAAAAGGAGGAGTATATATATACCTTTATACTTAATGTGTCGAAAAAAATTAATTTATATAATTAGTAAAAATTTAGCTCTTATATATATAATTAGTAATTACGTAATATATTATTAATATTATAGTATATAATAATGGCGGGGTGGCACAGTAGGCATATACCTAAAAATACTAAAATTTTTTAATTTTTAAAGTCTCTTCTGCGTATTAGGGGTTTAATTTCTCTCTTTATTATAGCGTTCTTTAAACGCGTCTACTTTATATAGTAAAATATAAAGTTTTTAAAAGTATAGAGTATTACTAAGGAATTAATATAAGGCTATAGGAAGCTAAAATCCCTAGTATAAAATACGTACTATTTAGAAATATTTTAGGCTAAATTACTATTTAAAGTTAGACGAGATAAAAATCGATTCCTAAATAGGCTTAGCGTGGCGAACTAGGCCTAATTAGGTAATAGATTAGTAGTTTAATATAACTATATTTAGTAATATAACCTAGAATATATATTAGTTAGTTACTTAAAGAGCCGATTGTTAGTTCGCTTAGGAGATAAAGCACTTTTCTTAAATAGTTAAGTAGTCTTAATTAAAGGCTTATTTTAAAAAAAAAAAAATAAAAGTATATAATAATATCTTTATAATTTTTTAAATATAAATACCTATTATCTTAAAATAGCGCTAAATTTAAAAAAACTTAAATTTAAAGTTATTCTTCTTTTATAAGAAAATACTCCTATTTTAATAATTATTCCTATTTTAAAAAGAACTCCTAATAGCATTTATTATATAAAGAGAGGTAAAGTGTAGCGTTAAGACACTAGTCTAAAAAAGGTATAGGCTAAAAAAGTTATTTTTTTAGATATAGTTATAAAAATAAGCGTATATAAAAATTACTAAAAGTATTTTTATTTTATTTTTAGGTTAGTATAGGACTTAAACTTATAGTTTTTATATATAGCTTAATGCGTAGCTTAATACGTAGCTTAATATATAGCTTAGTATATAGCTTAGCGTACTTAAGTTTAGTACACTAAGGCTATTATTACCTCTACCTTTTTTTTTCTTTAGGCCAGGCTATTATAGTACTAATAATACTATAATACGCCTACTCTACTATATTATTATTATTATTATTAAAGTTACATAATAGGATTTAAGTAGTATTTATTTTTAGTAGCGTAGCTTATAAAATATAGTTAGCTAATATTTATAAGTATACTAATAGTAATAATTACTCTTTAAAAAACTATAATAAATAAGCCTTATATATCTATTTATAACGATATACTAAATAATTACCTATATATATAAATAATAGAGGCGGTTACTATAAAATACCTATTATTAAATATATAAAGATATATTAATAGAGTTGTTAATGCTATAAAAGTCCTTAACGTACTAAAAAGAAAATACTATAATATTATATACTACCTACTTACCTCCGGAGATAATAAAGATAAAAGAAATAAGTATATAGTAATAATAATAGGAAAAGATATTAAGCTATACCTACTAGTATAGTACGTCTAGATATAGTATATTAAAAATAATAGTTATAATATAAGCCCGACTATATTATAAAATAATAAACTATAATAGCTTATATTAAGGTTAACTAGGAGAGAAAAAATAAAATAAAAAATAGACTTTACACTAATAATAATAGATAAGATATAGTTATAAGAGATAGTTAATATAATAGTAGCCGCCGAATTATACTAAGTAACCTGCTAATAGTAGATTATAAAGTATAAAATAGGTATAGCGGCTACTACGCGTTAATAGAAAAAAGAAAGAAATAGGTATATATTTAAATTATATAAGCGTATACGCCTAAGTGTTAGTAGGCGTTTATATATTAATATAGGCAGAGAATTCGGAGGACTATACTATATATAAGTAAATAATAGCTCTTTAATATATATTTATATTTATATATTAATCGAATAAATAGTGTGGCTGTGGTGGCTCGGGGCGACCAAAAGGGGTTTTAAAAAAGGAGGAGTATATGCATGCCTTCATACTCAATGTGTCGAAAAAGTGCTCTTTAATACTATCTATAATACCTAGAAAAAGATTAACTTAATAGTTAGATATAAAGTAATAACTATTATTTATAAAAGAGAGCCGTAAAAATACTACTAATAGTATTTATAATACTATACTACGTATTAAAAAGAAAAAAAAATATAATATAAAAAAAGGTTATATAGGGGGTATAAAAGAGTTAACTAAAAGAAATAAAAAATTTATTATAGGGGAGTAATATTGGGAAAACTCTAATCTAAAAAGTTACATTTTTTAAAATAATATAACTTGTTAGTTATAAGGCCAAAAAATATATAAAAAATACCGGTTTAAAGAGAAAGTCTAGCGTAATTAATTCACCTACGTAGGGGCTGCTTACTAAGCGGTGTAGAAGTAATTAAAAATTAATAAAGTAAAAATCTTTTTAGAACCTTATTTTACACTATTATAACTTGTTATTTAAAATATAAAATTGGCTTATTTTTATATATATTATAATAGTATCTCTAGTCTATACGTATACAAATTGTCTTTATATATTAATATATTATTTATATATTTATATATAAAAGTTACTTATTTAAATTATTAATTATAAACTAGTAATAATAAATTACTAGTACTTAGTATAGTAGCCTTTAGTTTCTATAACTACCTTATAATAGTTAGGAAGGAATAATATATAGTTATTAATAACTTTTTATAGTATATTATTCTACTTCTCTATATTAGCTCTTTTAAAGGCCTCTATACTATTTAAATTTAATTTTATACCTAAATTGCCTTAATATCTTTTAATTAGTTTAGATTTTAATAAACTCTATGTATTTTTAATAAGATTTAATATTTATATATTAATTAAATAAAAGGGTGTAGCTGCGGTGGCTGTGTAGGCGACTAAAAGGGATTTTAAAAAAAGAAGGAGTATATATATATCTTTATACTTAATATATTAAAGAAGTTAGATAAGATTAAATTAAAAAAAGGTATAACGCCGCGCTAGTACGCTTAGTGCGCGCCTTTAAAAAAATATTAAATTAAAAAATTTAGTACTAATATTATATTTTTTAAAAAAAAGATATATAGGCGGTATCTTATATATCTCTTTTCTAATTTATAGTTAATAGTACAACTAAACGTTTATTAAATAAAGAAAAATACTTACTAAAATATTATTTTTTATTAAAGGTCTTAATACTACTATATTATTTTTTTAAAAAATCCCGATACTACTCCTCTACTTATTAATACTAATAATAAGATATATATTCTAATTAATCTTAAAGTATTAAAAATAGTATTTAGTATAGTTATTTAAGCTCGTTATATACTATCCTTTTACTTAATAATAGGTAATAAAGATACGACTTTAGCAGATACTTACTAGTATAAGTATTTTATTTATCTAGAGGTAGCTAATAGAAAAAAAAATTTTAAAATTATAATTATATTTAACTATATATACAGCCCTATAGATAAGATAGTAGCCCTATTAATTAAAAAAGTAGTTAAGGTATTAAACGTTAAATTAGCAGTATTAGTAATTATAAAAGAATTATTAATAGAAGTATATAGAGATAGAGTAAAGGTAAAGAAAATAAAAAAATATAATATATATTTTATAGTTAAGTTAATAAGTAAAATAAGTATCTTATAAATACGACAGGTGCTTTTTAGCGTAAGAAATATAGTAGGGGTAAAGGTAAAGGTAAAAATAAAAATAAAAACGTTCTAAGCGCGGAGCCTATAGAGTAATAAATAAAAAATAATAAAATCTTTAGCAGGTAGAGATATTAGAAGTAGTTAATATTTAAAAATATTAAAGGGGTCTATATATATAGGCATATTTAGTACGTAGACTATGTAGACGTATAGGGCGTACTTAGTTATTACGTTATTATAGGCGAGAAAGGATTTATAATTATAAATAAAAATATTAACTATTATTAAACACTATACTACCTATATATATAGGCGGAGCGAAAAGTAATAGGGATAAATATAACCTTTATTTTATTTTATATATATATATATATATATTTTTATATATTAATCAAATAAATAGTGTGGCTATAGTAGTTTAGGGCGACGAAAAGGGGTTTTAAAAAAGAAGGAGTATATATATGCCTTTATTTTTTATTTTATAAAAATAAAGTTAAAAAAGTAACCCATAGGTTATAATAGTAGTTGTCGGCCTAGGGTTTAAATTAGGACTATAGGCTAAGTAAGGAAAAGGTATAATTTTATTATTTTTAAACTAGTTTAAAATGTTTATTATTTTATAAATAGGGACGTTACCTTATTATAATTACTAAGCTAAATTAATATTAATAAAAAGATTATAATTACAATATAATATAATAATATTTATATATATATATTATTATATAAAGGTATATACATACTCCTCCTTTTTTAAATCCCCTTTTAGTTGCCCTAAGCTACCACAGCCACACTATTTGTTTAATTAATATATAAATATAAAAACTTTATAAAACTTACCCCTTTTTATAATTAGTTTAACTTTAGGTATAAGGGCTTTATTTATATAGTCTTTACTAGTATAAGAAGTAGAAGAATTAGGTATTTTAATAAATACTAAATTACTTCTATCTTCTATCTAAATTGCACTCTAAACTTATAGGATAAGATTATAATCTATAAAATAATTAATATAATTAATATTAAAAAACTAAAACTATAATTTAAAAATATATAAAATATTATATATTTTAATATTTTAAAAAGTTAAAATAACTTACTTTATAATTAGCTAATAACTAGTTCTTTTTTAATTTTATTATATAAAGGCATACACATACTCCTCCTTTTTAAAACTCCTTTTAGTTGCCCCGAGCCACCACAGCCACACTATTTGTTTAATTAATATATAAATATTTAATTTTATTATTATCTTTTTTTCTTTAATTTTTTTTTTCGTATAATCTCTTTGTATTACTAACCTATTAGAAAGAATTTTTTTTATTTATATTTTTAATATTTTTTATATTTTTTTTTCCGTATATTAATTATATTTTTATATTTTTTTTTTTAATTAGTTTTTTTATACTTATATTAATTATATATTTCTCCTTATTTAAAACTTTTTATAATTATCTTTTTATAATCTCTAAATTATTTTCTAATAGTATTTTTTTATTATTTATTTTAGAACTTTTAATTAAGTCTCTATTTATAACTTTTTTATTTTTTTAGTTAATTTTTTTATATTCCTTATATAAACTGTTTTATTATTATAATAATTTACTTTAATTTTTTTTTTAAATAAGCCTTTTATATTAAGGCTACCTAACTATTTAAAAAAGGTATTTTATTTTTTAAATAAACTAGAACCGGGTCTTTAATCCCTTAACTAGGTTATTATTTACTAAATAATTATACTAAACTACTAATCTATTATTTAATTAAAACTAGTTTACTACGCTAGGCCTATTTAGGTATAGATTTTTATCTTATTTAACTTTAGATAGTAATTTTAGTCTAAATATTTTACTTATATCTTTACATATAATATATTTTATATATATATATATATTTTCTTTTCCGACACTAAGTATAAAGGTATATATATACTCCTCCTTTTTCAAAACCCCTTTTAGTCGCCCTGAGCCACTACAGTTACACTATTTATTTAATTAGTATATAATTATATATATATATAGATTTTAGTATTTTAAAGTATTTTATTAATTCTTTAAAAATACTCTATTTTTTTAAAAACTCTATAATTTACTATATAAAGTAGGCGCGTTTAAAGAATATTATAATATAAAATAAAATCAAACTCCTAATATATAAAAGATATTAAAAATTTAAAAAATCTTAGTATTTTTAGGCATATGCCTACTATGCCATCCCGTCTTATTTTTTTATATTATTAATACGTTTTATAGCCTTATAAATAGTAGTAGAAGACTATTTAAAGTAGTAGTAATTAAAGAAGGAAAAGTATTTACTTTTAAAAGTAAATTTATTTTATATTTAAGTTTTAAAACATTTAGCGCTATTTTAAGAGAATAGGAGTTTAAGTTTATTATAGTTAAAAGAGATTATAATATACTATATATTTTATATATTAATTGAACAAATAGTGTAGCTGTAGTAGCTCGGGGCGACTAAAAGGGATTTTAAAAAAGGAGGAGTATATATATGCCTTTATATACAGGGAGTGGACATTAAAAAAGATAAATTAAAAAAGTTACTATTTTTAAAAATTAATATAAAATTAATTACTAACCCTAAAAATACGTAAATAATACCGTTGTAAAAAGAAAATAATAGACATTTATATAAGAATTTTAGTTACGTTCTATATATTACCTATAATAAATTAAAATTACCTAAATATAGCAATTTTTTTAATCTCTTTTTTAAGTTCCTATAACTTTTTAGTTAGTAAATATATTTAACTAAAATTTTAACTATACCCTTTTAGGCCTAGTATAGGTCACGTAACTAGTTTTTTAAAGTATATTAATAATGTAATAATAAAATTATATAAATTATAAAAATATTACTAAGGCTTATATAATTACTAGTCACGTAATATATTAGTAATATTATAGTATATAGTAATATCTTTTTAATATTATAAATCTAGACTTCTATTTTCTTAAAATAGCGTTAAATTTAACTAAACTTAAATCTAAAGTTAATCTTTTTTTAAAAGCAAATACTCCTATTTTAACAATTATTTCTACTTTAAAAAGAACTTCTAATAGTATTTATAATACTATAAGACGTATTAAAAATAAAGAAAAGAATAATTATAATATAAAAAAAGTTTAAAAAGGGGGTATAAAAAAGCTGACTTAAAGAGATAAAAAAGCTATTAATAGAAACTTAACTAAAAGTCCTAAAAAGGAAAATAAAAGAATAATATTAGAAAATAATCTGGAGATTTTAATAAGACAGTTATAAAGAGTTTTAAAAGTAGAGAGATATATAATTAATATAAGTACAAAAAAACTAATAATTAATAAAAAAAGCGCTAAAAAAAGAGTAAAATACGCTAAAGAATAATTAAAAAATATTAAAAATATAAAACTAAAAAAAATAATATTCTCTAATAAGTTAGTAATATAAAGGGGTAAGACTAAAAAGAAGTTTTATAGAAAAAGGGGTAATAATAAAGTTAGAAAAGAACTAGCTACTAGCTAATTATAAAGTAAGTTATTTTAACTTTTTAAAATATTAAAATATATAACTTTTTATCTATTTTTAAGCTATAGTTTTAGTTTTTTAATCTTAATTATATTAATTATTTTATAGGTTACGATATTACCCTATAAGTTTAGGGTGCAATTTAGGTAGGAGGTAAAAGTAATTTAGTATTTATTAAATTACCTAATTCTTTTACTTCTTATACTAGTAAGGACTATATAAATAAAGTCCTTATACCTAAGGTTAAACCCTTAATAAAAAGGGGTAAGTTTTATAATCCTTTTTACCCCTTTTATTATTAATATAATAATATATATATATATATATATATTATTATATTATATTATAATTATAATCTTGATATTAATATTGATTTAGATTAGCAATTTTAATAAGATAATGTCCCTATTTATAAAACTAAGCACGTTTTAACTTAGTTTAAAAATAATAAATTAAACTATTTCTTTACCTAGCCTATAGTCCTGATTTAGCCCCTATAAAAAATATATAGGGTATATTAAAATTAGGACTAATTAAAAATAAAAAGGCTAATTTAAGGGTAGGATCTAGTTTATAAAGTATAGAGGCCTTTAAAAGAGTTACTATTAAAAAGTAGAATAAAATACCTTAAAAAGTTATTAATAATTATATTTTATTACTCCCTAACCCTTATAAGGTAGTTATAAAAGCTAAAGGCTACTATACTAAGTACTAGTAATTTATTATTTACTAGTTTATTTTTTTTTTTTTATATAATAAAGTTGCTATTAGTAAACTACCTAATTAGGAAAAACAGTGCTGTATATATTATAAAACCTAACAATCGGCTTTTAAAGGTACTATACTAAGTTTAATTAAGAAAAGTGCTACGCCTACTAAGACAGGCATATAATAATTACTTAATAGTACTTAATAGTATTATAGCTTAGTATAATTTATTACCTTATATAGTAACTTATACTAGCGTATCTACTATTATGAACTAATACTAAGTAGGTATTTATAAAAAAAGAGATATTAATATATTATATTTACGGTATATAGTGTAATATATAAAGTAGTAGATTTTATTAACTATAGTACTAGACTCCTATATACCTAATAAACTATAAAATAGACAATCTGCTAGTAATATATATATAGACTCTTATAGCGCGTACTATAAAAGATATATATTAAATAAATAAATAAAAGAATTAATAAAGAAATTAAAGTTATGATAAGTAATCTCTTATAACTAGTATAAAGTAACAGCGGCTAATAAGTTCTCGATATTACGTTATACCGCGGCTTTATAAAGCTTGCGAAGTACGTTAATTAATAAAGTAACAGCGGCATTTACGTGACTTTTAGTATAATACTATATAATAGTATACCTAACTTAACCTAAAAGTAGTATATTATTATAGTAGTTATTACTAAAAGGCTAAAGATTTAACTAAGATATAGATAATAAGGTAAAACGCTCTATAAATTAAATAAAAAGCTAGTATTACTAGTACTGTTAGATACCTACTAAATACTTAAAGCATAAGATAATATATAATAATAGTTTTAGGAAGTCTATTATAAAGACTAATAACTTATAAAATTTTTATAAATAAATAAGGACTTTATATAAAGGTAGTAAAGTAACTTAAAGGCTCTATATAAAAGTAGGCTAAATAACCTTAAATATATTATAGAGCTACGGGTATATAATATTATAAAAGCGTAGTAGGTGCGCGAGGCCTAAATACTAGAGGATTCTTTAAATTAGGCTATAAGGACTATAAGGACTATAAGGACTATAAGGACTATAAGGACTATAAGGACTATAAGGACTATAAGAACTATAAGGACTATAAGGACTATAAGGACTATAAGAAAATAATAACTAATAGGTCTAGAGTAATAAAAATAAAGGGCTAGGTATATAACTAAATAAAATAAAATATTTTATATTAATAATCTTATTATAACTCTAAAACCTCTAGGTCTCTGTCGAGACCGGACTAGTTTATTATTAAAATTATAAAAAAGTAACTTTTATATATAATTATATAATTAATATATAAATATATAAAAATATTTAATATACTAATAAAACTTTGTGTCTATTATTATAATATAAAAATAAGCAAATTTTACACCGTAAATAAAAAGTTGTTATAGTCTAAAGTAGGACCCTAAAAATTTTCTATATATACTAATTTTTTTTACCCCTAAACCCCTTAGTAAGCAGCGCCTGATAAGGTGAATAGAATACGCTAGTCTTTTTCTTTAAAATAGTATTTTTTTCGTATTTTTAGGCCTTATAACTAAAAAGTTATATTATTTTTAAAAAGGTAACCTTTTTAATTTGTCTTTTTCAATGTCCCCCCCCTGTATAATATACTATAATATTAATAATATATTACTTATGCGGTAATTATATAAGTATAAGCTAATATTTTATTATTAATATAATTATATAAGTATAAGCTAATATTTTATTATTAATATAATTATATAATTAGATTACTAATATACTTTAAAAAAAATAGTCACGTGACCTATACTAGACCTAAAAAGGTATAGTTAAACTTTTAGTTAAATATATTTACTAACTAAAAAGTTATAGGAACATAAAATATAGGATAATTAAATTATTATATTTAGGTAATTTTAATTTATTACGTATATTATCTAAGTAGTACCTAAAATTCTTATAAAAATCTTCTTAACTTTCTCTTTACAACAGTATAATTCACGTATATTTAGTTTAGTAATTAATTTTATATTAATTTTTAAAAATAGTAACTTTTTAGATTAGAGTTTTCCTAATATTACCCCCCTATAATAGAGATTTAACTAGCTGTTTTAAAAAAGAATATAAAAAAATACTATTAGAAAATAATATAGTAATTATAAAAAGATAAATATAAAGAGTTTTAAAATAGAAGAATTATATAATTAATAAAAATAAATAAAACTAATTATAAATAAAGAAAATCCCTCCTAGATAAGAGGTTATAAAAGGCCCTACTTAGGTAACCTAAGTATTAAAAACTGTATTATATTTACTAAAATTAATATATACAGTTTACTATTACCTTAATAGTTTCTATTTAATATAAATTAAATAAAGGTATACACATACTCCTTCTTTTTTAAAACCCCTTTTGGTCGCCTACACAGCCACCACAGCCACACTTTTTATTTAATTAATATATAAATATTAATATAAGTTAATTTAGTTTTATAATATTATACCTTTTTAGTACTAAAGCTTTTAATATAAAAATTTTTTATTACTATTACTAGTAGCTTTCTCTAATACCTAATAACTTAATAATAATAATCTCTTTACTAACTCTTTTTTTATAAGCATAATTTTATAGGTGTTACCCTTCCTTAAAATACTAATTAATTTAAGTTTTTTTAGGCGCCTTTACTAGTTATAATCTAAAAAATTATATATTTTAAAATATAACTACTACTATTGCTGCTGCCTACCGTAAATACTTATATTTAGTAACTTTTTTATACTTTTACTTTTATTTAGTTCTTCTTTCTATACGTATATAAGTATATATTTTATACTTATTTTAGCTATAGCTTAAAGTTATAGATTCTATTTTTATAATAAACTACTAGCTTTTTTATATTTTTAGTAATAATTACTAAATACTTTTAAAATAACCTATTAATAGTATTGTGTAAGGTAGTTAAGGCGTGTATTTAGTATATATACTACTTATAAACGGTCGTGTTACTATATATTTAAATAATAATATTAATTTTAAATACAGTAAGGGCTACTATATCTAGTAAAAAAAAGTATATACGCTACTTTAACTAGATAAAGTTACTTCTATATAATTTAATATGTTTAATTTTTATTTTAGTAATTTATAAAGCGTAAAAGTAAAGGTATTTATTAATAGCTATATAGAGGTTATATAAAGGGTTTACTTATATTTTATTCTTTAATATCTTAATAGCTTTAATAGTAAAGCGTAGATACTATTTAAACTTTTTAATATTAAATATAATAATTAAGTAATTTTAATAATAAAGAAGTTACGAAGGTTTAAATATAGTTTTATAATCTACTATTTATATAATACGTATAGGTAACTATATTATATTATTTACTTCTTATAGTACCTGCTAAGTATCTACTAATATAGACTACTAGTTTAATACTAACCGCTAGCCTACTAGTATATTTATTATTTAATTAAATAACTATTTAAATAAATATTATTCTCTAAAGTTAGCTTTTATAAGTTAGCTTTTAATTATTACGTATATAATTTAGTATTTAATAAAGTTCCCTTACTACGTTTATACTCTTAGATTAAGGTCTAGGCATACTTTTACTTTTTAATAAATAAAGAAAATGCTAAAAAATAATAAAAATATACGAACGAAAATGTTAAAAATATTAAATATATAAATTAAATAAAAAATTTCTAATAAGTTAGTAATATAAAGAGAATATAAGTATAAATAATATTATAAAAAAAGAGGTAATAGTAAACATTAAAAAAAACTCACTATTAGCTAATTACAACGTAAGTTATTTTAAAAAAAAAATTTTTAAAGTAAGTCTTTATATTAAGGCTATCTATCTATTTAAAAAAAAGTGCTTTATCTTCTAATTAAACTAATAACTAGCTCTTTAATTTCTAACTAATATATTATTTACTAAATAAAGTTATATTAAATTGCTAATCTATATAACCTAATTAGGCCTAGTTTACTACCCTAAATCTATTTAAGAATAGATTTTTATTTTATCTAACTTTAGATAGTAAATATTTTACTTATATTTTTAAATATAACGTATTCTATATAGAGATTTTAGCTTTTTATAGTTTTATATTAATTTTCTAGTAGGACTCTATACTTTTATAAAAATTATTTTTTACTAGTAAAGTAGTTATATTTAAAAATTACTTATAATAAGAAGAGAAATTAAACCTTTAATATATAAATAAAAACGAAAATTTAAAAAATTGTATAAATCTAATATATTTTTAGACACTTACCTACTATACTACTTTACTATTTTAACTATTTTATAATATTAAAATATAGACTTAACCGTAACGGCTAGGTCTAATAAATTATAATAGCACTTATTAATAGGTTTACGATAAGTAAAGACTTTTTTATTTTTTTTTAATATAGTCTACCTATTTCCTTTATACCTATATCTTTTATATTATTTTACTTATATTTATAGGTATTTTATAAAGTTTTCCTCTCTTTTTTTTTTATACCTATATATCGTCCGCGCCGTTTACTTATCTTATCTTATTATCTATTTTATTTCTAGGGCTATAAGGCTACTATTTTTTATAGTTACTTTAGTAAGGTTATTATATACTATAGCTATAGTAGCTGCGCTACCTTATAATATATTATTTTTTTTATATTTTTTTACTAATTTAGATTCCCCTAATCGCCTAAGAGCTTTTAAAATTTAGTCTTTTACTTACCTACGTGTACTAGGTTCTTATTTATACTCTATAATTTTAAGCCTACGCTGTATTTAACACCGTAATATATACTACTAGTAAAAGGGCTACTTACGGATAATATATAAGTAGTTATATTTTTAAATTATAATACTTAAAGCGTATTAGCTAGTAATAAAAGTTTAGTCTATAAGAAGTCTAAGATTATAGGCGGTATACCTTAGCTTTATATAAATTATACTATTAAACTAATTAAAGACGTTTAGTACCTCTATATTATTATAGTATATAGAAATATATAGCCTACTAGTCTAAAGTTATTTTATATTTATTATATTTATTATATATACTATATATACTATGCGTCCTGTTATTATAGGGTATTATAAGGAGCTATAGCCTTATAGGTAGCCTATTTTATATTTTCTTATATTATTACTATAGCTAGTTAGGAACGCTAGTATATATTAATATTCTATAGTATACTAGCGATAGTATAAGCTATTATTATTATATTTTTTTTTATAAATAGACGCTCTGTACTAGATAGAGACGTAAATATTTTAAATTATTATAACTATTACTATATATACTAAATATAATACGTTAACTTATATACGTTTTTAGTATACGTATTATATAACTACGCGCTACATCTCTTATTATTATATTAAAAATATAATAAAACTATTTTATAGAACCTATAAAAGTATTATACTAGTTATTTCTTTTAAAATATAGGTACTACGCTAAAAGCGTAGATTTATTTTAAAAAAAAAAAAAAAATATATATATATATATATTAAAATATATAACTGCTTATTTATTTTTAAAGTATAGTTTTAGTTTCTTAATAATAATTATATTAATTATTTTATAGGTTAAGATTTTATTCTATACCTTTAGTGTATAATTTAGATAAAAGGTAAAAGTAATTTAGTATTTATTAAAATACCTAATATTTTTACTTCTCTTACTAGTAAGGACTATATAAATATATTTATATATTAATTAAATAAATAGTATAGCTATAGTAGCTTAAGGTAACTAAAAGGGTTTTTAAATAAGGAGAAGTATATATATATTTTTATACTTAATACGTTATAAAAGTTAGATAAGGCTAAATTAAATAAAATATAGCGCTATGCTAAACTATACTAGCGTACTTAGTATACTCCTTTAAAAAAACGTTAAATTAAAAAAGTTTAATATAAAAAGTTTAGTACTAAAACTATATATTTTTTTTAAAAATATATAAGTAGTAGTGGCTACTACTATTTATATATCTCTTTAAAGGATATAGTATCTATACTAGACTTTTTTACTAAATTTTTTTAATTTAATATTTTTTAGGGGGCGCTTTAAGTACACTAGTATTTTAGTAGACTAGCGTAGCGCTATACCTTTTTTAATTTAGCCTTACTTAATTTTTTTAATATATTAAGTATAAAAGTAGCGAGAGGGTATATAGCTTAGTAAATAATATACCTAGCTACCTATAATAGTAATATTATAAATTATATAGTAGCGTCTTTACGGCTTTACCTATCGTAAACGATAGTTATTACCTTATATCTAACTATTAAGTTAATCTTTTTCTAGATAATATAGATAGTATTAAAGAGCTACTATTTACTAGCCTGTAGTTATAGTCCTCTAAATCCTTCGCCCTTACTAATATATAAACGCCTACTAATACTTAGGCGTATACGTAACCTAAACCTAAATATATACCTACCTATCTCTTTTTTTCCTTAACGCGTAATAGCTGCTATATTTACTAACTTAGTAACTACTACTATGTTAAATACCTTTTATAACTATACCCTATTTATTATCTCTAGTATAAAGTCGATCTTTTATTTTTCTTTTCCTATTACTTCTTTTTTATTTAACCTTAGTATAAGCTATCGCAGTTTAATACCTTATAGTATAATTAAACTAGTAAATTTATTTATAACGCTTATCTAGACGTACTATATTAGTAGGTATAGCTTAATACCTTCCCCTACTATTAATACTACCTTATACTTATCTCTAGTAAGTAGGCAGCGGGTAGTATTATAGTATTCCTTTCCTAGTACGTTAAGGGCTTTTATAGTATTAACAACTTTATTAGCGTATACTAGTATACTTAATAGTAGGTACTTTATAGTTACCTTTGTCGCTCGTACGTAAAGGTTATTATTAAATATACCTTTATAGACGGGTATATAAGACTTAGTTATTATAGTCTTATTAAGGTTAATAGTAATATATAAAGTTATTGTTAGTATACCTATAATAAATATTAATTAACTATACTCTATAAACTACGCTACTAAGAATAAACGCTACGTTAGTATCTATATTAATATACTAAATTTTATTTTTTAACTTTAATAATAATAATAGATAATAATACGGCGGAGCAGGCGTATTATAGTATAATAGTACTATAGTAGTCTAGCCTAAAGAAAAGAAAAAAAAAGTAAAGGTAATAATAGCCTAATACTACTAGCGTACTAAATTTTAGCTTACTAAGCTACCCGCCGTAGCTATAAGTTTACTAACTAAAATAAATAATATTTTTAGTAGTCCTTATATATGCTTATTTTTATAACTATATCTAAGGAAATAATTTTTTTTTGCCTATACCTTTTTTAGACTAGTGTCTCGGCACTATACTTTACCTCTCTTTATATAATAAATTATACAGGGGGTGACATTAGGAACAGCGTAATTTAAAAAGTTACTCTTTTTAAAAATTAATATAAAATTAATTACTAAGCCTAAAAATACATAAATTATATAGTTTTAAAGAGAAAGTTAAAGAGATTAGTATAAGGATTTTAGTCGCTGCTTAGGTAATATACGTAATAAACTAAAATTACTTAAACATAATAATTTTTTTAGCCCCTTTTTTAGATTCTTATAACTTTTTAGTTAGTAAATATATTTAACTAAAATTTTAACTATACTATTCTAAGACTAGTATATGTCACATAACCTTTTTTTTTAATAAGAATTTATTATATAATAATAAATTTATATAATTAGTAAAAATTTAGCTATTATTTATATAATTACTAATTACGTAATATATTATTAATATTATAGTATATAATAATATCTTTTAATTTTTATAAACTTTAACTCTTCTTCTTTTAAAATAGCGCTAAACCTCTTATAACTCGAATATAAAATTAATTTACTTTTAAAAGTAAATAATATTCTTTCTTTAATTGCTACTACTTTAAAAAAGTTTCCTTCTACTATTTATAACGCTATAAGGCGTATTAAAGATAAAAATAATAAAAAATATAAGAATAATAATATTAAAAAAGTTTATATAGGGGTTATAAAAAAGTTAACTAAAAAAGATAAAAGCGTTATTAATAGAGACTTAACTAGAAGTCCTAAAAAAGAAAATAAAAGACTATTAATAGAAAATAGTCTAAATATTATAAAAAGATAGTTATAAAGGACTTTAAAAAAGGAGGGTTGTTCTAGTAATATAAGTAAAAAAAAACTAATAATAAATAAAGAAAATAAAAAAAAAAAAATTAAAATACGCTAAAGATAATATAAAAAATATAAAAAATATAAATTTAAAAAAAATTATATTTTCTAATAAGTTAGCAATATAAAGGGGATAATAAAATAGATAATATTATAGAAAAAGAAGTAATAATAGAGTTAGAAAAGAACTAGCTGTTAGCTAATTATAAAGTAAGTTATTTTAATTTTTAAAATATTAAAATATATAACTTTTTATATATTTTTAAGCTATAGTTTTAGTTTTTTAATATTAATTATATTAATTATTTTACAGGATAAGACCTTAAATTATAAGTTTAGGGTGTAATTTAGGTAGGAGGTAGAAGTAATTTAGTATTTATTAAAATACCTAATTTTTTTACTTCTTATACTAGTAAGAACTATATAAATAAAGTCCTTATACCTAAGGTTAAATTCTCTATAAACAGGGGTAAGTTTTATAACACTTTTTTACCCCTTTTTTTATATCTATAATAATATATATATATATATATTATTATATTATATTATAATTATAATCTTTATATTAATATTAATTTAGGTTAGTAATTTTAATAAGATAACGTCCCTATTTATAAAATAACGGACGTTTTAAACTAGTTTAAAAATAATAAAATTTACTATTTTCTTACCTAGCCTATAGTCCTAATTAAGCCCCTATAGAAAATATATAGGGTTATATAAAATAAGAACTAAATAAAAATAAAAAGGCTAATATAGGGGTAGGATTTAGTTTATAAAGTATAGAGGCCTTTAAAAGAGCTATTAATAAAAAGTAGTATAAAATACTATAAGAAGTTATTAATAATTATATTTTATTTTTTCCTAACCGTTATAAGGCAGTTTTAGAAGGTAAAGGCTACTATATTAAGTACTTATAATTTATTATTACTAGTTTATTATTAAAAATTTGAATAAGTAACTTTTATATATACTTATATAAATAATATATAAATATATAAAAATATTTTATATACTTATATATTATAAGTGCTATTATAATATATATAACAATTAAAAATTTTAACACCTTAAATAAAAAGTTATTATAGCCTAAAAAAAGGATTAAAATATTTTCTATATTTACAAATTTTTTTTTATCCTTTAGGGGCTTACGAAGCAGCCCCTAACAGAGTAAATAAAATAAGCTAGTCTTTTTCTTTAAAATAGTATTTTTTTTGTATTATTAGGCCTTATAACTAAAAAGTTATAATATTTTAAAAAAAGTAACTTTTTAGATTACGGTTTTCCTAATATTACCCCCCTATAAATTTAAATCTTGTTTTTATCTACTTTAATCTACTATTTAATTAGCTTAGTTACTTAATAGGTTTTAGACTTATCCTAATTAGGCTAGTTTATTACTTAAAAGGGTTTAGTCTAATTTCTATATTAGGTTAGCGTAGTAACCTAACCTAATTAAGAAGAATACTATACCTAATTAGGTAATAGGCTAATCTAAATAGGATAATTAACTAGTCTATATTTACTAGTTAGTTTACTAAAGAGCCGGTTATTAGTTTACTTAGAAAATAAAGCACTTTCCTTAAATAGTTATATAGTCTTAATATAAAAGACTTGTTTTTTTTTTAAAAAAAAGTATAAAAGTATATATATACTTTTTTTTTTATTACCTTAAGCTACTATAGCTACACTTTTTATTTAATTAATATATAAATATAATATAGTAATTATTACTAATCTATATAAATAACTATATTACTAATAATAACTTAAATTATATTTAAAAATAAAAGTAATAGTTCTTAGTTATACTAAATAACTAAAATAATCCTAATTATAATAAATTTAAAATAAAGTAGTGTAGTACGTAATTACTCTAATAGTAATTAAAAAATAGTTATAAAATATAAGTGAGCTAGTAAAGAGGGTATTAGTAATAATAACTAAATAAGTCTAGCCTTAAGGGTAAGAAGAGAATAGAGCTATATATAAGATAGTAAATATAGTAGGTAAGTATAATAAATATAGTATAAAGATGTATATATATTTTTTCTTTATTAAAATTTCTTTTAGTTGCCCTACGCTACTATAGTTACACTATTTATTTAATTAATATATAAATATATATAATATATATTTATATATATTTATATATTAATTAAATAAATAGTGTAGCTATAGTGGCAGTAGTAGTAACTAAAAAAGAGTTTAGAAAAGAAAAAGTATATATTATCCTTTATACTTATTATGTTAAAAAAGAGATATATTTATATATTAATTAAATAAATAGTGTAGCTATAGTAGCTTAGGGCAATAAAAAGAGATTTTAAAAAAAGAGGAGTATATATATATCTTTATACTTAATATATTAAAAAAGTTAAATAAGGCTAAGTTAAAAAATGTATAGCGCTACGCTAGACTACGCTAGCGTATATAGTATATTTTTTAAAACAACGTTAATTTAATAAAATTAAAAAGTTTAGTATAGATACTATATTTTTTAAAAAAGAAATACTATAAAGTATAACTACTACTACTATTTATATATCTCTTCTCTATTCGTATTAATAGTACAGCTAAATATATATTACAAAAAATATACTTATAAAAATATTTTTTAAAACTTTTCTCTTTTTTTTTTTGCAGATACTATACTCGTTTAAATTAATTTTAATATACTTAATATATAAGCTATCTCTACTATATCCTATATATAGGATAATAAAATTTAATAATAAAAAGTCCTTTTAAATACTACTAAGTATATTACTATATATAACGTAATCCCTAAGCTTTATAAATAAGGAATTTATTAATACTAAAAAATTTTAGATAATAAGGCGTATAGTAATAAAATAAATAGTAATAAAATAAATAGTAATTAACTAAATAGTAAAAAAGTAAATAGTAATAAAATAGATAGTAATAAAATAGATAGTAATAAAATAGATAGTAATAAAATAGATAGTAATAAAATAGATAGTAATAAAATAGATTGTAATAAAATAAATTATAATAAAATAAATAGTAATAAAATAGATTATAATATAATAGATAGTAATAAAATAGATAGTAATAAAATAGATAGTAATAAAATAGATTATAATATAATAGATAGTAATAAAATAGATTATAATATAATAGATAGTAATAAAATAAATAAAAATATAACACTGTTAATAGTAAAGATAAGAAAATTAAAAAAGTTAAGATTAATTACGCTAGCCTACGTAAAAATAATAGTAATAAAAGTAGTAAATATAGTATTATACTAGTTATAAAAAATAGAGGGTTAGCGTACTAATATTCGTTTTATAATAGAAATACGTAGTCTAGAGTATATAGTATAATTATATAAAATACTACTAGATATACTAGCGGTAAAGGTATAAACGTTCTAAAGAATCTTTATAGAGATACTAATTAATATTTAAAAGTTTTAGAGGGAGTTTATATATAATATATATATATAACTAGTGTCTCGACACTACACTTTACCTTTCTTTATATAATATATATATATTTAGTATATAGGCTAGGTAAATAGGCTAGTAAGTAGGCGTACTTAGTATTGTAGTTATCTTTATAGGTAAAAAATAATTTATAATTATAAATAAAAATATTAATTATTATTAAATACTATACTACCTATGTGTATATAGGTAGAGTAAAAAGTAATAAAAATAAATATAACCTCTATTTTATTATATAACAATAAAGCTAAAAAAGTAACTAATAGATTATAATAGTAGTTATAAGTAATATAATAAACGTAGTAATAATATATAAAGAAATAAAAAAAGAAGAGTTTTAAAATACTTATAAATATAGATAATATAATATATAATAGTTTAAATATAAAATATAATAATGTAAGTATTAAAAAAAATAAGTAATTTATACTAAAAATAATAAAAAAAGTCTCTATTTTTTTATAAATCTATTAATCCCAACCCGTTACGGTCGAGTCCGGCTTAATAATTATATTATATATAAAATACTTAGCGGTATTAAAGAGAATTATATATTATAAAATTTTATTAGTCTATACGTAAAATATAGTAGAGTTAACTTTTAGTGTAGTAAACGTATTAATATTAATTTAAATAAGTATAGTATTTGTTAAGATAAGAATTAAAAAAAAAACTTTTAAAGAATAATAATTAAAAGAATAATAATTTAAAGAATAATAATTTAAAGAATAATAATTTAAAAAACAATAATTTAAAGAATAATAATTTAAAGAATAATAATTTAAAGAATAATAATTTAAGGAATAATGTTTTAGTAAGTATTTTTTTTTATAAATAATTAGCTATACTATTAACTATAAAATAGAGAAGAAATACGTAAACCGCTTTTTTTTTTTTTTTTTTTTTTTAAATAAATCTACGCTTTTAGCGTAGTACCTATATTTTAAAAGAAATAACTACTAACTACTATAGGGGTTCCTATAAAATAGTTTTATAGTATCCTTAGTATAATAATAAAAAATATAATATATAGGTTATATAAAGCGTAGGCTAAAAATATATAAAGGTTAATATATCGAACTAAGTA
>JASEKS010000231.1:0-172226 GCA_030770415.1 Pleoardoris graminearum
GTAATAGTAATAGTAATAGTAATAGTAATAGTAATAGTAATAGTAATAGTAATAGTAATAGTAATAGTAATAGTAATAGTAATAGTAATAGTAATAGTAATAGTAATAGTAATAGTAATAATAATAAAATAATAATAATAATAATAATAATAATAATAAAATTAGTAGTTGTAGTACTATACTAATTAAAAAAAATAAAATAAAAAATAGTACGTTAATATTAAGTTTATAATAAAAGTATATAGTTTAGAGTATATAATATAGTTATATAAAATTTTATTAAATATATAGATAGTAAAAGTACACGTGCTCTAAGTATAGAGTCTATAAAGTAATAAATAAAAAATAGTAACCTCTTTATAAAGATACTAATAATAATTAATATTTAAAAATTTTAAAAGAGGCCTATATATATATGCGTTTAATAATACATAGACTATATAAGTATATAGGTATACATAGTATCCTATTATTAGTAAAAAAAGATTTATAAATATAAATAAAAATATTAACTATTATTATATACTATACTATTAATATATAAATAACGTAAAAAGTAATAAAAATAAATATAACCTATATTTTATTTTATAAAAAAAAAAACTTAAAAAAGTAATTAATATACTATTATAGCAGCTATCGAACAATAGTAGTATAATAAATATATTAATTTATATATATAGAAATACTTACTAAATATAAAATTAAATATAAAAAATTATCTAAGCTTTATTAAAAATAATAATATATATTAATATAAATATACCGGGCTTAACCGTAACGGCCGGGTCTAATAAGTTATAATAACAGTGCTTATTAAAAGATATTTTATAATAAGAAAGAGACTTTTTTATTTTTTTTTAATACTAACTATTTATTTCTTTTATACCTAAACTGTTATATATTATTATAAGTTTATTTTACCTGCACTTATAGGTATTTTATAAAACTCTTCTCTCTCCTCTTTTTATACCTATATATCGCGCCGTTTATCTATATTATCCTATTATATATTACGTCTATCTTATTTATAAGACTACTATATAAGACTACTATCTCTTATAACTATTTTAATAAAATTACTATATACTATAGCTACGGTAGCTGCGCTGCCTTATACTTTAATATCTCTTTTATATTCTTCTACTAATCCGGATTCCTCTAATTACCTAATAACTCTTAAAATTTAGTTTTTTACTTACTTATACGCACTAGATTCTTATCTATATTTTATAGTACTAAGCCTATACTATTAGTAACGCTGTGTAATATATACTGCTAGTAAAAGAGCTATTTATAAATAATATATAAGTAGTTATATTTTTAAATTATAACGCTTAGAGCGTATTAGTTAGTAATAAAAATAATAGTTTAGCCTATAAAGAGTTTAAAGTTATAAGTAGTATACTTTAGCTTTATATAAATTATACTATTAAGCTAATTAAGGACGTTTAGTACCTGTATATTAGTATAGTATATAAAGATATATAGCCTACTAGTTTAAAATTATTTTATATTTATTATATTTACTATATATACTATATATACTATATATTCTATTATTATAGGGTATTAAGAGGAGCTGTAGCCTTATAAATAGTCTATTTTCTTATATTTCTTTATATCTTATATATATATAGTAGCAGGGGGCGCTAGTATATATTTATACTTTATAGTATACTAGTAATAGTATAAGCTATTACTATTATATTTTTTTTTTAAATAGACACTCTATACTAAATAGGGATATAGGTACTTTAAATTATTATAGCTATTACTGTATATACTAAACGCAACGCGTTAATTTATATATATTTTTAGTATACGCGTTATATAATTACGTACTATATTTTTTATTATTATACTAAGAATACTATAGAGCTATTTTACAAGAACCCCTATAGTAGTTAGTAGTTATTTCTTTTAAAATATAGGTACTACGCTAAAAGCGTAAATTTATTTAAAAAAAAAAAAAAAGTATAAATATAAAGTATATAAAAATATAAAAAGTCTTATAATCTTTTTAGACTATTTTTAATATAATAATAATAGTTAATAAGTCTAAAATAATAAAATTAAATAGTTAGATATATAAATAAATAAAATAAAATATTCTATATTAATTATCCGTTTATAATTTTAAAATCCTTAAATTTCTATTAAAACTAAATTATTTATTTAATTAATTATATTAAAGAGTTAGGTACTAAATTACTTAATAAATAATAGACTTTTCTTAATAATTAGATAGTCTTAAATATAAAATTTATTTTATATAAAAAGTGTAATCCTATAAATAATATATTAAATTATTAAAAATATATATAAATTGCTAATATTATTTATAATGATATTATATATATAAATAAAAAATTAAAAAATTATTATTTTTTCGACACATTAAGTATAAAGGCATACATATACTTCTCCTTTTTTAAAACCTCTTTTAGTTGCCCCGAGCCACCACAGCCACACTATTTGTTCGATTAGTATACTAATATATATATAAAAAAATTATTAATATAAAAGTAATAAGTATATTAAGATTTTAATTTAGAAGTATAAATATAGTAAGAAAACTCTATTAAATACTAATTTATATACGTAATATAAAAATTATTAATAAAAGTATATAAACTAAACTAAACAGTATTAAATAATAATAAAAATATAAAGTTTTAAAATAATATTATATAAATTTAGAAAAGTAGATTTATATATTTATTTATTTTTTTAAAAGGACCTTCTACTTAAATAAATAAAGAAATATTTTCTATATATAAATGTACTTACTAGTATATTAAAAATTAATATCTTTTCTTTTAAATAATTAATAAAAGATATAAATACTAGAACTAAAACGAAAGTAAATTCTTTTTAATAAAGTAAATTATAAAAGAGAGAATTTATAAATATACTACAGGGGGGTGAAAAAAAAAAGAGTAATTAAAAAAGATACCTTTTTTAAAGTTATATAACTTATTAATTAGTAAGCTAAAAAATATAAAAAAAAAATAGCGTTTTAAAGAGAAAGACTAGGAGACTCTATTTACCCTATTAGGGGCTGCTTACGAAGGGGTTTAGGGATAAAAAAAATTAGTAAATATAAAAAATTTTTAGGACCCTACTTTAGGCTATTATAACTTTTTATTTAAGATGTAAAATTTGCTTATTTGTATATATATAATAATAGATACTAAGTTATATTAATATATTAAATATTTTTATATATTTATATATTAATTATATAATTATACATAAAAGTCACTTTTTTATATTTTTAATAATAAACTAGTAAATAATATATTACTAGTACTTAGTATAGTAGCCTTTAGTTTTTATAACTACCTTATAACGGTTAGGGAGTAATAAAATATAATTATTAATAGCTTTTTAAGGTATTTTATACTACTCCTTATTAATAGCTCTTTTAAAGGCCTTTATACTATTTAAACTATTTTCTATACCTAAATTAGTCTTTTTATTTTTAATTAGCCCTAATTTTAATAAACCCTATATATTTTTTATAGGGGCTAAATTAGGACTATAGGCTAGATAAGGAAATAGTTTAATTTTGTTATTTTTAAACTAAGTTAAAACGTCTTTAGTTTTATAAATAGGGACGTTGTCTTGTTAAAATTACTAACCTATATTAATATTATTATAAAAATTATAATTATGATATAATATATATATATATATATATATTATTATATTATTAAAAATAGGGGTAAAAAAGTATTATAAAACTTACCCCTTTTTATATAGGGTTTAACCTTAGGTATGAGGACTTTATTTATATAGTCTTTACTAGTATAAAAAGTAAAAGAATTAGGTATTTTAATAAATACTAAATTACTTTTACCTCTTACTTAAATTGCATTCTAAACTTATAGGGTAAGGTTTCGGCCTATAAAATAATTAATATAATTAATATTAAAAAACTAAAACTATAACTTAAAAATATATAAAAAGTTATATATTTTAATGTTTTAAAAAATTAAAATAACTTACTTTGTAATTAGCTAGTAACTAATTCTTTTCTAACTCTATTATTACCCCCTTTTTTATAATATTTTTTTTTAACTTTGCCCCTTTGTATTACTGACTTATTAGAAAATATTATTTTATTTAATTTTATATTCTTTATATTTTTTAATTGTTCTTTAGCGTATTTTAATTTTTTTTTAGCGTTTTCTTTGTTTATAAGAGGTTTTTTAGTACTTATATTAATAGAGTACTTCTCCTTTTTTAAAAAGTTTTATAAAGACCTTTTTATAATCTCTAAACTATTTTCTATTAATAGTCTTTTATTTTTTTTTTTTAGGACTTCTAGTTAAGTCTCTATTAATAACTCTTTTCTCTCTTAGAGTTAACTTTAAAACTTGTCCTAGTTTAATTTTATTTATATTATAATTTTTTTTATTTTTATTTTTAATACGTTGTATAGTATTATAAATAGTTTTTTTTTACTTATTTAGAGTTATAGCAATTAAAAAAGGAAAATTATTTACTTTTAAAAGTAGTTAAACTTTAGATTTAAGTTTTAAAAAAGTTAGTGCTATTTTAAGGAAATAGGAGTTTAAGTTTATAAAAGTTAAAAGATATTACTATATACTATAATATTAATAATATATTACGTAATTATTAATTATATAAGCCTTAGTAATATTTTTATAATTAATATAATTTTATTATTAGATTACTAATATACTTCGAAAATCTAGTTACGTAACCTATACTAGGCCTAAAAAGGTATAGTTAAAATTTTAGTTAAATATATTTACTAACTAAAAAGTTATAGGAACCTAAAAAAGGGGTTAAAAAATTAGTAATATTTAGGTAATTTTAATTTATTACCGGTAATAAATAGGACGTAACTAAAATCCTAATATAAATCTCTATTATTTTCTCTTTAAACCGGTATAATTCACGTATTTTTAGGCTTAGTAATTAATTTTATATAATTTTTTAAAAATAGTATTTTTTTTAATTACTTTTTCTTTTTTTTACCCCCCTGTAATATTATATACATTTAGGATGTCTTACATATAAATAAATAATATAAAAATAATAATAGGAAGGCGGGTTAATAATAAGTATTTAATTAAATTATTAACTTTATATATAGTTATATAAAATATTAATAAAGCGATATAATGGCTCCGTATTAAAGAGCGCTGAGTGTTAGTTGTTTTGTCCTCACGCGCTTCTTAAAGCTATGGGATAACTTAGTACAAAAAGGCGTTGAAGGTCGAAAACACGTTAATTAATTGAGTTATTTGGACTGTATTAACCGCCACCTTTGTCGATTCCCGTAACGCAGACATGGGTAACGCTGTGGTAGCCTTTTGTTCATCTACTGCTTCTTCTATAAGATTACATAGGCCCCGCTGCTACATTGTCGAAATCTACCTAGGTGTCCCTCGTGGAAATGGAGGCAGAGGATATATATGGATAGGTGTAAGCTTGGTAGGCAGATAAGGAAGTTCTATATATATAGATTAACTATACATATATAATTATAGCTCCTACCCCTAGACTATAACCTTAATACTATTTTATTAAACTAATTAACTCTTATTAGTATAGTTGCTTCGCGTACGTGTTATCACCGCCTAGAGAGGAGATCTACCCCCTCACCCTCCGTGGCCGAGGCGTCACAACCGTGTATATCTCGACTTTCGTTGGTCTTGTCGTTGGCAACCAAATCAACACGATTGCCATGAATAGCATAGGGTGGGAGTACTGCATCTTCTTTTCCTGCCTTCTGGCAGTGCTCTTCGTCGTCATCTGGTGGCTTTTCCCTGAGACCAAGGGTCACTCCCTAGAAGAGATCCGTGAGGTGTTTGAGGGCAAACGTTCGACAAAAGTGGTCGACCCGAAGGTTGCAGAAAATGATACAAATGATGAGAAGAAGGGACACGTTAAGCAGACTGAGATGGCATGGATCGTGTACTATCGCAGGCAGACTGGTGGAAAGGATATAATGCAAGGACCGTGGGCATCTATCGCATCAAATCAAAGTATGATGTGGTCTAAGGTGATGTTTTGGCGCGTGTGCGGCTTTTATCTCAGCGGGGTTCGAGATTCAGCCTGTCCAGTTCATGTCTCCACTATACACCGGTGCCCTACAACGGCGTGTCCGTGATCGCCACGGTTACATTCTTCACAACACACCCGCCCGACTTTGCCGTTCCATCAAACACACTCTTAAGCCATTCTAGCGCCCTCGGCTTCCCATTTGTGATCTCAGCGATGTGCCCGCCCATCGTGTTTCGCTGATACTCAACATCAACACCAATGCTGCACCATCGCTCAACCAACGCATCCGTCGACTTCATAGTCGAAAACTCATCACCAATCGCCTTGTACACAAACGTAGGCATATGCGGCACGCCATGGTAGCCCTGATACCAGTTGCTCCTCGCAATCTTTTGCAGGATCGGGACTTGGAGATCGGCACGGCCACCAATGAAGTAGGAATAGGTGTCTTGGTTTGCGTAGGTCGCGAAGGCGTTGGTAATCGTCAGTTTCAGGTCTTGGAGAAAACCTGTGGCGTTATAAGGACCGGTCGTATTAAGGCGAGAGACCAGGTATGCACGAGCTTCCTCGTTCTGGCTTGTAAGTCCAAGATAAGCGCCTGGGATAACGCCTGCAAAAGCGCTGCCCGTGACGTTATCGGCCGCTTCAGTCACATTCGGTACGCAGCCGCCAATCGCCATGCCGGCGAAGCTGAGCTCGGGTGCATACTGTTCTTGAAGTTCGGAGGCCCATTCGCTGGCTATAGAGCCGCCAGAGTATCCCCACATGGCGTACTTGGTGCTGGTATTGTTGGGCAGAATTCCGGAAGAAAGAACGGCACGAACGGAGTCCAGCGTTGCGTGGCCTTCTTGGATACCCATCGTGAAGGAAGCAAGAGGGCCTTCGTGATCAGGCATGTTGACATACCAACCTTGACCGAGGGCGTAGGAGGTGTCGTCGTTGGTGGAGCCAGCGCCAAACCTGTCACCCAAACCATTAGCAATTCTCACTCCTTGAGAGGGCCTTGTAATGTCATTAACATACGCTGGCTGCGCGAAATCATAATAGATGGCAAAACTTGGACTTGCATCTAGCCAAACTGAATTATAGGGGATCTGAATAGAAAGCAGCGATGTTTGCGATAAGGTGGTCTGGTACGTAGAATTCTGCAGTGGAACGAAAAGCGTAGTGACGGCGAACGAAGGTTCGTAGTTAGAACCAGTCGTCCGGTACACAATGTGATACACGGCTGAAGTGTTTGCGACTACTGAACTGATATTTCCCGGAGCATGGCGAATGCGCAGAATAGTGCCAGGAGCCGTTTGCTCGAAGCCTTCAGGCGCTGTATAGAATGGATCTTGGCTTGGTGGCAGCGGTGCTGAGGGTGAATAGGGCTGGATCTGTGTGGGCGAGGCCGTGATGTTGCAAGGTGCCAGGAGACAGGCTAAAGCCGCAAATATTAAAGACCGAGACATGTCAGCCAGGAAGTACCGCAACATCTATGAAGTGAATATTTCCGCATTATCGCCCGTCCCACGCCAAATGGCCGTTTATATTGTCTGTACACGGGGCGTCACGGCAGGCTTAAAGCCGATATTGAATTTTAGTAATCTGTCCGTTCATGTAGATCGGTGAGAAAATAGCGTATGCGTTAACCTTGCGTCGTATTGCTAGATCTAAGGTTTATCTAGTACTAAACTGCCGACGCCCTCAACTATCTTAACTAATATTATAATTTAGCTATATTTTTAAGATACTTATAATTTAAAATTTTAATTATTTTTAACTATTGTATAAGTCTATTATATTAGTTTTTTATTATTATTGTATTTAATTTTATTTTTATTATTAACGCTATTCTATAGATTTATTTTATAAATTTATATTTTATAAAATTACTTTACCTACTATCTTTAATATTTATAATTTTTTTTTAATTATTATTATAACTATTTATAAGAAAAGATCTATAATTTAAAAAATCTTTTTACTTAAATGTACTACGCCTTTATAAATAGCCTATTTATTTATTTTATATATATATATATATTAGTTATTTTTATTTATAATTTTAGCTTTTTTTAAAAAGTTTATATTAAAGTATACAAAGCTCTATATAATTACTAAGATCTAGCGCGCGACTTGTCGGGTAATTATACATAAAGGCTTACAGGAACTACGCTAGTCTCTAGCAGTAGGTCCAATAGCCTGAGAGACGTGAAACGAGGTGGGATCTCGAAGAGACAGCCCCAGGCAGATGTCCAGTTCCAAAACGGATTGAGAAATTGAGTCCTAACCCTTACAGCTTCTTCAGAACGATGAAGCTGTGGAAGGGATCGTCATCGAATCGTGATTGATTTCGGAGATAAAGAGCATGGAGTTATGACGTATTGGGCTTAGCGTATGTGACACTATCGCCGACGGCCTAGTGGCGGGGCACGCCGCAGGAACACTTCGATAAGGCTTAGCTCCTGATTTAGGACATCACTAAGCGTAGCTTTTGAAATAGCTAGGTTCTTAGGTTCTTCTTTATCGTTGTTACTGACCTAAATAGATTATATAATAACTAGTATAAATAATAATATATTAATTATAGTAAAAAGACGTACTAAATAAAAATATAAAGGGCGGCCTACTACTAAAATAGAAATAAATATTTAATAAGGATAAAGAATAATAATATTAAATAGTAGTAAAAGTAGATATTAACTATAATACTATAACTAAGAATAGTAATTTATAAAAACGCTTTATTTAATATTTTTTTTATTTTTTTTACTAATATCTTAACTATAACTTAAGAGTTAATAACTATATTTAATACTGAACCTAAAATAGAGATTATAATAATTTCTATTATTAATAATACTATAAATAACTTATTTTACTACTATAAGTATACGCGGATTGCTAATATTATTAATAATAATATTAAGTATATAAAAAAAAAAAGTAATATTATTAGTAAAAGTATAAAGACTAAACTAAAGGCTAATAAAGAATAATAAAAGCTTAAGCTCTTAAAACTATATTTTAAAATCTTAAAAAAGTAAACTTATAAGTTTACCTATTTTTATTAAAGCCTTTTACTTACGTAAATAAAAGGAGATTTTTTTTATAAAAATAATTACTAGTATATCTAGAGTTAACTTTTTCCTTTTTAAATAATTATTAAAAAGTATAGCTATTAGGGCTAAAGGGAAGATAGGCTTACTCTAATAAAATAAGCTATAGAGGAGAAAATTAATAAGTATACTTTTTTTTTTTTTTTAAATAAAGCTACGCTTTTAGCGTAGTATTTATATTTTTAAAAGAAATAACTACTAGCTACTATATGGGTTCCTATAAAATAACTCTATAATATTTTAAATATAATAATAGGAGACGCAGCGCGCGGTTATATATTAATATATTATACTAAAAATATATTTATTATACTTAGTTATAATAAGTTAAAATAGTAATACTTAAGTAAACGTTACCTTTTAACCTAGTACTAGACACCTATTTATAAAGAAAAAAAATATAATATTAATAGCTAGTCGCTATTAATACTATACTATAAGATATTAATATACGCTAGCGTCCCCGGTACTATATATATATATATATATATATATATATATAAAAAATATAACTAGTAGTCTACTACGCTAGGTAACTACTTATATAGTTAGTACTTATTTATTTAGTTATTATTATTCTTCTTATTAAACTATCCCTTTATTAATAGTAAATTAATTATATAATTATTAAAAACTTAGCTCTAGTAACTATTTAATAGTTACTTTTAAGGTTATAAAAATATAACTAACTACGCTGCTTACTAATTAACTCGCGATACCCTAAACACTATTACTTATTACTTATTACTTTTTATTTTTTATAAGCTCTATAACTCTAAATATACTAACCCTATACAGCTACTCTTTTATTATTTTTTATTTTTTATTTTTTACTTTTTACGCTCCGCGCTTAGCGCTTAGCGCTTAGCGCTTAAAATAACTTTATACTTATATCTCTACAGCCTATACGACCTCCTAAATATTAGTAATATTTTTTTTTATTAGTTATTATTAATAGTATTTAGTTTTTATTTTCTTTAGTAGTATTATAGAGGCTTTATTTAACTAAATTTACTATTTTAGCGTATCTGTTCTCTTTAGCCTCTAGGGCTTATTCTACTATTTTTTAAAACTCTAGTATTTAGATTATTTTTTTAATTTTTATATAAATAACGTTTCTAACGCGCTTATTTTTAATAATATATTTAACTCTGTAAATAATTAAATTATACTTACTTAGTTACTAAGTACTTAACTATTAAGTAATTTTCTACTAGACTTTAGTTATAGTTTTTTTTATAGTTATAATATTAACTTATATATAAGATAGATTTTTATATAGATTATCTAGAACTGTATAAGCTTTAATAAATCTAGCCTATATATAATATACTAAAATATATACTAGCTACTAATTACTACTATAGTAATAAGGTAACTTACGATAGTAAGGACTATTATAAAGGAAGTATTATATAAGATAGCTATAACCTATCTTATAGCGTACTTTTAATATAATAGCTTTACTAAACTTTATCTTTTTTATTAAAACTTTTTTAGTAAAAGCGTATATACTACTACTAGCTATAGTATAGCTAGTAGCTTATTAGCCTTAGCGTAGTACCTTTATTATCTTCTCTTTTATACGCCTCTTTATATATGTATATATAGTAAAAATATATATATTTTTATACTATTACTATACTTTTAGGCTAGTCTATATTCTTTTTAACTTACTTTTAATAATTACTACTTATACTCTTTATAGATATTATAATATAGACGAATAACTCTATAAAAGTAATATATATAATAATTTTTACGTAACTAGATTTATTACTATACTAGTAATAATAAAGCTTTTAGTAAAAACTCTTTTACTAACTACTTTTATAAAGCTCTAAGCTACTATAATAAGATTTAACTTTTACAGGCAACCTATAGATACTATAAAAAAAACTATAATTATAATAACTATAGACTATATTTTTATAAATAAAGAACTAGTTAAGCGTATACTATATTTATACTTATACTAGTACCGGCACGGTATAGTAATAATAATTATTATTAACCTATATAGTTATAAAGGTAATAGACCCTAAAAGTCCTATTATAGGTAACCTAAAATACGTTCTTAGATAAAAGTAATAGCTTTTAGTTATACTAAATAACTAAAATAACTCTAACTATACTAAGTTTAAAAATAAGGTAGCGCAGTACGCAAATACGGCTACTTTAGTAGTATAATTATAAAATATAAAAGATCTAGTAACTATAGTATTAGTAATAATATAAGAAGAGCTATATATAAAATAGTAAATATAATAGGTAAATATAAAGATAAACGTAATAATAATATATAAAGAAGTAGAAAGGGGAGTGTTATAAAATGTCTATAAGTGTAGATAAACTAATATATAATAGTTTAGATATAAAATATAATAATTTAAGTATAAAAAAAATAGGTAATTAGTACTAAAAAAAAATAAAAAAGTCTCTTTCTTATTATAAACCTATTAATAAGTGCTGTTATAACCTATTAGGCCCGACCCGTCACGGTTGAGCCCGAATAAGTATACTAATACTATATAGATTTAGGATCTTTTAGATATAAGTAAGTAGTATAAAAATAATAGTAGGAAGGCAGGTTAGTAGTAAATTAATTAAATAATAAGTGTTAACTTTATATATAATTATACGTAATATTAATAAAACAATATAACAGTTCTATATTAAAGAGCGTTAAGACAGCTATAATAACACATATTAACAACCTCTGCAATGGCAAACTGCGACAAGGTCCCGACCGGTGTGTGGGGCGGCCGCCCTGGAGCCGGTGGCAACGGCCATGCCCAACCACCGCAGTACCATGAGTTAATAGTACAAAACGTGCTTACTACGCCCTTTACGGGTATCTATTCATCAATGTTCTGTATCTAAGATATAGTAAGGCGGAATGATTACACATTCAATAGAAGTTTATCTACTAACCTCCCCACCTACATAGTCGAACGCCCGCCGTGCTAGGATGAACTCGAGGTACTTAGACTTCATACCGATTTCGAGGCTACACCCACGCTAGAATGTTCATTGTATCTATTGTGCTTTTCTTTACCTCTAAAAATCTAGAACTATGTCTACCTTGTATATTACGAATGTGTACCAGCTAGTTGCCTAGATTCTACCGAGTAATATTTCAACCTTCTACTATTAGACTAACGTAATAACCATCTGTTCTTGAGTGCTTTTAAACGGCGTGTAACCATCACTCATATCGTGCCATCCGATTCCAATCCGCCTATACTCTTTTTTAGTCTCATGGGTACATTTGAGCAAGAGAAAGTACTCTCTGGGGGCCGGTGGCCCCTTATATCCCTGGCTTGTCCAGCGAACCATCCAGCGACCCATCCTTAGTCACCAAACGTGGTCGTGATACTGCCCGAAAGTCCGATACTCAGGCTATCCGCTCGGCTCACTGCCTAGACCGCTGTCTAACTTTACGGACAAAAAGTGGTATTCATCTTCTGGATTCATCGGTACAACACCGGCCGATAGTACCCAAGACCTATTCACCAGCAATCTTCGTAACGCAAGATGACTAAATATTTTGATGTGCCCGCTTTTAACATCCAAAAACTCGTTATTTTGTGGATGACTGGACGCTATCTCGCATTTTGTCTCCAGAATGTGGGGACCGAGCTTATAAAGCTTCGCCGAGTTATTATACAAAAAGAGGTAAAGTGTAGTATTAAGACACTAGTCTAAAAAAGGTATAAGCTGAAAAAAGTTAATCTCCTAGATACAGTTTTTTTTTAATATATATATATATATATATATAATAAAGTTACCACTAGTAACTACTTAATTAGAAAAAAAGTAATAAAGGTATATATATACTCCTCCTTTTTTGAAATTCCATTTGGTCGCCCCGAGCCACCACAGCCACACTTTTTATTCGATTAGTATATAAATATAGAAAAAAAGTATTATATATACTATATAACCTAATAACCAGCTTTTAAAAAAGTATTATACTAAATTTAATTAAAAAAAGTATTACGCCTACTAAGATAAATATATAATAACTACTTAATAGTACTTAATAGATTTATAGTTTAGTATACTTTATTATTTTATATAGTAACTTATACTTATATATTTACTATTTTAAATTAATACTAAGTTAGTATTTATAAAAAAAATATATTAATATATTATATATATTAATATATTAATTAAACAAATAGTGTGGCTGTAGTGGCTCGGGACGACTAAAAGGAGTTTTAAAAAAAGAAGGAGTATGTGTATACCTTTATACTTAATATGTCGATAAAGTTAGATAAGACTAGGTCGAAAAATAATATATTATAATTATAGTACGTATTACAGCGGCTAAAATACTATTTACTAATAATAATACACTAATATTTTATAACTAAAATATACGTTTCTATTATATTAAAAAATAAAATTTTAGTAAAATATATATATTAGGCCTATACTAGTCTATACTATAAAGTATATTATATACTTTAAGCTTTTAAATTAAATGAAATAAATAAAAAATATAAAGTAATAAGTATATCTAATATAACTAATATACTACTACCTATTTTTACGGGTAATCTATAAAAGTTAATATCTAAGTAAAATAATTTTATACTTATAGATATAAATTTACTAAAGCTAACTAGGAAAAAACTATCTAAATAAGTAAAAAGTAAGTTATAAATTCGCCGCTTATAAGTACTACTAAATAATAAAAAAATACCTAAATTACTATAGCTATATTATAATATAAAATAGTTAATTAATAAAAGTAAGTTATAAGAGAGAGTTACTAGTAACTATAAAGTGCTAAAGTATAAAAATACTATAGTTTTTTAATAAATAAATAAAAGTGTTATAAGTAATAGTCTAAGGCGTAAAAAGTATATCTAATCCTAATTAGAGTAATATAAGATAAAAATTATTAGTATATATAAAAACGCTATAGTTTAATACTATAAAAGATATTTAGAAGTATGTAAAGAGGAATTTTTTTTTAAAAAAAAAGAATAATAAATAGCTAGTATAAAAGAATATAAATAAATAGCTTAGTATATAACTAAATAAAATAGAATATTTAATATTAATTATTTTATTATAATTTTAAAATCTCTAGGTCTCTATCATGACCGGCTAGATATAGTTAAAAAAATAAGTATATATAAAAACTATAAAAAATATTCTTATTTTAGTTAATATAAGATTTAAACTTATAATTTTAATATATAGTTTAATATATAGCTAAATGTATAAGGTTTTTTTTTTAAAAAAAAAAAGTCTTTTATATTAAGGCTACCTAACTATTAAAAAAAGTCCTTTATCCTCTAAGTAAACTAACGACCGGCTCTTTAATTCCTAACTAATATATATAGGCTCGTTAAATAACCTCTACTAGAATTTAATAAATTACCTATTTAGGAATAGCTTTTTTCTATTTAAACATAATCTAGTTTTTAATTAGATTAGGTTGCTATATTAACCTAATTAGAAATTTAAACTAAACTAAGCCTATTTAGGAAATTAACTAGCCTAATTAAGTAATATAACTAAACCTAATAAGGTTAAGTCTAAAATCTAATATAAACTAGATAACTAAATAGTAAATTAAAATAGACGAGAACGAGATAACGTATAAGTTTATATATAGTTTATATAGCTTAGTATATAAAAGTTTAGTACGGCTATAATTATTCTTTTTTTAAGCTAAGTAGTATTATAATATTAGGAATACTATAATATCTTTATAAAGGTATACACATACTGCTCCTTTTTTAAAACCCCTTTTAGTCGCCCTAAGCTACTACAGCCACACTACTTTGTTTAAATAATATACAAAAAATATATAATATCTTTACTCTATTATATTATTAAAGTTATATAATAAGATTTAGTATATTAACGTAAATATTAATATAAATATTAATATAACGTTTATTCTTAGTAACTAATAGAGTATAGTTAGTTAATATTTATAAATATATAATAAAGGTATATATATACTCCTGGTTTTTAAATCTCCTTTTAGTTATTACTACAGCCACTATAGCTACACATTTTTATTTAATTAGTATATAAATATATAAATATACTAATAGTAATTTTATATATTATAATTACTTTTAAGAATAAGACTATAATTACGCCTTATATATCCACTTATAAGAGTATACCTAAAAATAACTTTTATATATAAATAATAGATATAGCTATAAAGTATTTTTAAATATAAACGGATGCTAAAATTAACACTAATAAAATTAATACTAATAAAGTTAATACTATAAAAGCTTTTTATATATTAAGAAAAGAATATTATAATACTACCTATTACTTACTTATTACAGCTAAGAAAGATAAATATAAAATAGTAATAATAGTAAAAAAAGGTACTATATTATATTTATTAATATTGCACGTCTAAATACAATATATTATAAATAATAATAATAATAGTATTATTGAGTATAAAGGCATGCACATACTCCTCCTTTTTTAAAACCCCTTTTCGTCGCCCCGAGCCACCACAGCCACACTATTTGTTTGATTAATATACAAATATAATAATAATAGTAGTAATAATAATAATAATAATAATAATAATAATAATAATAATAATAATAATAATAATAATAATAATAATAATAATAATAATAATAACTTAGCTATACTATAAGGTAATAAGCTATAATAGTTTATAAGAACGTTATAGAGGGAAGAAGTAGTAAAAATATAAAAAATAAATTTTTTACTAAAAATAATAAATCGTATATAGATATAAAAGGTATTTAATATAATAGTAGCTACTAAATTAATAAATATAATAGTTACTATATATTAATAGAAAAAAGAAATAGGTAGATATAGGTTTAGATTATATATATATATACGCCTAAGTATTAGTACGCATTTATATATTAATAAGTTAAGTAGAGAATTCGGAGGACTATACTATAAATAAATAGTTAGTAACTCTTTAATACTATCTATACTTAGAAAAGATTAACTTAATAGTTAGATATAAGATAATAACTATCATTTACGGAAGACAAAGCCGTGAAGACGCCACCCGCCGAGTTATAACCCTGAATTGAGTATTTAATCTGGCCTGGTGCAGACACCCAGGATGAGGAAGGCGACTTTTCCTTGGCTGGCGTGAAGATGGGCTCATAGTAATCGTCAGAATTACTTATGAGACCCCCCTCGGTTTCATGCCAGAGAAGATCCGAAAGCAGATTTTCCTCCCATAGACCAGCCAGGTAACTCGGATTTCTCATACATCTGCTGATCTGCTTGGCGATGCCGGCAATTGCAGGGAGCCGGTCAGATTTATGACTGAGCGTTAAGTTTGTGTACTCTTCCAATATCCTTCTCCACCAGAAGCCCAAGCTATATGGAGCATTCTCCAGACCCCACCAACCCCGCATAGCATGCGGATGATTTCCTTTGACCGTATTCAGGCCTAAGTTCTCAAAATACGTCATTTTCCAGTATCCGCAGTAACAGGAAACCAATTCAGAGCACTCCCAAAGTAGATCTTCTACGCGTCCAAAATAAAGGATTCTTTGCGACAAGATCCGTTCCCGATAGGCCCCAACCGCGATCCATTAGTGGTAGGAGAGGCTCGTGAGAGTAACTATAGTTGTTGCGATCACCCCCGGAAGGAACGGCGTGGCCCACTAGTTCTCTAACTAGTACCTTTATTTTCTCGTTCTGATCTGCAAGAAGCTCGGCGGTGGCAGCAGTACCCTCAAGCGACGCAACAGTACCCCCATCGGTGACAAATCCAGTGGCAAGCCCGGGAGGCTGAACGAAACACCCATTCGAACTATTCCTTGCGCCGGCAGCAGATAAAGTGATGGTGGCGAGCTCGTATATTGCCGCCATTTTGCCAGACTGCTCCTCCCAGTCCTGTCTGCTGTCTTGGATTATACAGAGTCAATCGATCCAGAGATAGCGAATGTTGAGACGCCTAGTAAAGACGATCGCATCCTAGAATGTCTTGAGAAGCAAAGACCATGAAACCTTTTGGCCAAAGTCGGACAGGTTACCTCGTAGAAGCCGCAAAGGCTGATGGTCACCCCTTTAGGAAGCTTGGGTTAGAAAATAGCTTAGTTGATTAGGAAAAACAGTAGCGTTGAGACTCACCAACAGTGACTCAGTGCGCAATATGGCTCTTCTTCTCCAGAAGAGTGATGAACCGATACGTCAGAATGCAACCAACTAGCCATGTTTTCATAGATTGCCGGAGTATTGGCGGTACCAACATCCAGGACCCGGTCAGGCAGAACAGGAGAACCTTTAAAAGTAGGCTTGCAGTTTAGATGAGTGTCTCGACACTCTTGGATCTTCTTAATAGCCCAGTCGATCACCACAGGAGAGCTGGTGTTTGGGTAAAGTGGCGAAATTGAAGCCAATGCCTTGTCGTCTTTGTTCAAATCTATAAGCTGTCAAATCATACCCCAATTTGAAGGATTTCGTACATACCCGCCATGTTGTAGAATTGCAGTACTTTGTCCATGCCATGCCTGTTCTCTATCCTTATCTCAAGACTGATGGATTGTGGTAGCTTGTGCCGGCCATTGAGATAGACAGGAGTGCAAGAGAACAAATGGTCTGTTTTGAAACAGTGCAGCAGCGATCTCTAGCGCAGCGCTGCTCATCTGCTGCCTCGGAAATGGCGGAGCTTACAATCTGACAGTATTGGCAAGTCTGAGCGGATGATTGTATGCTAGAATCGGCGACAGAGCGATAATTTTCCGTGTCGCTGACCTTCTTGGATAACAGGTTATTACAGATGCTGCAGGCCTGCTCCGTCGGTTTTCTGAAAGATATTTTCGTGCTGTCTGCTGCATCTGTATGTTCGAGAGGCTGGAGAGTCACTGGAGCTGATGAGCCTCGAAAAGATTTATGCCTCCTGCTTCCGGGATCTCAACATAGAATGATATTCCTACAATAATCTATATGTCGATATAACCTATACCTAGTATACTAAGTATAAATCGTAGTAGAATATTTCTTATAATATTTAGTACTTTTTAAAAATTAAAATATACTCTTTTTTACTCTATTAGTACCTTATAATAAAACGAGTTTTATAAATTTTTTATAAGATATCCTTTATAGTTTTTTTTAAAAAGCTTTTTAATTATAAAAAATTTATTTTTAGTATATTATATTAAAAGTTTTATTAAAAGTTTTATTAAAATTAGTTAATTAGTTAGTTATACGTATAATAAAAGGAATTTACTTACTAAAATTTTATAATACGCCTAGCTAAGTACGCTAAATAAAATAATTTATTTTTTTTAAATAGGTTAGCTATATTTTTATTTATATTCTTAATATAGGCGACGAGTTTACTTATAATTTAATTATTTAAATTTTTTAAAAAGGCTAAATTAAATAAAGTACTAATATAGAGTTTATATTTAAAAAAAAAATTTTAAAATTAGTAGTAATACTACTATATTTAAAATAACTATTATTAAATATAAGTATAGAAATAGAGGTAGAGGATATATATAAATAAATATAAGTATAGTAAATAGGTAAAAAAAAGATTTTTTACCTATTTTTATCCTTAAGTGTAATCTATACCCTTAAGCTATAATTTTAATAATACTATTTTATTAAATCTATTAATTTTTAATAGTATGGTTGCCTCGCGCACGTGTATTATTATCGACTAGACAGGATCTTAACATACCTGTCGTCACGGAAGGAGTTGGCGGCATAGGTTCGGCGAGTGCATTTAACAAGATGAGACGAGCTCACTTCTGTCTTTTAGTGGTGTTATCGCAAGGCTGACAAAGCGGAAGCTCAGCCGCAACTGGCTTTTCGGCTACCAGTACCGTCTCGGGTCGACCGGGACGGTATTGGCACTTGCGAATGTAAAAAAGCAGAATGAGATTTAGTTACTGGCGTTAAGGGGTATTACGACCCGAGCGGGGCCAGGCAGGCTTATGAGGGCCGCGTCGACAGAAGGAGGTCGGGCACTACTGCTTTGCTGGCCCGAAGCTTTAACGGTAGCAAAACTACGCAAATCTTTTTAACGTACTATAAAATAATACTATATAATAAAAATAGTTAAAAATAAAAATTTTAATTTTTTTTACTACTTTATAATATTTAATCTTTTTTAACATATTAAGTATAAAGGTATATATATACTCCTCCTTTTTTAAAATCCCTTTTAGTCGCCTCGAGCCACTATAGCTACACTTTTTTTATTCGATTAATATATAAATATATAAATATATATATAAAGGCATACACATACTCCTCCTTTTTTAAAACCCCTTTTTGGTCGCCTACACAGCTACTACAGCCACACTATTTATTCGATTAGTATATAAATATATAAATATATATAATATTTATTATAGTAAATAATAATGTATATATTAAATTTATATATTTATATATTAATAAAATAAAAGAGTGTAGCTGTAGTGGATATGTAGGCGACTAAAAGGCGTTTTAAAAAAGGAGGAGTATATATATACCTTTATTATTAAATTTATATTTATTTAGAAACTATTCTGTTACTTTTATATTTATTTTTATTTTTATATTAATATTAATACTAATACCTTCCTTTTAACTATAATTTAGAGTATAAAAGATTATTTCTAGTATATTACTCTTAAGTAAATTAATTTTATATAAAAACTTTTTATAGAGTAAAAACGCTGTATACTTATATACTTTATAAAAATTCTTTAAAAAGTATATACTATATATTAAATATATAATAAAATACGCTATATATAATAATATAATATAAAGGTATACACATACTCCTTCTTTTTTAAAACCCCTTTTAGTCGTCCCGAGCCACTACAGCCACACTATTTATTTAATTAGTATATAAATATATAATAATATAATACCTCTTTTACTCTTTATAATATTTTTTATATTAATTTAATTTTTTATCTACTAAATTAAGGATAATAATCTTAGAGAGGTAGTAAAATAATATTTAATATTTAAGGGCCGGCGTACGACGTAGGAGGTTGCAATTTACTAACGCATTTGACCACTCCTAGGGCCATACCGGTCCTCGCGGCCATGCGGCACCCCGCACTTATCCCTACAGCGGCACGTTACGTGTAGACGGCCATCTCTCCTCTGTACCATGTTGTTGCACGATGGATAGGCCTTCACCCTGCCACGGCACCTAACGCACGTACCTACACCGTCGCTGTATTCGATGTACAACCCCGCCCAGCATGACCCACTGTCCGACAATGTCTACATCTCTCTTTTCGGCAGCGCCTACGGCTCGCAGGATGAGGCCCATAATGATTGGCGGGAGGAATGAAAGCGGCGCACGAGGCATTTGCACAATAAGTTCCAAGGTTGTATACGCTCGAGAACCATCAGCTCGTAGCGCACGATGAGGTCATCAGGAACGACATCCCCTATCAATAAAGCAGACACCTACTGCTAATAGTATTGACACCTAGACCACCAGGCGGGAAGGTGCTTCAAAGGTCCTCACCACGTTGTCAGCCGCAGCCGACGTGTGCGATAGCTGTCCCACGATCGCGGGACCAAGCTGAGCTTGTCGCAAAGCCCGACGCAAGGCAACGGGCTGTGTATCACTATTAAATATCTAAAACCGTAATTACTGACATTTCTGACTATCGTTCTTCTAGACTAGTTCGGATATGACCGGATGGTCGTGACAGCGTACCCGCGACATCCATTAAGTGAAGAAAGCCTTGGAAGATGCCTTGGGGTTCGATGGTAGATTTACTGTGGGTAAGCGTCTACACGTCTCAACCAATCATCGATGGCATGAAGCTGTTTGTCGTCAAAGATTTACTCGAGAATTTGTCGTTCCTACAACCATCTAGATGAAAGCACGCCATTGATAGAACGGAAGCGTGCAAATCGATTTTCGAAGCCCAAATCCCGTTTTTGCATCACTTGTTCGACCACGGCAAAGCGATTAATGCCGCTCCCCCACCTGAACCCATTGCAGCTATCCTCTGGTTTGCCTTGCGCACGTGTTATCACCGTGTAGAGAAGAACCGTCACGCATGAAGGTTGGATTATGTCACATGAGGTCGGTCACTAAGAAAATACTAGAGATATATATGATCAGTACAAAAGCGTATTCATTCGACTACGACTTTCTATGATATTAAACTGCGACACTCCTCTCAAAGATTCGACCGAACTATTCTTTCAACTTTGAGCTTATGGCAGCGGTTCCTTTTCTAGCTAGCAGTTGTTCTTCCGGTGGTGGGGGTGGAGGCTCTGGCGTAGGCCACATGTGCATGGTGATGGACCATCCAGTACGAGAGGTACGCCAGGACTTCGTCCAAAAGCGACAACGCAGTAAGGGAACGCAGTTTAGTAGTGGTAAGCCGGAAAACAGTGAATTCAAAAGCTGAGAGCCGTATGGCGGAGATCTGTCATCGGTGATTGACCAGTCCGGCTGTACTACCGTCTCCCACATTTTTGAAGGATGATCCCTCCGTCTGGACCAACTAGGTCGTAATAACCCTTATGGATATCCTCTCTAGGCGATGATAATATACGTGCGCGAGGCAACTATACTAGTAGAAGTTAATAGATTTAATAAAATAGTATTAAGGTTATTACCTAAAGGTATAAACTATAATTAATAAAATATATATAAATTCTTCGCCTATCTATTATATAGCTATTTATATATATTCTCTATCTCTATTTCCGTAATTTTTATACTATTTAATAATAATAGTTATTTTAAATATAGTTATACTACTATTTTATTTAAAAAAATTATATATTAATAAATAGTTTTATAAGTTTTATACTAATATTATATTTAATTTAGGGCTCTTTAAGAAAAGTAATAAGTAATATATTAAAAAATACTTTTATAAGCGTATACGTAAAGCTAAGTAAAACTTTAATAATTATTTTAAATTAAAAATTAGGCTTTTTATACTAGTTTAGCTACTATACTACTATTTAAAATTAAAATTTAATATAGGTAAGTAAATAACTATCTCTTATAATAAATAACTAATTTTAATAAGATTTCTAGTATAGTATATTAAAATTAAGTTATTTAAAATTAAAAAGCTCTTTAAAAAAAATTATAAAAAACGCTTTATAAAAGATCTATAAAACCCGTTTTATTATAATATACTAATAAAAAAAAGCGTATTTTAACTTTTAAAAATAATAAAATATTTTAAATAATAATTTACTATAATCTATAATTAGTATATTAGATATAAATAAGGAAATTACTATATAGATTATTGTAGGAAAAATATTATCTAACCCTTATAGGCGTGTGGATTAATCACATCAACATGTAAGAAAGCTTGCTTAATCAGTTCCTCTATACTTTTCTAAGTTTTACACAAGTCCCAGGGAAAGCTGAACTTTCGACCCATGGCGTCATTAAATTTGAGAGGTAACTTTGGTGAGCCGGAAGGTTTCTGCTTGGCAGCTCCTTCCTCTGCAGCCCTCTTAGCCTTTTCAAGTTCTTCTTGCGCCGCCGCCCTTGCCCCCCCCGAGTGCCTTTTCATGCGCTCTTTGGGGTGCTTCAGCTTCGTGCCTCGCTCTAGTTTCACCTGGTCACGTGCTGCATTTGCTGCATTTGCTGCCTGCAATATTCTGGCGGCAGTTTCTTTGTCAGAGTTCAATGCGTTTTGGCGAATCATCTCGTCTCGTTCCGCTAACATGCCCAGGTGATACGCTCAAGCTTGGTGAGCGCTCGTTATCGTCCTGGTGTGCTGCAACAGTTGATGGACCTGAGCCCCCTGCAACCACGAACTGGTTGCCGTTAGATGTGAACTGAGGAGGCTGCTCCGATGGAAACAGTGGCGAAACAGCAGGTTGCGCCGATGGACCCGACCCTGAAGGGCCTGACAAGCTAGATTTCACGGTATCCGAATCTGACGATGACGGATTCAAACGGCCTCGCGGACGCCACTTTCGATGTTGTGGGAGCTTCACCCCTACGTGCTGAGAGCGTCTCTTCCGTGATTCTTCTAATCAGCCGCTGGAGGTCTCCAAATTCATCTTCATCCTTCTTTATTTTTGAATCAGCGAGTGAACCGTCTGCGTCGAGAAATTGCAAAGGGTCGATCATTTGTGGTATATCATTAGCCGTTGCAGGTTTCTCTAGTGATTCGGATGATGAATCCCGGCTCACTGGCTTAGGAAGCGGTCATTCTGGTTCACCAGCGGTTACGCGAGAGTATCCTATAGGAGAATGATCATGAACCAGTAAGCCTCGGCCACTTGAGGATCGTCGCGGACCTTGAGTCGATCCTGGCAAGGCCCAACTAAACGTTGGTATTGGAGTGATTCTGAGCAAACTTTGAGAACATCGACGATCTCACATAGCCGTTCTACATCCGGAATATCGAGCTTGGATATCATTAGCAAAGTCTTATTCAGCTTCAAAAGCGAGCCAGCAAAGATTGCGATGTTTCCAGCCATGAGCTGTGCCTCATGGTCTGCTGAGCGCAGCGCATCCGCAGCATCTCGCAGTGTCTTCGCTAATTTGCACCAACGCCCGCAAGTGTTATAAGGGAAGCCGTAAGGCCGATTTCCTCAGCCATTATAATGGTAGGTGACTGAGAGCTGCATGCCTGCAATTTTCATGTTAGTGGAAGAGCTAACGCGGAACTGAGGGCAGGGAAAAACTGGTAGGACCTGGGTATTACCTCGGGGTCTTCGAGCTTTCCTTACCTTGATAAAACGAGATTTTAAGCCGCATATGTCTCCGGAAATCAATAGTAATATGACAATTGAGGCATGTGTCAAATCGAGGTTGCGGGAAGCTTTTATCGCGTCCACGTTATTGATACGAGTGCTCACCAGTCAAGCAAGGCGCATCTATAACCGTAGCACAGCCCCGCAGCATGTACATGTATGCAGCCAATCCGCTTTGAGCACCGCCTTTAGTAAGGTTACGTAAGTTAGATACATGCTATGCCAACATTGACGAAGAATACAAAGGTATTTAAACTCTATACCTTGGTACAATCTATTCTCGCCTATTCTTGAAAGTCCTAACTTTTGCCTTTAAACCTCTTACAATTGGAACATGAACCTTGTATGAAGCTGTATTGATTGTGTTAAACATCACCATGATAGCGATCGCCCGCAGCGCCGTCAACCATGGTTCGCACCCCCAGGATACAACCTCAACACCATCTCGTCAAATCCATCAACTTCCACTGGCACGGTTGCCTCGCGCACGTGTATCATCACTGCCTAGAGAGGATCGCCCGCAGAGCGGGCGTAGTGCTTTTGGTGTATAATTGCAAGTATTTCTGAGCAGAAGAAAGTCTATCTAAGAATACAACGCTCATCGCGACAGGTACATGGAAAGAGTGGACGCCCTATCAGGGCAGACAGAAAAGCCAATATACAAAGGAAAACCAATGAGTGGACGCTTACCATAAGAAGGTAAAGCAGTTACAAAGGAAATAACAAAAGGAAAACAGTCCCCTATCCCAAGCCTTTTGCCCTGCCAATGGGCCTGAACCTGTGGCCTACCGCCATAACAGATCTTTCCGGTATAAGAGTTGGCCATAGTCGTTCAAAATCAGTAGAATATACAGAATATATGTCTGCAGTACCGTCGCCGGTGCCTAGGGGTTCTCAGTCTTGTCTTTTTCGGCTTGTTTGGCTTGTTCGGCTAGCTCGGTCTTGGTCTTCCGTGGTGGAAGAAATCGATATTCGAACTCAAACGCAAGGTACGGGTTGTCTGCTACCCTGACTTTGGACCAGTTTCCAACCACTTCGTGGCCTTTCATTTGTATCCAATCTTTGGTATAGTGTCCTTCGGTGCTCATGGCGTGCGGCCAGACGGTCCACTTCTCCAAAGACGTCTTCAGAAGGCCCCAAATACTTGGCGATTGTAGGTTGATGATTTTCGGTTCATCTCCATCCTCTGCGGTCCACTTGTAGACCATTCTTACCTGAATGTCGCCGGGCTGGTTAGAGTCGATTGAGGAAATCATAATATGGTAAAGAGTGACACGACTATATCCGTCCTTATCCCGTTTGAGGTGGAAATCCTGGGTAGTTAGGTTATCTGCGAACTTCTTGCCGGCGATGCGAAGCAACTCGTTGTAGTAATCATAGTCTGGAGGTTCCTTGAATTTTTTGTTTATTCTCGGCTCGTTCCTTGGCATCCTTCCTCACTCTCTTTTACGTCTATTCTCTTTTAGCATACGTCCTTCATGCGCAGTCAGGCGACCCAACTTACTTGATACTGGCAGTGCGCGTGTTCCTAGAAGGGATGCTTTGAGGTGCTCGATGTAATGCGGTGTGGATGAATAGAAAAGGTTCGAAGTAGTAGAATTTATATCCCCCTTTCCCATGAGTCAAAGATAGTGACTCTATTCGCATTGTTCCGCGCTCTGACTGCTCTGCTTGGCATTGGGGAGCGGTTTCGCGACAGCCGTGCCCCTGGAACGGGACTTCGCGAGCGTTGGCGAACGTGCCGACATTGTGCTTGCGAATTTAGTTAGCGACACAATTAGCCAGGGTGGGTGTCGGTCTTCGTCATGAGTCTGAAACCATAGGCTTATTGTTGAGAGATACGCTTGTGCCTTGCTAGAGGAGCGGCCGAGTGTAGCACCCGTGCGCTGTGCTATCCAGGGTCCTCGATCGTACGAATGGCAGCATTGGTCGTCGGCAATCTTGCATGCCACGTGGAAAGCATGCCATCAGCCACAGATGCAGCCTTGAGGACTGTCAATGATTTGCTCCAGGGATGGTGACGATTGATGGGCAGGTTCTTCTGCGGAGTCACGCACGGATTGTCACCTAGCCATTGGATTGGTGTGAATGGGTATATGATCGCTTACTTATAGATCTTGCTGGACGTACAGTAGGTGGTTCTATCATCAATAACGGCTTGTGGTCATTGCTCGAGGAGTAGTTGGTCGTCGCTCCCGCATTTATTGATCTGTGGAAGCGACAGGCCGTGCACCGGTGATACAAACTAGAAGTGCGGGACATAGTGCGGCTTTGACCACCAGAACATGATATGCCTGACTGAGTACTTCCCGTGAAAAATCGAGTTCGGCGAGCACCTTACGTTTCTTGCGGACCTTCCGCAAGTCGTTCTGCTTAGTAATACAATCCCGGATACCACCTGGGCGGCTACGTACATTTCCTACGTCGTGGTAGTAGGCAAAATAGTCCCGAGGTAAATTGAAAGAGGTCCGAGAATAATAACGCTCATTGACCTATGACTTTAATTTATTAGGTACATAAAACTTAAGAGTGAGGCTTCAAGGCGTGGTCCGGCATGACATAACTTTTTATGACGTCGCTGGTGTGCTAAACCCCTGGTAGCAACAGGAGGAAGAAGTGCAGAGCCCACATAGAGAGCGCAGTGTGTGCCGCGTGCACACGGCAATCAGACCACCCACCCTGCTTTCTCCCCTCCCCCCGGTTGACTTCACGTAATATTGGTCTTCGCTTTATGGCTATGCTCAGCATAAGCTGACCGGACCCTCAACCCTCGATCCCTTCATTGTCACGACATAGCCTATTCCTAATATCTCCTTGCCCCGGGATAGGTGAGTCAAAGGCATATCGTACCGAAATTTCCCTTTGACGATAACATCTGCCCTCACGTTGCTGGCGCACGTGATTGAGAAGTGTAAAGAGAGATCTCAGTCCCAGGACCAAAGGCGTTGGAGAAGAACGCACAAAACAAACTCACTTCCCCATAGAGCGAGAACATACAGCATCGGTGCCCGTGGCCACTTGGATATATGTTTCAAATCCGTTCCCCAGGGGTACAGTAAATACAGGAGTGAACCTTGCCATCAAAACACGTATAGTACAACATTCCAAACTCTACCATCAAACGCCTCGCCATACTCACCTACACCTTCATGTACACTACATTAATACAATGCAATGTACAAACCACCCACACAATACCTACACTCCCTCCTCCCTAACCACCTCCTCACACCTCCCGCACAGCTCCTCCTCCACCCTCTTCTGATACCGCCAACACCGCGGACACTTCTCGCCCCTCGCCGGGCCAACCGCTACATGCCCGCCAACGCCCTCCTCCACGGTGAACCCTTCTACCTCCGCAAATGCCCACTCCGATGTCCTCGGCGGCGTAGCATCCGGACCAAGCGCCACGTCTACGCCGCTGACGACAAACAGTCCCGCCAGCTCATCAAGCTGCTCCCGACTTAGCTTTTTTGGGTCCGCGTTCGGCTCCGAGGTAACCAAGGCGGAGGCGAAATGGGGCGTGAACCAGTCCTCTGCGTTGTCCCCGAAGAGCGTGACAGCCGACTCGAGGGAGGAGCCGAGTTTCTTCGCGGCGCGGAGGCGCTCCTGCGCGGCTTTGACGGCGCTGTTGATGCGGTCGAGATAAGTCTGCGTGGTATCGAGCGACGTTTGAGTCTCCTGGTCGGCGCGGGGAAGCGGTGTCCAGAGTGCGCGGGCGGGATGCTCGCTCTCGCGCTGTAGCGTTGCGGGCACGTGGTCCCAGACTTCTTCGACGAGGAGGGGGCATACAGGCGCGAGCATCTGCAGGAGCTCGTAGAAGATGAGTCCGAGCACTTTCTGCAGGTTTTGGCAATCTGCTTTATGTCCCGTGTAGATGCGGTCTTTCAGTGTTTCGAAGTAGAAGGCGGATAGGTCGTTGGTGATGTATTTGTTGAGTGCGTTGACGCATTTGAAGAACTCATATTTGGCGTAGTAGCCGTGGACGTCGTGGCTGACTTTGGCAAGGCGGTGGATGGCGAGTCTGTCGGCGAGGTTGGGCAGTGGGGATGCTGGGGCTGAGAGGTCGTGCTGGCCTACGAGCTCGTCGCGGACGGAGCTGAAGGAGCTGTAGACTGGTGGACAAGACGGTAGAGACAGGACTCCGAGGAGCCATTTGAAGGTTACCCGGTATTTGTGCAGAGCCTGGTTGACGGACATAAGCACCGGTTGACCTACGGTGACATCTCTCATGTAGTCACTGCTTGCAACCCAGAGCCGTAATGCATCTGAACCCATAGCGTCGTAGGTAGGACCAGCGTCCTTCGACTCAGTGGCATTTGCGCCTTTCTGCTTCTTCCGCTTAACTGGAGGTAGCAGCTCGCCGGACATGATCTGACCGGGCGCGATAACGTTCCCTAAGCTCTTGCTCATTTTCCGGCCATCTGAGTCGAGCGTGAAACCGTGCGTGATGAGTGTTTTGTAAGGCGCTTTGACGGCATCACCCTCAAAAGTCTGAGTCGCTACATGAGTGAGGAGGGATGATTGAAACCAGCCACGATGCTGGTCGGTGCCTTCGAGATATACATCTGCGACTGGTTTGTCTTGCTGAGTAGGAAGCATGGTCCATGTAGTGCCGCTGTCAAACCATACGTCCATCGTATCTCTTCCTCGTACATACGTCCCAGTGAGGTGCTTTGGCTTCCACGCGGGGTCGTCTTGGGCGTCTGTCCACCAGGCGTTGATACCACGCTCTTTGATCACATCGATGACGTGTTGAATAGTCTTAGCATCCATAGCAGCCTCAAGTTGACCGTCCTCGATGACCTTGTACAGAGCAGGAATAGGCACACCCCAAGCACGTTGCCGAGACATGCACCACTGACTACGTCCCTGAATGAAGCTCTCTAATCGTGATCGACCAGTCTCTGGCATGAAATGTACGTCCTCAATGGCTTTCATGGCACCATTTTTGATGTTGTCGACGTTGGCAAACCATTGTGCTGTCGCTCGTACAATAACAGGCTGTTTTGTTCTCCAATCGATCGGGTATTTGTGACGGTAGCTGTGCTTCGCTCTAAGAAGATCATGCTTATCTAAGTAGTTTAGAATAGCGTTGCTACCAGTCTTCTTTACATCCGAGACAGCGAGACCTTTGAGAAGTTCAGGCTGCTCTGGAAAGGCGTCTTCGGTGAATGCACCTGCGTCATCTACGGGAGAAAATGCTTCGATGCCAAGCGAGGCGCAGACATGGTAGTCATCCATGCCATGTCCGGGAGCCATATGAACAAGTCCAGTTCCAGAAGAATCGGTGACAAAGTCTGCATGGAGGATGGGTTGGAGACCATTCCGCTTCTGGAAGGGGTTCTCGTAACTGAGTTGTCCAGCTACATCTGACCCTCTCAATCCAGACAGGACGACGGCTAGCTCGCGACCCAGCATCTTCTGATATTCCCCAAGGCGAGATGCCGCGATGATGACCTTCTCATTACTCCTCTCCGGGTCCTCGACCACGCTATACTCCAGATCCTTATGCACGGCGATAGCTCGGTTCGCAGGCAGCGTCCACGGCGTCGTCGTCCAAATGACCACACTAACCGGCTCGGCGATGCTCTTCAGCGCGCCCTCCCGCAACTCTTTCGCCACATTGACTGGGAACCGCACAAAGGCCGCCAACGACTTATAATTCTCATCATATTCCAACTCCCCTTCCGCCAGAGCCGTCCTCGACGACGGTGACCAATACACGGGCTTAAATTGGCGATAAATCAAACCCTTCTCAAACATCTTCTTGAACACCTCCAGCTGCCGAATCTCAAACTCCTTCTCCATCGTCCTGTACGCCTTCTCCCAGTCACCCATCACAGCCCACTCCTTGAACCCCTTCTTCTGCTCTTCCACGGTATTGGCAGCCAGTTCCCTCGCCGCCTCCCGCACGCTCACGGCATCCGTCTGCGCAAGGTCTTTCTTCTGCACCTGAAGCGCCTTGATCTCGATTGGCAGGCCATGGCAGTCCCACCCAGGAACGTAGCTCACTTTCTTGCCCTGGCCGACCTCGAAGCGGCAGATGAGGTCCTTTGTGATTTTGTTCAGCGCATGACCGATATGCAGCGGGCCGTTCGCATACGGCGGCCCATCGTGAAGTGTGAAGGTCTCGGGGGCCTTGCCGTCAGCACCGGGCGCCGAGCGCGAGCTCTGCTGCCACGCGTAGAGCTCATCGGTGCATCGCCGGAGGTATTCGGGACGGGAGGCGGGCAATGGGCGCGGCGGGAAGCTCGATTTAGGCAGGCGGAGTGTGGACGACCATGATGCGCGTAGTAGACGCGTCGGGGCTACCATAATAGCATCCTGGGCGGGGCTGGATTCTGAGTTGTTGGCTGGAGACATTTTTTGGTTGAGCTTTCTCGGCGATGGGGCGGAGATTCTTCGGCTGAGAGAGCAACGCTGCGGCTGCCGTTGTCAAAACAACACGGCGGTAGAATATCGTGTGCTTGTATGAGGAGCGAAAGTGAAGATCACGCAGAATTTATAAGTCACTGCTAAGGGCTTGGGGAGCGTGAGTCACCCACTATGTCTAGCAAGCTTCGACTCATCCACCTTCCGAAGGTAGCACAAATACGCCCTATGCAGTGTATGTTGAATACAGGCACTGAACAGTGAGTGTGAATTGATTGATTGGTTGAAGAAGGCGCTATCCAAAGCGAAGAAAATCCAGCTGTCTATAGGCACATATGTAAGTACCTAGGTATGCGGATGATCACATGCCTATTGGCCCGCCCGTCCGTGCTCTACGCAAATAGTGTATTACTAAGAGGATATCCCAAATCAAACCCGAAACATGGTCCAATTACTAAAAGTAATCTGCGAACCATCGGCGGACCTTCAGTACACGGTGAGAGTACTCACTGCCCCGTTCTTCAAGACCTCAAACACCATGCCCGGGAATCCAAAGAGCTCGACATTACCGACATCTCCGGCAGCTTCAATCGTACCAGACCCTGCGTTCGCAAACTTGCTTTTCTTATTCGAGCTGTCCTCCCAGCCACCCAGAAGCTCGACGCTGCTGCCCGGACTATCGCCCCAGCCCCTATTCAGAGCCATACCGCGTTGCTGCAAGCGTTCTTCCTCTTCGGTCGCATAGTAAGATTTGAAGACTTTCTTGAGCTCACTCGAGATATCGGCGAACGTCATCTCGGAATTGAGTGGTTCCCTTCTGGACTTCAACGGCACATGGTCGAGCGTCCATCGGCTTCGCCGGTGGCGGTTGAACTGGTAGGAGCCAGGAACATTACCGTGGAAGATGACTTTGGTAACCGTGAGATGGTTCAGTGGCTGCACACTGAGTTCGCCGCCTTCCTGAGACCCTGATGTGTTGCTATCAGATGTGGGCGAAGGAGGAGATATTTGAGTTGGCTGAGATATCAAAATGTCGAAACCGTGGTGGTAATAGTTGTAGAAATGCTCGGCTGCAGCAACCTCTCGCTCCTGCGCCTCAAGTGCAGCTTCGTCGTCATCTTCCCAATCGTCATCATTGTCCGTATCGATTGCAGAGCCGTGGTAGGAGCCGTGCATATCGTCAGATGTCAATCTCGTCCCGGAGTGGTCAGACACATCACTTATTCTTCGGTCCTTATGTATCGACAGTCGGTGATCGTGTTTCCTGTAGATGGAATCTGGCGCTCCCAATTCCATGATAAGATCTTGAGGGGTGGTTTCGCTAAGTATGATCCAAAACGGAGGCGTCGACCGCCTAACAAGCTCTATCCGTCCTTCCCCGTGTACTTTGACCAACTCGATCTCATCTGGGCCTCCGTCCTTGCTCTTCCCTGACCATGAAAGCAATCGGGGATTTGGCGGAGGGGCCGTGAACAGGGTCATGCGCGCTTTCTGCCATGACTCACCATCAAACACGGCCATGGATGATGCAGGCCCAGTCGCTGAGGACGACAGCAAGGATATGAAGTCCTTTTTTGGCGAATAGGCAGAGTGTTGCACGGGAAAGTTGAACGCAACCCCAGGATAGGAGAGGTTGTATATGCCTTGTGCATCGGCAACGTCAGATTTGGGCGGCATGTATTCTCCCCCGTAGGTTGGTCCTAGCAGCTTATCATATATGTGCCTAAATTTGGGCCCCGAGGAGCCCATCGATATGCCTCCATGACCGTCTGTCGGTTTAAAGACGTCCACATCCTTGTATACTAGTTTCGCTTTCGCGAAGTCGAGCACTTCGATCAGCCGTAGCCGCTGGTCCGGACCATCGAACTGTAACCTTAGACCGTTGTCGGGGAGGACGACGTGGATTGGAGAAGCGATGGGTCGTGCACCGTCATGGTATAGCTGGAATCGCGGAAACGCTCGAACTTCTGTCTTTATCGTGGTGAGAACTTCGTGAAGCGAGCATCCGAGGGTCATGAAGCCAATGCTTCTGCCGGGCACCAGCTGCATTCCGCCATTCTCCATCGTGGAAGGCGCGATCCGTCTCCCTCCCGGTGTGTATGCCAAAGTAGCCCTGCGGCTATATCACTGTGATGGAATCTCGCAGTCGGTATCGCGATTCGTGTCGCTGGATGCGTTGGGGACGTGAGGCGGTTATTACAGGTCCCCGTTCTCGTGCTCCGGCCACGCGGCCCGGAGGTGAGACAGGTACAAGGCAACAGACTGCAGTTCAGGAAGCACGGGAGAAACAGTCAAGCGGTCGCAAGACTGAGAAGCATGCGCATGCAGATATCGGCTTGTTGCAGCGCTTCTTTCGGCAGCGCAAGGAATGTTGTATGGAAATGACGAAGGAGGGATCGCGGTGGGGTTCGATTGTAGTGGATGTTAAACAAATCAACTAAGGTCATACGGTCAGTGCAGCAAACACTGGATGTGGACAAGAGTATGATTTGCGATGCCACGTCAGAAAATCTAGAAAACCAATATCATGGAAGAGCCAAACGCTGTTCTTTGAAGGTGTTGAGCTCGTCACGGCTCCAGTTCCGCGCCTTCGGAACCAACGCGAACAGCTGCCGACTAGCGCGGCAGGGGTGGCTCGGCCCACGCAATGTTTGTTTACCTGCCGAGCCCGAATCAACATGACACTCATCGCTAACAACGATACTTCCATAACACCTTCCAGCCATGTCTGGATTCCCTCGGTCAGCGCCGCCGCCCGTAAAGCGCACAACCACATCGATGCGGCCACCGACGATGCGACCGACCTCCAATCTCGCCCGCGGGCGATCCGCAACGCCTGCCCGCAATGGCAGCGCATCGCGAGCCGAATCTGTGGCCTCGACGAGGACTGCGCGATCTTCGCCGAGCTCGACCCTCAAGCGCAAAGATCGTGACTTTGAAGCCGAGGAAGAAACCAACATCAACGTTGTCGTCCGGTGTCGAGGCCGCAATGACCGCGAAGTGAAGGAAAACTCCGGTGTCGTTGTCTCGACAAATGGAATCAAGGGGAGCACAGTGGATCTTTCCATGGGCCCTAGTGCGCTCAGCAACAAGTCGTATCAGTTCGACAAGGTCTTTTCGCCCGCTGCCGATCAAGGCATGGTTTTTGATGAGGTCGTGGCGCCCATACTTAATGAGGTACGTGCAGGATAGGGACGAGACGGACATCAGGCTAACTCATTGCAAGGTTCTCGGCGGTTTCAATTGCACAATTTTTGCATATGGTCAGACCGGCACTGGCAAGACATATACCATGACCGGCGACATCTCGAACATCCTCCCGCTCCCGGATGCTGCTGGTATCATTCCGCGGGTTCTCTACGCATTGTTTAACAAACTCGAAGCAGAAGAGACAGAAAACTCGGTCAAGTGCTCCTTCATCGAGCTATATAACGAGGAGTTGCGGGATCTGCTGTCGACCGACGACACAGTGAAGCTCAAGATTTTCGACGACAATAGCAAGAAGGGACACAGCACAACCTTGGTCCAAGGGATGGAAGAGTGCCATCTCAAGTCAGCTGCCCAGGGTATCAAGCTCCTTTCCGACGGAACGAATAAGCGGCAAGTGGCTGCAACCAAGTGCAACGATCTCAGTTCGCGGAGTCACACAGTCTTCACCATTACCGTCTACATGAAACGAACGTCAGATGACGGAGCGGAATACTTGAGCGCTGGAAAGCTCAACCTCGTCGATCTTGCTGGAAGCGAGAACATCCAGCGCAGTGGCGCAGAAAACAAACGCGCCACCGAAGCAGGTCTCATCAACAAGAGCTTGCTCACTCTGGGCCGCGTTATCAATGCGCTTGTGGAACGAAGCTCACATATTCCATACCGAGAGTCCAAGTTGACCCGCCTGCTGCAAGACTCTCTAGGTGGCCGAACGAAGACCTGCATCATCGCAACTCTTTCGCCCGCGAAGAGTAATCTGGAAGAGACTATCTCGACCCTCGACTATGCCTTTCGGGCAAAGAACATCCGTAACAAGCCTCAGGTGAATCAGCTGATGTCTAAGAAGACTCTGCTTAAAGAATTCACTGCCGAGATTGAGAAGTTGAAGAGCGAGCTGATCGCGACAAGGCAGCGCAATGGCGTTTATCTCACACAGGAAAATTATGAAGAGATTACTACCATCAGCGAGTCTCGGAGGATACTCAGCGAGGAACAACGCGACAAGATCGAGACAATGGAAGCCAACCTTCGTAACAAGGTGGAGGAGCTTTTTAACCTGACGACCAACTTCCAGAATCTCAAGAAGGACAATGAACAGACTAGACTAACTTTAGAGGGCACCAAGGGCATTCTTGAGAAGACCGAGGCGGTTCTGACTCTGACGCGACAGAACCTTGCTGAGGAGACGGAACTGCGGAAGGCTCACGCTAAGACGGAGAGCGAACTTGCTGAGATCGGCCACGACATGATCTCTACACTGGGAAAGACGACCCACGATATCGATGCTTTAAGAGCCAAGATTCGCCGACGGTCCGAGCTACAGTCTCAAAACCGGCAACACTGGGCGTCTTCCCGGAGCCAGGTAGTGGATACGACGCAGCTTGTAGAAGACCGGATAGCGCAATTCCGAAGCCAACAAGAACAGATGATGGAAAGTTTGTCAGCGAGGATGCAGGCTTTCGTCAATGATGAGCTCGATAAGCTTGGTGCTTCCCAGACATTCTTACACGAGAAGATGAAGGCTTTCGGTACATCTGAGCAAGAGGTCAACGAGCAGACTGCCAAAGCTCGTGATGACATGAACGAAGTGTTGGAGGAGATCAGCACATTGCGGGAAGATGTAAAGCAGAAAGTCGGCGCTGGCCTCAATCAACTATCTGCTGCGGCCGAGAAAATCTCTGCGAACATCATTACGGAATTGGACAAGTTTCAGTCCGAGGTAAGCCATTGCTGCACAATTACGCTTGGGACTTTGCTAACAACCACAGCTCCATGCGTCTTACGCATCGCTCGGCAAAGAATTCAAGGGCGCTTTTGTTGAGCTAACCAAATCACTGAATGAGCAGCAAGCGGAAAACGAACGATTGCATCAACAAGTTCTTGAAGCGAACGCTTCGCTGGTGCAAGCCAACAAATCATCTCAGAGTCGTTTGATTCAAGTGGTTGATGAGGAGAAGCAGAAGGCAGCAGAAGAGCGCCAGCAGCTGCTCACACAACTTACTTCCCTTATCAATGTCAATGCGGAGGCACAAGACAAGCGGCTGAACGAGAAGATATTTGGTGTGTGCGAAGACATTGGTGCGGCAAATGCCACGTTCGAGACTCAACAAGCTGCATACTCCGAAGGAATGAGCAATTGGGCCAGCAAGTCCAAGGATATCCTGGCCGGAATTTCGAAGTCCCAAGATGTGGTCAAGACTAAGATCAAAGGTGATTTTGCAACAGCGAACGAACATTCCAAGTCCCTCAGGGATACGACTACCTCGGTCCACGAGAGCACTATCCAGATCGTCGAAGCTCAGATGGCTCAGATGGACACACAACTGCATTCCTTGGACGAAATCATGTCGCGTGTGCGTGAGCAAAACAACGCTCACCATACTGCCCACACGACTTCGCTCACCGCGTTGTCATCCACTGTCCAGTCCTCGTATTCCAGCATCGGAGACCATCTGTCCACCTCTTTTGCTCGCGTGCAAGCGCTTGAGTCCGACGTCTCCGCCCAAGCGACCGCGCTCAAGGAGACTTTGCCAGCCCTGGACGGAGACGCGAACATCCGCGCTCCTCTGCAAGAGCTCCGCGAAGCGATCGAACACCAGAACCTCCTGGAATACAACCCCACCGGAGAGACACCGCAACGCGTCAACTACACCATCCCCGAGAAACTGCCCCGAACCGAAGCCCACGAGACCCTCCTCTCTCGCCTTCGCGACCGCCCCGTCTCGGCAGACACGCGCAGTCCCACCAAGGGCCTCGTCTTCACCGACACCGCCTCCTCCACATCCGACGACGTCTTCACCATCAACCCGACCTCTAAACCTGATTTCTCCCGCTCCATCGGCGCCCACGCACACACCATCCATGTACCCCTCGGCGGCTCTCTTCGCGAGCTAGATGTTAACGTCGTCGCTCAAGAGAACCACACCCAGCCCTTGCCCATCGTGTCCCATTCGGACACCATGGTTGTCGCGGCTCCCCCGCTTAAGAAGCAGCGCGCCGAGGGCGACTCCAAGTTGCCGATGAAGCGGATGACGAGGAAAACGGTCGGTGGCGAGGGTAAGGGCGACAGGGAGAATCTGACAATCACGAACTTCAGCTCGAGCATCGGGCCGGGGCTAGCCAAGGGGAGAAAGCTGAGGAGCCATGGGAGTCAGTAGGGGTGTGTGGCTTGCGTGGTGTGTTGTGCATCGATTACGGAGTTTATAACGGCGACTGGGGCGTTCTGGATTGGGTGGAGTTTTGGGAGGGTTGGTTGATAGGGCGGCCGTCTGGGAAGGGTGTGGTGGGAGCAACGGGCGTGCGTTGGGATGGTGCAGAGTAGCTCAAGCTGTGTCAGTTTAATTCTCACTTTTTTTTCTTCGGACTTTGCATCTGGTGAAAGGGATGAGCATGCGCAGCTAATGTTTGAATTTCTGGCTTGTCGTCAACTGTTGCGGAACAATCTACGGTGATCATGTGCGGCCTGTATTATGTGTGATAACCGTTTTAACTCGGTTTCGTCCGTTCGGTTCAAGGTCAACCTTGCTGCTCTTAGGATCGTGGAAGCCACTCCCGCTGGCTGGACGCCAGTTCGAGTACATGGGGCGGTGAAGCAACAGCTATAACTAATATAGGTTCCAAAGGGATTCACGATTTATGTTGAGTAAAAGTGAGCTAGGCGGTGAATATTTCAATGAACAAGTGTAGCATTGCTCCATATAAGAAATTTTGAGAGGCGAAATATGTGTATTAATCGAAGTGATTGTGTTGACTTAGTAAGCACAGGAAGCCTCTGTATTTGCGGTCACTTCTGCTTGGTTATAGGGGACGAATAGCGGATAATCCCCATGGGCGAAGGGAAATTAGCCAAATCAGCGTGCCGTACGCTCTTTTTGTTGTGGAGGCAGGCAGTCGACAAGTACGCAGGGGTTGATAGCGCTGTCATAGAATACCGTGGTTTCTTCTCCACATCGTCAATGACCGTGATTTATCCATAAAAGGTCAAATTATCTACCCGAACATCGTACGACAATCGGCGCCCTACTTCGAGCCCTGAAGCGGCTCTCCCATCCCACCCAGCGTCACCATCTTCGTAACCACGTACTCCTTGATGCCCAACATGCTGCCCTCACGCCCGAACCCGCTCTCCTTGACACCGCCAAACGGCGCCGCAGGATCCGAAATCAGCCCCGTATTCACGCCCACCATGCCCACCTCGAGCGCCTCGGCAACCCGGTAGCACCGCTGGATATCGCGGCTGAAGAAGTACCCCGCGAGACCGACGTCGGACGCGTTCGCCAGCTCGACGACCTCAGCCTCGGTGTGGAACTTGAAGAGGCCGGCGACCGGGCCGAACGTCTCTTCGTGGGCGAGCTGCATGTCGGCCGTCATGTCGCGGATGACGGTGGGCTGGTAGAAGTTGGCGCCGAGATCGGGCATCTTCTGGCCGCCGATGAGGACCGTGCCGCCCTGCTTTTCGGCATCGCGCACGTGGGCGTCGACCTTCGAGAGGGCGCGGTCGTGGATCAGCGGGCCGTGCGTGACGCCCTCGTCGTAGCCGTGGCCGACCTTGAAGCCCTTGACCTTCTCGATGAATCGTTCCGCGAAGGCATCGTAGATGCCGGACTGGACGTATATCCGGTTGGCGCACACGCAGGTCTGGCCTGAGGAGCGGAACTTGGATGCAATGGCGCCGGTGACGGCGGTGTCGAGGTCGGCGTCGTCAAATACGATGAAAGGGGAGTTGCCGCCGAGCTCGAAGGAGAGTTTCTTCATGGTGTCGGCGGACTGCTTCATGAGGAGCTTGCCTACGCCGGTAGAGCCGGTGAAGGAGACTTTCTTGACGGTCTTGGAGGTGGTAAGGGTCTCGCCGACTTCGGGCGTGTTCTTCAGCGCGGTCACGAAATTGATGACGCCCTTGGGTACACCGGCGCGGTGGCCGAGTTCGGCGAGCGCAGCAGCCGTGAAGGGAGTCTCTCCAGGAGACTTTGCGACGACGGTGCAGCCTGCGGCGAGGGCCGGACCGATCTTGCGGGTTATCATGGCGGCGGGGAAGTTCCATCTGAGGCTGCATTAGCAGAGCGGCGGACACTAGCATGAAGAAGCGTACGGCGTGATGAGCCCGCAAACGCCGACGGGCTCGTTGATGGTAAACACCCTGTTCCCAGCGATACTTGCAGGTATCGTGTTGCCATAGACCCTGGGAGCCTCCTCGGAGAACCATTCGAAGAAGTTGGCCGCGTATGTGACCTCTCCCTTCGCGTCCGCCAGGGGCTTTCCATTCTCCCACGTTATCAATCTTGCGATGTCTTCGGCGTTTTCGATGATCAAGTCGTACCACTTCCGCAGGAGCTTTGCGCGCTGGCGGCCGGTTGTCTTGCGCCATTCGGGGAAGGCGGCGGCGGCGGCTGCAATGGCGGCCTCGGTGTCGGCGCGGTCCATCTCGGGCTGCGTCCCTATGAGCTTGCCAGTCGCAGGGTCTGCATCGATGTCAGCCCTGGAGCTTGGGATGGGAAGACGGCATCCGCGTACCGTAGACCTCGAAGGTCTTGCCCGACTTTGCGCCTATCCATTCTCCGTTGACATATGTCTGAGCCTCCTTGAGGAGTGACTTATCGTTTAGCTAGTGGGAGTCAGCACTGTTGCAATGTCCCAATGGCTCGCACTACCGTCACCAAGCAGTCGCGACGAGCAACCCTCCCTCACTTACCGGCGGCACCGAGTGACCCATGGCGTAGCTCCTCCGAAGTATAACCGGCAACGAGCTTCTCTGTACGCGACTCGTAAAGCCCTGCTGTCGCGCAATCGCTCTCGTGCACGCTGCAAAAGACCGCATGGCTGCGGCCGGAAGCAGAGGAGCACTTATACGACGAACGCTGCACGAGTTACTTCACCACACCTTCGCTGCTAGCACACAACTGCGATTGGCTCGGCGACACGCGCTGGGCGAATGATTTCGCGCAAAGAGGGCGTTGTTCGTTCGGATGGCCTGGGACGGGCGACACGATGACGTCTAGGGTAGCTAGCGCGCTAGAGCTTCTGCTGCGGGGAAGCAAGGCCCTGGTGCGCTCAACGCCGAAGCAAGATGCGCCTTCGGGTGCTAACAGGAAGCTGAAATAAAAGCTTTGGTGGGAACTTCTTCACCAGGCGTGACGCTATAACTGCCTTCTCGAGCCAATTTGGATGACATGATTTGTATCGTTGTGTCCCGCGTCTACGGCGTCTATAGCGCGTCTTTGCTAGATCTAAGCTTTATCTAGAGCCGAAACTACCGGCGCCCTTAACTACCTTAACTAATATTATAACCTAATAACGCCGTTAAGATATCTATAATTTAGAATTTTAATTAATTTTTAATTACTTTATAAGTTTATTATATTAGATTTTTATTTTTATAATATTATATTTTATTTTTTTAGCTAATACTACTCTATAGACCCTTTTTATAAATTTACGCATAAAGGTATACACATACTCCTCCTTTTTTAAAACCCCTTTTAGTCGCCCTAAGCTACTACAGCTACACTATTTTTTTAATTAATATATAAATATATAAATTTACGTTTTATAAAATAAAATTATTTTATTATTTTTAATATTTTTTTTAATTATTACTATAGCTATTTAGAGGCTAAAATTAGTAATTTAAAAAACTTTTTTAAATATATATACTATATATTTTCTTACTATTATATATCTCCTTTATTCTTAGCTATTTTTATTTATAATTTTAGCCTTCCTTTTAAGATCTGCGTTAAAGTATGGGAAGCTCTATACGATTGCTAGGATCCAGCGCGCGACTTGTCGGGTAATGCAAACAGAAGGCGAGCATGCTTCCCGAGATGCTTCTTCGAGCTAGCTCAGCCCGCACACCGACGCCGTGCACCACGCCTTTTCCCCTTGGCCTTGTGGAAACTCGTGCAGTAAGCTGTCGCTGACCCACGCTCGTAGAGCAGCAAGGGCACTGGGATGTGGAGACGGACACGCCTTCCCTAGTTCTTCCTCACCCAAGCCGGCATTACGCCATTTCTCTTTGCCAGGTTGTAAAGGAATGCCATGTACAGATTGTAAAGTCAAAGGCCTCTGCACAAGCACTACCTAAATCGATACTTTGGAGGAGCCCGATCGAGGAACAACAAATGCGTCGATTAGCACTTTAGTGGAAGACCTCAGAATCTACCTGTAGGACCTGCTTGTTCACCCGAGATCTCGCATAATTTGGTTCTCACGTTACATGTGTTACAGTACATGTTCTCCCAGATTCCTTTCTCATCATATCCTGGACGATTCCACGAGTGGCCTCCCACATTGGGGCCCAGCACCAGCGCATCACCGCCACCAGCTACAGCACCAGTTCTCCCATGTGTGAAAAACCACGCTCATTACGCGGCAGCACAAGGTCCGCAGCCTTCTCGTCCGTAGCCATGGCGAGCTGTAGGATGACGCCGGCCGTACCCAGGCCATTGATCGATGCCGGAGCGTGCCAGCCTTCGCGGGCGGGGAGACGTTCTTCGCCTGGAGCGACCCTGTTAGCGCGCCTGCAGGAACAGTAACGGATCAAGCCATCCGAAGACAAACAATACGAAGACCGATTCGACCCGAACGTCTGAGATGCGGCTGTACTTACAAAAGAGGGTCTCCAAAAAGTTCAGCGGCACCGTTCCCGTGCGCGGGTCCTGCAGCAGCTGGAAATACACCGCCGTCTCGGCATACGAGTTGAACCTCTGCGTCGGCCCATACACAAACTTCGGGTTCGTCCTGTGCGCGCTCTGGATGCGGCCCCAGCGCGCGGTCGCCGCGAGCGACAGCGTGATCTGCGTGGCGCCGCCGAAGAAGCTCTTGAACTCGCGGAACACGTCGGGGTTGAACTCCTGGTCGCCGGCACTAGGGGTTCCTACGTCAGCGCGGGAGAGCGAGCCGTCGTGCTCGATGATGTTGTGCTTCTTGAGGTCCTCGAGAGTGAAGGCGCCGCTGGCGGGATCGGAGGATGTCTTCATGGCTCCGAGGAAGAGGCCGACGGTGACTTCAGCAGAGAGGTTGACGGCAGCAACGGCCTTAATGAGGGTAGCTTGGGTGACTGCGAAGGTTTGCTGTTAGCCTTGTATCCTGGACGCTGTAATGTCCGAGCACTTCGTGTTACTCCTGGACAGATAGCAGCCGAACGTGCTCTGACCATCGGTAACTTCTGTAGGGATACCTACTGTTTCGTCCATCGCGAGGGAGGAATCCATGGTTCGCGAGGGCATTAAGGGCAGGACAGGGACCGCGAAGGTCGTTTGGGCCAGGTGCACGCCAGTTGTCGTAGTTGAATTGGGCGACCGCAAATGCGGCGAGAGTGAGGAGAGTAGCCAAGACCTTCATGATGGTGGTCAAATAATCTTCGTGGTAGTCAATCTCTCTGACGATATACTGTGTATTCTGAAGGGACAGAGGCTGTCTTACTGATCCAGGGGACTTTAGGATAACGCGGCTCAGGTGATGTCAGCTCAAGAGATGGTAATAAACGTAGAAGGTGAGGAGGTAAACAGCTTCTGCAACCGACACATAGACCAGAAAGAGTCGAAATCTAGAATAAATGCGCGACGAGGTCAAGAGCTAGAGGCATATTTGCGGCGTGTAGACGTCACCGGACAAACGCGCAAGGAAAGAGCACCTCGTGGCATAGCCCGTACCTGCAACAAGGAAACTACGGGAACAGCGATATTACGACTATAAGCTCGCAAGCCACATTGTTTTTATTTGCTATGTTGCAGGTCGATTGTTGGCTGCGCCGAAAGTTGTGTAGGTGATCGTGGTCCTAGGGATGTAAGTGTTGGGGAGCCGTCAGCGGGGCGTGGGTCACGTTGTGATCTCAGCTGATGACCGAACGTCCACGGGTGCAGGGGGTGTCGAGCTTTGACATGGTTCCCGACGGAACATTTATTCGCCACAATGTCGAATTTCATAGTTAATGAGCATTTCCATGTGATTTATCTTTGAATCCGGTAGGGCCGACTGATTGGGTGGGCCACATGTGGATTCCGTAGAGATCCTCTTCGTTCGACTTTGTTTTCCGGGTCACTCGTCCCAAGGGTCCATGTCCTTATTCCTTCGTCTCAATAGGTCGGTCAAGATGACAAGCAATAGCTTCGGCGAACCGTGTCTCGGAAGCGAACCCTGTAGTCTCATAGTAAGTATTTGCACCTGCGATCCCTGTGCAGCCATGAGAAAGAGACAAACGAAGATGCGTACCAGCGGGCAGCCTGATCGTCGAACATGCCAAAGTCTCCATGGCGCGCTACTCTTATGCTGCTAAGCCTTATGATAAGGCATCCTACAGGTGTGAATCGACTATAGCAAGTATAGCGGCGACGAAGGCTCAAGGAGACGTCAGATAAGCAGCCAGGAAATGTGTATTACGGCCTTCAAGGATGCGAAAGTAAATTGTCAATGATACAGTGCGCGACTATGATCTGGTCTGCTCGCTCTTGTGACGCTAGACTTCCACGATCTTATGTTGGTAGCACGATCGCCATGGTAGACGTTGGGACAACTTGAGCAAGTGGAACCTGGGTAACTTTTTTATAACGTTCGCCGCGTGCCCTGTATAAGGCTTCATACGTCGTGGAGATGCGTCTTTGGCTTAGCATTCGCCTGAGGCTTGCGAAGTTTAATACTGACCAGAGAATGGATACGATTAGCCCGGACATATAGTGTTTGAAATGAAGGCATGCACATACTCCTCCTTTTTTGAAACCCCTTTTGGTCGCCCCGAGCCACCACAGCCACACTATTTGTTCGATTAGTATACAATATATATATATATATATAGTGTTTGAGATGTGTTTAGTAGCCTCGAGACGTGTCCTCCCATCACTAATTCGAGGGAGCCTACATACAGCCTGAGTTGAGTAGCATAGTGCCCGGGGTAAGTGGTCGATAATCCATGCGCACGCATCTTCCCCAGCACAGCGACATTGGAACAGGCACGTCGTTAACGGAGTCTAACTTGTTGGATCTTAGGTAGACCAACAGATGGCTGTGGGGTGTCGTGCGTATGTAGTCAGCAGAAGTACCGGTAGGTGCCAGGCAACCCTTTGATGCCTGTCCAATCAAGCAAAGCTCGCAGCGAATCGTACATAAAAGGTAGTACAGTCAGCCTGATTCTTGTTCAAGAAAGGATTCAGGGAATAGGTCCTGCATCTCCGCACAGACTGGCCTAGTGGAGGTTGCGCTGAGCGGTTGTAATAGGGCGTGAAAACTGGCTTGTACTGAGGAGCTGATGGTTCTGATCGGTCTACCAAGGGCCACCAACTCGTTTAAAAGGCAAGCTGCTCGGCGAAGGACAAGATGTATAGGTCCACTAGGTAATATGTAATCGATACGAAACGCCGAATTCGCAACAATGGGCATTAATCGAAGTGCTTACAAGCAATAAGCACCTAACCCTAGACGGCGGTCTCTATACAAGACCAACGCACGGAGAGTACGCGAATTTATTGGCGACGTCGGTCTTTGCCAGAAACGGCCTTCTTGGTGAATAGACGTCTGTGCACGAGGTGCAGGTGCGAACTTCGGCCTTGGGAAGCTGAGCAGGCCAGGCTGGCAGTCGACCAAAATTATCTGGCGAGCGCAATGATGTTTCCAGAGGCCCTAACCACGGTAGTTGATTGGCAAAGCGCAAAGTTTCAGAATTTGAGGCTACGACTCGTGTTCGTCAGCCGCTAGCCGATCTGACAGCGAAACGAAAGCCCATTGTACGCTTTGGAACGGTCACCTCCAAAAGGCCGCCTCATGCTCTTGAGGCCCCTCTACATCAGAAAGGATGCAGGTATGCTGGGCTACGAGCTGTATTTGAGGTTGAGACAATACCGCAACGAAGCATCTGGGAGCTAGCTGAGTGGCGGTCGAAGAGTCCGATCACCTGGGCATGCAGGTCCACGCGGGCATGGACGCAGAGGGCTGCGGGGGGAACATTGCGCATGCTAGGCCGGCGCCTCGTGGAGTAAACAAGTTTCCTACCAACGCTTATTGGTGTCTCGTTGTTCCAAGCCGGAGCCGAGTCGCGACCGGTGAACCACAGTGAGGCGGAAGTACCCGGCTAGTCGAATGCGTGGCCAGGAACGGAAACAGACACGGAGAAGGTACACGGATGTATGGGATTCTTTTCGTCTGTCTTTTTAGAAGTTTAAAGCATTCATGCGACGTGGTAGTTGCATCGAGTTGATGAATGTCGTTCCCCGTTGCCGTAAATAGCCAAATATGCTAGTGTTCCGAGATATAGATGACCAAGCGTTGGTAACAAGAAGTCGAATTGACACTCCGAAGACGCAGGAGCAGCAATTGTGCTGCGCAAACTGTGCAACTGGATGAACACAGCTCATTTCCAGTGTCGCGCAGGACTGACGTTTCTTTTTTCCATCTGTCGCGGGCAGCCGAGCCAAGATCCTCCAGCTGTCCTCGGGAGCGTTTAAGTGGGCGATTGAAGCTGCAGCCACTGCTTGAAGTAGCGAGCTGACGCCTATTGGATTATCAGCTCAGCCTGAGAGATGGCCCATGCGAGGCTTTCGAGGCTGAGTTCAGCCCACCGTCAGCCTCGAACGTGCACAACCTAACCTAACCGTAACTTTCGGAACCTCAAGGCAGATGTTATCTTGCGCTGCCTCGTCCACTCTGATCGACAGGCCTGAAAACGCTACGGAAAGCCTCCGATCACCCGACTGAATCTAGTTCATAACCAAATCTCTGGTATCATTCGCCGCGAGCATCCGCTGGGATTAGACAAGTGGGCCCCACTTGTCCTGTACAGAGCCCTGGAGAGCATCTCTCAATCCCATCAGAGCTGGAGCCTTCGTCTCGTGCACGAGGCTGTCTGATTCAAGAGCAGCATATGCCACCGATTAGACGCAAAGGCAAGATGAAAGAAGAAGTGTCTACTAGCACCTCTAGGGAGTCCGGAGACCCGGGAGCACCGCCTAAGGAATCCATTGTGACAGCTCCGATCATTGACAGCACGACAACGTCGCCAACGTTCCAAAGTCCCGGGAAACCACCGTCGCGGAAAATACTGCGCCTCAAATGCCCGACTTGCAACGACTATCCTGATGGCTTTCGTAGTGAACATGAGCTGCGCCGGTACGTAAGGTCTAGTTGTCGACTCTCTGTTACCATTAAAGGTTTAGAGCGATGATACGGGAGGGAAATGAGGAGCGCTTTGTCATTGACATATATTTGAACGAGAGACACGTACCCTGGGTATCCGGATGGATTGCTGACCATGTCAAAGACATACGAACCGGGTGCACAGAAAGACACGGAAGGTCTGGATAACCATCGATACCTCGCCGGACAAAAGTTTCCTTGCCAACTGCAAGGCTTGCCAAACAGGAAAGAGGTATAACGAGTGTTACAACGCCGCCAGCCACTTGAGGAGAATGCACTTTCACCCCCACAAGGTCCGATCATTACCCAAGTTTGAGGTTTTTGTAGCTGACACAGTAGCAGAGAGGCGAAAGGAAGATGAGCGCAGCAGAAGCTCGGCGAGGCGGGAAGCCAGGAGATCTGGATCCTCCTATGGATGTTCTCAAGGCGAACTGGCTACGAGAGATTGACGAAGTCGTTGGCGAGGCGGAAGATTCACCTGAGGAGGGCGAGCCGATGGACGCATCGTCTACCCCGCTACAGCCTGCTGTAGCTCAGGCCGACCGGAAGGCGCCACCAACACCGACTACACCGTCTACCCGAATGGCGATCGAAAGCATCGTAGAGAAAGTCGACGCCTCATAATCGTTCTTGTTTGCCGCGAGAGAGAACATCGAGGAAGCCACGAACAGCGATCTGGATCACCTGCAGTAGTCGGTCACCTCAACGTGATGCAGCGTCGCCCTACCAACAAAGATAGCGCGATTGTACGGCTGGGGCTCGCGTAACGGTTTGCACAAGAGTGATGAAGGCCAGGGGTCCCGCTTCCTTTGTGATATCTAGCTGCTGGAGTCGTCCTTCTGGCATTAGCATAAGCAAAGAGTTACTGTGATCAGGGATTGGAGGCATCGGATCAGCGTCTGGGTGGCTGAGTGTGATAGTGAAGGACTATATGAAGATTCGTTCGTATTTTCAACCGCGCGCTGAGCTTCCATTACGTGACACGGTCTTTCTGTTGCACATACCTTGCTCCCATCGGAGTTTGTGAAGAATAGCCCTTCTACCTAGTTTACGGTCATCGGCGTATAGCGTGTTACTAGATTAGCTTCTAGACCCAATAGCCTGTACACAGCTAGGGGCCAATAGGGATCGTGTTCAGAAATGGCGACTTGAGTAATTTTTATATTTCTCCTTAAGACGCGTCGTTTGGTATGGCGTCATCCATTGGAAGCGCGTTCGAGGTGCCAAGCCTCGTGATGGTGTTCAGGCGGGGACCTGACTACATGCACTAGTGAAGGTATCCGTTGCATGTATTGTAGACTGCCGGCGGTGGAAAGCATCTCGGAATAATTAGGAAGAGGGAAGCATGGATTAGCAAAGTCCTCGAGATGCATCCGAGGTACATTTAAGGTGGCCGGTGTCTTGCAGTGTCGATCTCCCTTTGCGGCCCGTGCTCCCAGTTAATGTGCGGTTTGCCGTCCGCAAGGTGCGTCCGCAAATCCTTCGCAGCCACGACACGCCCACGCCTGCTGCATGTTTCACCTGCATGCTAATTCTGCCGCCGGCCCTCTCGACTTTCTCCCTGAGCTTCCGTTCCCGGCGTGCCCGTCTGCGCGTGCCGACCGCACGAGACGCTGCTCCGCGCAACCCTGCTGCCGAACGCTGAACATGTGCATGCGCGCGCTCCGATAGCACACCGATCGTCGTCCGTATATCGTATCATGGCCTACTCTCTCCGCATATATTGGAAGATCCCAGTCTAGCAGCTGCACTGTCAAACGTAAAAGAAAAAGGGAGCCGAGGACGCTGAGCACAATGCCACTGCTTGTGGCGGGTTGACAGCAGAGTAGCATGGCCGCATTTGTGCGCATGTCTAGGAATTCTGCCAACCTTGGAACGCGCCGTTCGCCCATTTGGCAGGAAATGGCGTCAATCTTGGCCAGCTTTACAAGAAGCCAGGTGACGGTCAGTCTTCGGGGTGGGCCTACTTCGAAGATGGCTCGATTTACCTGCAAGCCCGAACAGGGAGTGAGCACGTGGGCCACGACGAACTGGAAGCAGGTATGAGACTGCTTGAACCGATCGTGCGACAACCTCCGCCGGACATGGAGCAAGCCAAGCTGGAAAAACTGCGGCCGAAGCGCCTTATTGTTATCGGGTGGGACACTTCGGTGATCTCGGGTATGCGGTATCAGGAAGTACCAATACACCCTTTTAGGAGCGAGAAGCCTTTCCTACAGAAGTCAAGCTCCAACACGAGGTGTACGATAGTTACTCGCAATGCTGCTCAGGACGAAAGGATCTCTGTGGAATCAACGCCATTCAAGCGACTCGAGGTCCATTGTGACCCATCGGACCCATTCCAGCCTTCTGCGAAGATTTACCCTAATCCTGTTGTGTTCAAACGTAGAGACAGAAAGAGAATGCTGAATGCGTTGCATACCTTTCATGGTACCTTGGTTGACGGTGTGCTTCAACCACACGTACGTTTGGGCAATGGCCTGAACCTGAGTAAAAGCACGGATCTCAATGAAACAAAGGTTCGGATTCATTTGGAAAGGGAGAGTAATAGTAGCTGGCCAGTAGAGACAGACCAGAAGCCACACGCGCCGGGTACAGCTCGAGTCGATGCATAAGATCACCGACGGCGAATGTAAGAACACCTATCTCCACCACCACCACCAGCAGCTGCGAATGGAACACGGGCACAGGACGAGCCGCTGAGCTTTAGCAAGAGAGATGCTGAACTCCGCCGGCGAGAGCGGCAACTCTTACAATTGCAGCAGCGTCTCATGCAAGTCTTGCCGACGTTGCACAGAGATTCGACAAACCCATTCCAAAGAAGTCTCGCTTTGCTCAGAGCTCAGAAATACTGTCAGAAATCGATCGTAGAGCCGCCTACCTTGAAGCAAAGGAGCGAGAGCTACAACAACGAGAGGAGATTCTGCGTTGGAAGCATCAAAATTTTGTACTGAAGCAACAGCTCGCTGCGGCCAGGTCCCAGAGATTGCCTGATCAGTTCGAAGCTGGCAGGCCCGCCCCGGCCTCAAACTCGAATTCGGAGTCTTTTTCGGAATTCTCTGAATCTCAGACTGATTCGGAGGTATCTAAAGTTACATCCAACTACGACGATATCTTTGCCGGGTTCATTGGCTCTCCACCGTCAGAATCGCGCACACGGACCAAGCTTCCTCGGCGACGACGCTGGCACCGAACGGGTTGAGCGCTGCCGCTCCCTCTGTGACCCCCGTCCTAGTCGGCTGGTACTTATCCCAGGGTGCCCCGGCCCCCATTGTTCTGGGCGTATCCTGGGGGAACTTGACGCGCAGTACTACCCTGATATGCGTGTCGGGGAGGAATCATCTTACAGCGAGTCGCTCAGCAAAACCATCTGTCCAGTCAGTCATTTAAAGACCGACTAAACCTTCACCGGCCTATGCAACCTTTCACGCCTTGTACGACGTCTCTTCTTATAGAGTTGAATATGAGCATATGTAACATAGCATAGGGCGATACCCCACAGACCTGTACGATAGCTCCTAGCATCAGCGAATCACGCGACTGTTTCATATTATGTCGTTACACTTGACTAGTTTCGTATGTGTACACTAGTGCGTTACTTGTAAGTACTCGCATTGCGCATACTCATGCCGCGGTTGTGCTTACCCCAATTGGTAGGGCGCTGTACGCATCTGCTTCGCACGCCGCACGGCCCATGCTACCCCTCAGACATCCTATCTTCCATGATACAATTCTCAGCGACACCGCTCCGAAACACAAGCAGTGTTTTGATAGCAGAGGCGACCTCGCTGTGCGCGACAGACGGAAAAAATTTCTCACAACTTCCACTGTCGCCAGCGATCCTAGAGCCTGCACATGTCTATAACAATGTATTACGTATATAAATAAATCGCTAGACTGACACTATCATAATTTCGGCGACTTGCGTATATCCCCCTCGCTATTACTCCTCGAGTCCAGCGGCCTCTGCGACTCATCATCGCTCTGCACCGCGCTCTCCACCTGGATATTCGTCTCCGTCGTGATAGCGATGCCGTGCTCGCCCGCCACCGGCTTTATAATCGAGTCCTGGCTGCCATTCAAACTATGGTCGCTCAGCCGATTCGGAAGCCCTCGCCTTTTCTTGTCGACCATGCGCGACAGGCGGTGCGTGCCGCCGACGATGGTGACGGTCCGGCCGATCTCCTTGTTGATAGTGTGCAGGCCGTAATCGAGGCCGTAATCGTCGCCGGGGCGCGCGACGTTGTTGCCGGCGGTGCCGGTCCCCGTCCGGTTGTAGGCGCGCCCGGACATGTCGCCGTTGGCGAAGACGCGGCGCGTGAGCGTGTAGAGGAGGGCGTCGACCCAGCCGCAGGAGGTGAGGAAGGAGCCGGCGATGCAGAAGAAGAGGTCCGGGAGGGTGACGCCGGCCATGGTGACCATGCGGCCGATGGCGATGGGGAGCTGTGTTGGTATGTTAGCGTGTGGATAGTGCTGGTCGAGAGGGGACGTACAGTCAGGATCACGTAGGTCGCAGGGTACATGATCATGAATCGGGTGGCGCGGGATAGCTTCGTCGTATCGTTGTTGATGATGCCGCGGAGGCGGCCTTTGAGGTGGAAGAAGATGTGCGCGTAGATGGCTACAGTGCCGAACTCGACGATGAAGATCCAGATGTAGTGGAGCCAGAGGCGCTCTGTTTCGAAGTCGATGGATACCCAGCACTATATTTTATATATCAGTTCAGTTGTCCCAGGCTAAGATGAAAGAGCGAGGATGTAGTTGACAAAGCAGTTTGTTGTGGAGAAAGGTACTCACCCAGCCACCAGCCCGGGTGAAGAAGCGATTTCCGTACATGGCAGGGCCCAGGACGGTCAAAAGCGCAGCCAGGAACCAGATACCAATAATCATAACGACCAAGGAGACGTACGACATCCTGTACCCTCTGACTACACCGAGCCAAGTATGTATCGCGATAGCCAATACGAAGAACCCGGACGATATGTCCCCGATGTGAAGAAACCAGCCTTGGATGAAGCAGGGCACGGTAGGAGCCAGGATTTTGTCCAGTTTGATCCAGTGGAAGGTGATGACGAAAGCTACCGATTGCTGCAGGTCCGCTATGAGAAGGTTGTATATGAGGATTATGTACTGATTGTATCGGACATATTCCCTGTGTCTTTTCCTCCGGCCGATCAGCCGCCAGGTAATGAGGCAGAGGAGGGCGGAGACGGATATGAGAGAAGCCATTGCGAATATGACCAAAGGTATAAGGCCTCTGTGGTAGCTGGGTGTGAGTTGGAATAACGAGTTCGGGTAGTCGAAGTAGCGCTTCGCAAGCACTGATCGAGGCTCTAAATGAGCCATGTCGTAGGGAGCCATCGCCTCCATCTGCGCGTGTCGTACGGATACAGGACTAGGGCAAAAGCCAAGTACAGTGTGTCGCCTCGGGATGGGCAATACAACGGCGGAGTGCACTAATTCTTTTGCCTAGTGCTGTAGTGCTCAGTGGCGGCGCCTCAAATCGTAGGAAATATCTGTGTATGTCGCGCTGCTCAAAGCATGGTGTAGTCCCACCGGTTCGCGCCACTTGCTCGTATCCAGTGTTCCAAGGTCCTCAAGTGCTGTACGATCCGAAGTCGTGGATCCTCTGCTGGCGCTGGGTATCGTTGGTGGCTTTACGTGCTCAATGTTCAATTCACTTCGACGTGGCAGCCTTTCGAAGGATCCATGCGGCCCGTATAAGAGATTTACGGGAATAATAAGGCTTGCGCAAATAGCAATGTGTGTGGGACTGTGGGGGAAGGTTACATATAAAATGGGGAGCCCGCGAAGCAAGGGCATACCCAATGCGTACATGGGGACGGCAACTAAGCACGCACAGGGGACGCCTCTTTGAATGAACCTACCTTACTCGCGTGCGAACCTCCTCCCGCCCGTTGCGCTCCCCAGCATTGGGCCTAGTAGGCAAGCCCTCAGTATTTTTACTGGACAGATGAGCGAGAGTAAGATGCACGCCATCCCAGCCGCGATAAGTGTCAATGCAAAGCTTTCCAACCTAAACTCCTGCAGGTGCGATTGTCGGACCTTCAAACCTTATTTCATGCCGCTCTGACCTATAGAGCTCAGGAGTATGGCCGCCACCACGTGGAAAATCTCGGAAGCCATGGGTTATTCAGGGACGCCCTGTGCGGTCTACGCGCTCTGGGCGGTCAACAGATGTGCGTGTGCAGCCGCGGATACAGCCACGGATGCAGTCATCAATATTGAACACATCTAATAGAGCACTGTGCGATGCGGGCCGCCGATTTTTAAGATGACGGTCGGCGAAGAGAGGGCGGTCATGCGCCGTCCATGACTCTTCGGGGGAGCTTAACTCTTCCTTTATCTATCCGGGGTAATTTAGTGCAGATCAGAGACGACGGAAGAAGCACGGCGTCCGTGCTGTACAGTTGAACACTGGTCCGGATGCCTGGGTTTGGCAGCGGCGACTGTCGGATTCGTCGATACGAATTTCCAGCACGCCACTACACGATGCGCTCCCGTCTGCTGCAAAAATCCCTGCGGCAAGGGGCGCTGCACTGACAGAACGTTATTACTGAGCACAATAACGTCCTCACTCCCTCGGAGCGACGAGCACTTGCGTACACCTTCTCCTCGAAACGGTCATTACTAACTTTGAAACTGGCGTAAAGGATGCCGGCCACGTTTGTCGCATCTTGCGAAGGGCAGTACAAGAGTTGTTGTCGCTGAATGTTTCGAAGTCTCCTGCCTGCATGTTTCCCCGGGAACAGATTAGCCGTCAACGCTAGCTAAGAGAGCACCACCCCGGGTACGCGACACTTATTACCAAATTTTTCACCTCCTCAGGCAGGAAGGCAGAGCGAATCAATAGCATAGGAGGAGACTTTCCTCGCTTTCCTCCATAGGGAATGGGAAGGTGTACGTGTTCTCCAGGGTCCCCGCGCGCGTACCTCGTGTAGATCCAGTCTCTGCTTGCCATAATTCAGGGCGATGGGTGGGTACCCCTTTCATGGTGCGGCGCAGTTGATCAGTCTCTCGCCTCCCCTACCCCGCACCCTTTGACGCGGCCCACGGCGCTCTAACACGGCATGCTTGATCTTCTCGCCTCCTCCAGCTTTGGTGAGGCTGTTCTCAAGACCTTGGTACAAGGCAGGTACCTCGTGAAGAGTCACGATGATGGGCTCTATCCATTGTGACATCTCGGTCTGTCCGACATTCTAGCAATACGAGGAGCAGGGGTTGTAGAGCAAGGGTTTTGCCGCTTCTCACCGGGCTCGCGGATCTGGACCAAATGAGCGGCAGATCACGGCTCTAGAGTGGCGCGGCATCGACACTCTCAAAGCTCCCCCGGAACCGGTCACGCGCACTGCTCCGACGCTAGGATGCCTTGGATATCCATCTTCCAGCAGTCGGGGCACCCGGTGCGCCGACAGTGCTCCAGTTCCCAAGTAGAGAGCCTAGGTATGGTGCCCTTTCGCTCCTGATGACCAATTACCGTTTTGTATGACGGGCAATGCTCTGCGGCAGCCTATGTATCTACACAGCAAGCTAGGACTCAACGAGATCCGTAAAGCTAGATCGCGAGTTTGAACTGACTGCCTGTCCTGTCGTAAGAGCCTTGGGGTACGATGGTGCCTGCCACTGGCTGTATGTTCTGTATCCAACGCCCTCATTTACCCAGAGTTAACTGATGCTACGTTCTGTCCTATAGTACATATAATGAAACCCAACGAGCATATACCGAATGATAAGCTGAAGCTGATCAATGGGTTATTTTGTCCTATGGTACTATGGTACTTGGCGGACACAGTCGCGCCTCACTAACGTCGCATATGCACGCTTCGTTTCTTATTGGCGTCATGTGCCGCTTTCCTTTGTATTGTCTTTGCAATCTGGACGAGCGCTGCTGCCGCACCGTGGTCTATATGGTACCCTATATGAACCGGATTCTGGGCGGTGCACCGACTACTACGCTGGTTTGGATATTGCTGATTGAGTGCTTTGTCTGCACACAAACCCACCAACACTTCACTTGCACGTGGTTATGCCTCCAGTGTTGATACGTAGTACCACATTTCCACACTTCTGCTTGGGGGCATAACTACGGTTCTACCAAAAACATTAAGAATAAATATAAAAGTTGTAAAAAGATGCCTCCAAGAACACTGTCAGCGAACGCATTAAGCGCTTTGCCGGCCTATGACTCGACTGATACGTAGTACATGCTCATATATGGCCGAGATGCACACTGACCTTTGAGTCGGCCCGCGCATATCGCCTTGGCCATGTCCGTGTTGGATGGTAGCTGCCGGCTGCCGGTCGCAGCCGAAGAACGAGGGGCATACCTAGGTATGCTTGTGAACAGGAGAGGGCTCCAACATACCGATGCCTGAGAACAGCGATGCAAGTCCAGGAGTGTATCAATTTTCTTGCTCTATTGCAGGTGTGTCAGGGTAGCAAAATTGTCGGCGCCGACAGTGGCAACACCTTGAAATCCTCTTGGCTTCTAGATTCCTGGCACCGTGGGATTACTGACGTGCTTACTTGAGTTGTTGTTCACTTGGTATTCGGGCCTGCGAGTGTTTCTGTTGGGACGACGATCGTTATCATACTAGCGGATGAACACCGTAAGTACCTGCGCAACGGTCTGTACGTACCGTATTGCGTAGGTATGTGGACCCCAACGGCTAGTATTCAATAGTGCATATCGCCGTCATGCTGTGTTCATGCCCAACCTGAGACTACTGCTTGGGATACACCGAGGTGGTGTGCCTTCACATGATACATGTAGCCGGCGTCAATCGCAGTCACCCGTAGTAGCGACCTAATTACGTCTCAATCGGATAGCGGTATTTACCTCAGTTATGCCAGGATAGGCGATACATTGGCCGCTTGTTGAAGCTTGTTCTCAGAATACGCGATTGGAGTAGGATCATTGGATGCTCAAGTAGGGAACGAAGGCTGGCATGGTGGAAGTCAATGGAAAACGCACATTGCCTTGTCCACCAGTTATGCATTCAATCACAGGCATTTAGGTCTTCAGATTCGGCGACAAATAGAACACACTGAACCTGATGCCAGAATCAATATAAATAACGCGATTTTGTACCGAGTTATCCCGTGGCTTCGAGAAGCGCGCGAGGACAAAACAACTGACCTATATCATCAACTAAAGTCAACAAAGCAAGGCTAGAAATGTCTTGCATACCACACGGTCTCAGTCATGGATATGCAGTGTGCCCGTGATATATCTTGACTTATAGCACAGAGTAATGTTTGGCAGGATCAAGCGATGGAAGCACTCTGGGTAAACGTGTGCCAAGAGAAGCTCCACAAGATCGATGATAGGCAACGCAACGCGGTAAAGCTGCACTGCTCGCTATACTATCTACCTCTGTGTTATAGATGGCAGCAGATGGAGGTGCGGACGGAGACACTCAATCGCTTTTGTCTTCGATGTGCAATGGTTTCTGAAGAACATGAAGGCTGTTGCGACTCGTTCTGGGCGACCAACTTGATGAGTACGAGACGCTGACCTTCCAGGATATAACGTATCATTTCGAGCCGGCAGTGAGAGTCTTGTAGAAATCATAGTCCAATTACTGCTCCCGTGACTGAATGCCTTAATTGAAGCCCAAGCCAGATAACACAATTCCACTTTCGTACGCAAATTTCGGGAACCGACAGCGGATTTTGTCTGTGGTAAAAGGTCTAGCATGGGAAGATAGGTATGCTATGCGTCTGTGTTGCAGTTGGCACCCTGGTCACATGAAGGCCATGAGATGCCCACATTGCGCCTCTGGAGCACCGCATTATGGATACTTTAGGATAATTGGCACAGACGTGGGATTGGAGGAGTTGATTCATTAGCATGGAGGGTACCCCTTTGCCAGATTGGCAAGTCATCTTATCTGCAAGACGAGTCCCATGACATCGCCGCTTCCATATGCTAGAGCAACTGCAGACCAGAGAAGATCTAATTGAAGAACCGTCATAACCACGCCATTAACCCATCCGTGTCCCATATTGCCGCGCGCAAAAGCCACTTCGTCCACGCTTAAATCGTTGTCTCGTAGGGAATAGGCGCGATGCTCTCAGGCTTGTTGTCCTTGAGGCTGACGGTTCGGGCCTCACGGGGCGCGGCTGGAAGGCGCTTCAAGTGGATGTGGATGCCCTCGGTCTTGGCCTGCTTCCTCTTCGCCGCGTTCTCCTTGACGCGCTTGATGAAGTCCTCTCTGGATCGGGAGTGCCTGACGTGCTCGATGCGGACGTTGATGCGCTTCTCCAGGTATCGGTTGCCGACCTGCTTCTGGCTATCCGGAAGTCAGTTGCCGACCTTGGAATTGTCCAAGTATAAAAACGTACAGAATGACGCCAACGGCGTTCTGGGTCACGTTGTAGACGATACCAGTCTTTCCGTGGTACACCTTATAAGGCATACCCTTCTGCACGGCACCTGTTCCATTGTAAGCCCCACTGTATGCGACTCTCGGTATATTTCGTGGTAATGCGTACCATTGGCAACAACGTCGACAATGTCACCGACCCTGTACTGGTGGAGGTAGGTGGAGAGCGGGATCTGTAGATGTTCGTATCAGTTGTGCCTGTCGCGATCGTCCGGCAAACTCACGTAACCATGCTTCTTGAAACCCCTCGAAAACGCATAGCGCGTACCTGCGCGAAGACCGGCGGAGTGACCCATGGCGAGTGTTGTTGTGCGGGCAGTGTCGTCGAGGGTCGTGAGATCGTTTTTGCAGTTCAGGTCAAAGTTCGAATGTGTGGAATAGCCGAGGGTCCGTGCAACGCTAGCTCTGAAGTCACATGATATGCTTAGCCTTCGGCGATTCGGCGTTGAGTTTTTCCTAACGCACACGGAATTTGAAGTTCGAACTTCATCTCTCTTTTACAACCACTGACAACCACTATGGCGCCCCGCTCATACTCGAAGACGTACTCCGTCCCCAAGGTAAGTGCGACTGCTACACTTTCTTGATAGATACCATTAACGTTGCTGATGCTAATGCTTCTGTCAGCGCCCCTTTGAGTCGGCTCGATTGTATGTGTTATTCCACGGCCACTGAGCGAGAGCGTGCTCTGCTTACGTCTGGAACCCGGTTTAATGCTGTGCCAGGGATGCCGAACTCAAACTTGTGGGCGAATATGGTCTTCGTAACAAGCGTGAGGTCTGGCGCGTCCAGCTCACGCTCTCCAAGATCCGTCGTGCTGCCCGGTAGGTTCGAGTTCTTGGCGACGCAAGGTGTGGTGAGAAGTGCTAACAGGCTCGCGCAGTTCGCTCTTGACCCTCGACGAGAAGGATCCCAAGCGTCTGTTCGAAGGTAACGCGCTCATTCGCCGTCTCGTCCGTGTCGGCGTGCTCGACGAGTCCCGCATGAAGCTCGATTACGTGCTTGCGCTCAAGATTGAGGACTTCTTGGAGCGTCGTCTTCAGACCTGCGTTTACAAGCTTGGTCTTGCCAAGTCTATCCACCACGCTCGTGTGCTCATCCGCCAGCGCCACATCCGGTAAGCATGCGAGCCATGCGGCATAAAAGTTCGTTGCTAACGTTGGTTAGTGTCGGCAAGCAGATCGTGAACGTTCCCTCCTTCATGGTCCGTCTCGACTCTCAGAAGCACATCGACTTTGCCCTCACCTCACCGTTCGGTGGAGGCCGCCCTGGTCGCGTGAGGAGGAAGAAGGCCAAGGCCGCTGAGAAGGGCGGTGATGACGACGCCGGTGACGAGGACGAGGAGTAGATCACACCCCGGGACATGATTCTACGGATGAAAAGGCGTTGGTCATGACGGGATGATATCTCCAGGCAGTTACTCTGCCTTCTGGTTCGGCATCTTCAGCCTGGTGGGGATAGGCTGTAGCACTACCCACCACAAAAAGACATTCAAGTGCCATTACCTGTTCACATGCCTTATGCTACTGTGCGCTTGTTTTGTCGAACCCCGGTTGATTGTCGACCACGGATTTTCCTGTCCTCGCCTACTGGCGTACGCCAAGTGTACCGCATACGCCCACTAACTTCATTGACGAATTGGTCTACATGCCAGCCATCCAGATTTGGCTATACAAAGCCAGACTGCACGAATGCCTCAGGGTAGAAGACGCACCGCGTCTTCTATGCATGCCTTATTGTTTCGTTGGACTACTACTGATCGTATCGATCGTTGGCCCACTGCACGTAATGTGCGAGTGCAAAGCCTTAATTTATCAAAGCTGGCTTAGTATATCGAAGCAATGCGGTAGGTGCGCATAAACAGTCAATGGCATGAATACGCGCCGGCTACGGACTCGCAAATTCGGTGACGCCTCTCAAGCTATTTCCATGAAAGACATCCGGTACAATTATGTGGACATTTTCAGTCTTCGTGTTATCTACCCTGGTGTAACGGGGTGCTAAGCCTCGGTCCTACTGTCGTATGGAATTTACATGAGATCAGTCCATACTCACACCAAACTCTCGTCGACAGAATAACAAAGGACGTCTGTTGTATGAACTGACGGTGACGCTGCTTTGTGAGCGATCCGAGTATGATGACGACGTCAATATCTAACCCTCTGGAGCTTTCTGCTTTGACTATAACATCAAGTTGGCATTGTTGTAGGGCTAGGAAGTACTGGGTGTTATGGTTAATAGTATTTCCAAACCATGGTACACCACAACGATTTGATAAGATGGAGGATATTAACGGACTTAATCGACATGGTGGCATGATCTACAACGAGTGAGAATTGCCTTGGGCTGTCTATGCGATGGTACCTCGTCTTATCAGCTCGGGACATATGTTACCGAGACTGACTGCTCAAGGACGCTCGTCGGGCTCCCAGATAGAAGATGCTGGGGTAACAAGCGATTACTTGGTTGTGCCCATGAGGCGCCCTTGTCCGTATCATCAACGAAAGTGCTTGCGAGAGAGCATTACGCATCAAGCATTAGAGGTCGAACGGGTGACAGATGGCCAGCAAGACCGCGTTTCCAGAGTCCATTCCGTATGCCGACATGTCTTCAGTGGAATTGCCTTATGCTAAACCCAGTGGTATCTCACTACCCAAGCTCCTCGCAATGCATCCAACCCATTAACCTGTCCGTCATGCAATGACGACACTTCAGTACCCGCTCACAGAGTTATCAGTGTACAGCCTTGTCGTCAGCCCAGGCCTGGCCTGTTTCCCTGCACCCTCGGCCTCAACGAGCTTCCTCCCTTCTTGCATGATCCACACTCCGCTGCTCGTTCCTAATCTCGTTGCACCCGCCTCGAGCATCTTCCTCGCGCTCTCGAGGTCCCTGATTCCCCCGCTCGCCTTCACTTCCATCTCGCGGCCACCTCCGCGCACGGGACTCCCGCCGTTGCTCTTCGTCTTGGTGGAGAGGTACTCGGCTGCCGTCACCATGAGCCGCACATGCGGCAGCGTAGCACCGGGCCCATTGAAGCCCGTGGAGGTCTTGATGAAGTCGAGGTTCGCGGAAGCAGCGAGATGGGCGGCGGACAGGATTTGGCGGTCGGTGAGTTGGGACGTTTCGAGGATGAGCTTGATGACGGTGGGGTTGGGACAGAGGGCGCGGATGGAGGCCAATTCCTTGTATATGGCGCTGTAATCGGGGATCTCGCCTTCCTCGTCCTCGCTGGAGACGGCGCCGGCCACCGAGTACGTGCCCTCTGTTGCCGCGGTTCCGGCTCGCGGGCGGGTATTCGCAGCTGTGTTCGCAGCGGTTATAGTGTCTGTTGTTGCGTCTCGGGATACAAGCGAAGGGGAAGAGGGTTTGTTATGCTGTGTAAGAATGCTATAGTTCAGGACGAGATCCAGTTCCGCAGCGCCAGCTGCAACGGCGGCGCGCGCTTCGCGGAGCTTCTCGTACGTGTCCTGGGTACCTTCGTGGAAGCCGACCACGCAGGCGACGACTACGTCGGTGCCTTTGAGGTTGTTGACGCACCTCTGGACCCACGGTAGCCGGACGCATACGCTCTTGAAGTTCTCGACCCTCGCCTCGGCACACAGCGAGTCGATCTGCGCCTCTTTCGCGTCCAGCTTCAGTAGTGTATGATCTACTGTCTTTGCGAATCCCGTACTCGCGACCTTCGGTATCTCGTACTTCCATCCTCTTCCGCCTGCTTTTCCTCGCTCTTTGACCTCGGCCAGAACTTTCCGCTGCGTCTCGGCAATCTGCTTCGCCCACTCCTCATTCGTATACCGATCGGTCATGACTTGGATCTCACCCAATTCCTTGTCCAGTGCCGGATTAGCAGACAAAAAGTCACGGATATAGGTTTCGGACTCGGTGGCCTGGGCCATGTTTTATTTGCCTTACTTTCCTGGGGATGCGGACCGTGGCGGCGTTTCTGTGGTATGACGTCGTAGTAAGGACCTCGGAATGGCCTAAAAGATGCAGGTGCACAGGCAATAATTCGTATGATATGGACCGTGCTTCGTTCCGTCGACCAGAAAACCCGCTGTTCGCGGAGGAATGTTGGTTTATAGTGTGGGGTGACTGGCTTCGTTTACATGTCGGAGGTCGGCGAAACTGTGGGTTTCCCTGTCATGTGGCGTGCAAGTTAGAGAGCTGGGCAGCATCTCGAGCCGCGGTTCTCCGTCACGAGTTAGGAAGATGCATCTAGACCCGTCTCCCGCTCGTATGGGTAAGCGTCGGGTAGATGTCAATATCTGAGTCTTTAGGTCATCCAGCGGTGAGGCCAGTAGGCTAAAGTGAGGAAACACGGAATTCATACAAGAGTAGGTGAACCAAGGCAGACGTAGAGGAGCAGCTTAACAAGAACTCAATGACGCATATACACCAATTGAGCAAGCACAAACGATGAGCGAGAGTGAGGAACTGGTTGTTCGATTTTACAAAGGACCGTTGCAGGCGGGGACATCCTCGATATGCAACCCAGTCCTCGCTCCTGGACGATTGATCCAGGGCTCTGAAATGCTATCTCGCCTCCCACATGCATGTACATGAAAGCTGAATCGCATGCCAAACATAGAAAACATGGCAAGAAAGGGTAGCCGAGATCAACGCTTAGATATCCGGAACTCCCGTTTTGATTTTGGCATGACTCGAGATCCCTCTTCTATCCTGCGGTCGAGTCGATCGGAACCATGTGAGATGTACACCCTATCCCATTATCATCACCGTCGTGAACCGTCAATCCTCCGCTGCCGTGTTCGCGAGACTTTTACTTCCTTCGGAAAGAGCAACCCTCGGTCAACCGCGCCTTGCCACCAGTCGGCTGGCATCTGTGCATCCATTAGCCTTTGTTTCCTCCTCGTTTTCGATGCGGTTCCACTTACAGGACCTGCGAGCAGCCCTGGCAGACAACGACTGTGTTTGCGTGCGAGAAGACGGTCGTGATGGTGAAGCAGCCGGGGCACTTGACGTCCATGAAGAAAGAGCGGGGTGCGGGCACGAGGGTCTTAAGCTTGTGCTTCTTGGCCTCACTGCGTCGCGTTAACGATTAGCTTCAACGTCTGCAAGGTGAAGCCAGAGGTGGGAGCGTACGCGGCCGGAGTGGGATTGAGGAGATCAACTGCGAGAACCTAGATTGAGAATTAGCAAAAGCTCGACAATCCCGACTGGTATGCACGAAGCGTTGAAGCACACGAGCGTAGAGGCAAGACGCGTGGCGAATGCCGACAGTCGCGTGTACGCCAGCTCGAGTCCCTTTGCGGCAAATGCAGGACCGGCAACGGGCAGAACTCACCATCTTGACGATTTATGACAAGCTTTAGGTCCTGATTTGGCGTTGTGGAATCGTTGGCGATGGATCGAGCGAGTGGTCGAAGGCGCTGGCGGTTCAAAAGCGAGAGGGGCGAGTGGTGAGCCTAGTCCGGCGCAAAAATGTGTGTGCGGGCGCCGCTAAGACCTGGTTTTAGCGTCGGACGGGTGACCAATCACCGATGGCACAACCCCCAACCTCCAGAGAGCAAGAACCTCAGTGTTCAACAGACATTCTCAAGCTTTCGTTCAACTACAGGACGAGCATCCGCAGCATCTCGGGCGATGTGCTGCAGCTACTTCACCTTATTCCGTGTTGGTGTGGACTTATCCAGTTGCTTCTCTTGACGCATGTTCGCATCCTCGAAGTGTAAACGCAGAGCAGCGGGTTTGCAAGCGAGTGAATCCACACCCTATACATTCAGCACCATTTCAAAAGGATAGTGATCATGTGTTACTCCAGGATCGGAAATACAATGGCTAATAATATTGAAATCGTTGCTTTGGTACTACAAGGCAGGCACCTATCCCACAGCATACTTCTACCCATGTCCTGTCCTCGCCCCACAATAGAGTAAGACCCACTACCTCTACTCCTACTTCTGCTCCCATTTTAGCTTTGATCTCGACTTCTGCGGCGGTGCGTACCGTCTTGTTAACAATTCCAAGTTTCCTTACCGCGGCCGCTTCTTTGGGATAAAGTGACCTGATGTTTGTAAAGAGCGGCTACAATATCCTGACAGTCCGACAAGACTTGTTCATATTCGATACACCAAGTTAACTGACATCTCGTGTCACGTCTTTCAACTAGTGGACCGTGGTGTGCCATTCGTGCCTGCTTCTGACATCGTTGCTTGGTATTGAACAGCATGCTTGGATTGCTATATTTGAATCCATTATTATTATCAACGCCCCATCCTTGTTAGTCTGGGACCACTTGGCAAACCTCGCCGCCTGGCTCTCATAGAATACATACTACTCATCCGTTACTTTCTTAGGTCTGCCCGCCCTTAATACCCTCCTAACATTCGCATTATGCATAGACGCTGATGCGCAACTGAATACTTTAACTGCAGTCTTCATCAAGTGTGTTCCTAGTAACGCCTTTTTGTAGACGCGTTGCTCGTTGCTAAAACTACTAGGTTAGATGTTCTATAGGGTATACGGATTTAGGGTAGAGGAAGTAAGAGAGGTAGAAGCGCGCAAAGAGAATGTAAGTCAAGGTTGATGCAGGGGAAGAGGTAGTGGGCTAGTGTAAGTTTTCGTTTACGGTGGGGTGAAAGTGAAGTTAGAGAGGAACATTGGGACGAGATGATTGAGAAAGGCGAGTGTGGGTAATAGTTAGCTGGTTGTCGAGTTTGTGTTTGGGGGATCCTGGGACGGATCTATGGGTTGGCGTGCCCTATGAGGATTCTGCACGATACGATTGGTAAAGCGGTCTATATAAGTTGGTTTCTCTGGTGCTAAGCGTGGCACCCGTGTGGAAGAATAAATAAGATGGGATTGCGAAAATAAATTGCAGTGCCCTACCTAGGCAGGTAGGTAGCGTTGAAGAGTTTTAAACTTAGCTACACATGTGGGCCGATTATATTTGGTGATCATGTTAGAGATGTATTCAATATAAGGTCGACAAGTACACCAATGCGGATTCAGGATGTACTACCCACCGCGCGCAGAATTCTCCGTCAAATCAATCAACTTCTACTAGGCATGGCCTTACGGCGGCTGCCCCTTCCACAACGCAAACTTTAATATACTGGTTTCCTGCCCCTGGACTACAGGGTAATAGCAGCTTGTTCGACGGCTCATCCGTGACGCCGTCCGTGCATGTGCATACAGCCGTAAATCAACCTCGCTCAGAGACTATATGTCGGGCGGCCCGAACAGAACCGACAACTGTAGCGTTAACGCACTGAATCTAGGTCAACATGCAGAATAGCACCTCGAGGGGTGCCGTGGCCCATACTAAGCGAACATGTAGTTAAACTACGAAAAGCATAGGGCCGTACTGCAGGCTGACCTTGGAATAGTTTGAGATGGTGGCTGGATTGCTCAAGACGGGTCCCCTCCAGAAGAGTATGGAGCACTCTCGATTCTTCGCAGAATATTACCCAGGTCCTTACGAAGATTCGGAAACTGCTTTACTTTAGGTACTTTTAAAGCACGATTCCGACCAGCAATCTTATCGCGTAATCAGGGTCTCTACTATAACTAATTACTAGTTAAGAGTTATAGCTAGCTATTCCCCTCGTAATAGCTATTATTTATGCTTTTTACTTTATTTCTAAGAGTAAAAGTTAGAAGCTTAGGTATATACCTATTCTTACTCTAGAGTTTAGAACGAGAGGACGTAAAAAGGCCTCTAAATAGTAGGCAAAGTAGTTTTTTAAGTAAGGATACCGCAAAGTACATATCTTTGTAGTAAAAAATCTTAAATAATCTAATAGGTTTTTAGTTTAAAAAGAAAGGGAAAACTTTCTAAGTCTTCTTTACTAAAAATTAGGCCATTATGTTCCTCTATAGCTATTACTAGAAACTTATACTTTTTAATTAAATCCGGCAGTTGTGCTCTATACGAGACCAGCTGGAGAGGTCGGTACTATGCCGGACCATATGGTTGATAACAGAAGGGTGCGTCCATCAGAGATATGAGTCTGCGATCACGGCTAGGAGAACGTAGACACTCATTACTAGATCTACGCTTTATCTAGTGCCGAAACCACCGGCGCCCTTAACCACCTTAACTAGTACTTTAACCTATACACGCCTTTAAAATATTTATAATATAAAATTTAATTAATTTATAGCTATGTTATTTATTTTATTAAGATTTTTATTTTTATAATAAATACTACTTTATAATAATTTTTATAGATTTATATTTTATTTAATAAGCTTACTTTATTTATTACTTTTATTCGTTTTTACTTATTTTTTTACTATAATTATAATTATTCTAAAAGCTCTATTCACGATTTATAAAACTTTTTAATTATATATATATATATATATATATATTTGTATATTAATTAAATAATAAGTGTGGCTGTAGTGGCTGTATAGGCAACTTAAAGGGGTTTTAAAAAAGGAGGAGTATGTGTATGCCTTTATACTCAATGTGTCGAAAAAATTTTAATTTAATATATTATATATTTACTTACTATTTATATCCTTATTATTATATTTATTATTATTAGTAATTTTTATCTAGATCTCTATTTTTCTATAAAAAAAAATTATAGTAAGATATAAAAAGCTCTACATAACCTTGGAATTGCTATGGTCCAGTGTGCGATATGTTAGGTAATGGACTACTACACTAGATATCTAGATGCCGACTCGGTTATCTACCGCATTATCAGTAACCAACCCTTGACACATCTAGGCGAGTTGGTGGGCATTCTTACTGATCGGACCGATAAGTGTCTGAAATCAGAGCTACCTCGTTGCGAAGGTTGGCCATCCCTTCTAAAATTTCTACGCTATTCATTCAAGGAGTGCAATCTTAAGGCGGATTAGAGTAGGTAAGGGTAGAAACCTATCTCTGCATCTACCACACAGCCGCCTCTATTTCTACCTATACCTTCCTCGGCGAAGAGATGGCCTTGGACGAAGAATAGCTCCTAATCACGTCAGAGACACCGAGCAGCTTATTATCTGCACGACGGTCCTCAAGCACATTCCTTCCTTTCTCCTTCCGCTAGTATACTGTCTCGTTCCGCCAATGACACCGCTGTACGACTAACCAAGCCCATAGTGCAAGGCTGCTGCGAAGCCATGGAAAAGCCGGGCTTCGTCAAAAGAGGCGACATCATGCAGTGGATGCTGAACGAGCACCTCAATAAAGAGCTTCGGCGATCAGGACTCATGGCCCTTGTCAGCATGCCGTTCGATCTAATTGCCTGCCCGGAGAGCCTCGCCGTCCTTAGGGAGGAAGTTAATAAGAAGCTCGCTAAGAATAATAGGTCTTTTAAGGGGAACATTATTAACAGTCTTGTTAGGATAGATAGCTTTATAAAGGCAAGCTAGCGGTATAACTACGTTAACTATAGTAAGTCCTAACTGCGCTATTCTGGCCCTGCGATAAATTGCTAATGGAGAATGTGAAGCCATAATATAATAGACCGCGATATCTGCGAGGACGTTACCCTCTCTAACGGTGCGTTCTTCCTAAAGACACCTTTATCACTACTAATAGCTTACTAGGTTACGCATGATCCCGACGTCCTGTAAAGCAAGTTAGACCCTAACGTCTTTAACGGCTTATACTACTATAATATACGGAATAAGATTATTAAGGACAGCATTAATAAGAGGGAGATTACAGGAAACACTAGTTTGTGGCCGTATCTACTAGTAGCTGGATATTTAGGTATGAGAAGACTGCGTGCCCTGGGCGCTTTGTCGCACGGAGTGAGATCCAGCTTATCTGCGGTCGTGGTGGACGTTTGGTATGCTTGCGTGCTAGTAGGCAACTGCACCTGGACCGACGCGAAGGCTCGTAGCCAGGGAAAGCACTGGTTAGTTTCGGGTTGGATGAGTGCGCGGCAAGATTCATGAGCAAGGTGAAATATGTATTCTATGACCGGCAGCTCCGACTGCGAATCAGCCATCTCGTTCCAGCATGTACTAAATCAAACTACAGGCAGCCTATGTCCAAAGCTATCCAAACCGGAAATCCAAAGGCGGCCACAAAATGCTTATGCACATTCGAAAGAAGAGAAGGAGAAGGAGAAAAGGGCAAGACTAAGAGACAAGTAAATGCAGAACGATGGGACTAGCGCACTCTCCATGGTCGATCATGGATGAAGGTTCGGTAGCTCCAAGGTGCCGCACTATCCAAAAGTTTTTTTCCTGAGCGTGGAACTTCAGCAAGGTACAGAGCAGAAGATGAAGGGTATTGAAGAGGTAGCATGGTGGCGTGGACAAAAGTATGTGTCGTCGAAGGTCGGAGCATTACATGACAGTGCAACTGCTGCTCTGGTCCTTGTTGGTCTTGACCGACAATGCGACGCGTGCAGCTTCGGTGAAGGCCTCGTTCACACCTCGGTTCTTCATGGCGGAGCATTCTACGACGGACGTCAGTACGGATTCAGGTATGGGTTGTGCAAAGCATACCCAGGTACCGAAGGGCCTTGATCCTCTCTGCAACTTTGAGCCCCTCATCGTATTGTATCAGCGGCTTCTCTGGTTGTGCTCCTTCCTCGTCGTCGTCTTTTGACCGCAAGTCGCACTTGAGGGCAACCAGGACGAGCTTTACACCGGGACAGTTCTCGGCGATCTCGGAGACCCATTTGGTCTCTACGTTCTCGAGCGAGTCGGGAGAGTCGACACTGAAACAGAGCATAATGGCGTGGGTATCGTCGTAGCTGAGTGACCGTAACCGGTCGAATTCTTCCTGTCCAGCCGTGTCCCACAGGCTGAGTTCTACGTGCGTGTTGTCGATGTATATGTCGTGTACATAGTTCTCGAAGACGGTGGGCTCGCTACAGGGCATGAGGTCAGGGCGGCGGGCAGTGCAGACGAAGCAGCGCGACTTACTACACCGTGGGGAAGTACCTGGAGCGCAAACGTGTTAGTTGACATGTCGCCTCGACCTGCGCTGCAGGAGCACGTACCCTCTCGTGAACACATTGAGCAGCGATGTCTTGCCGCAAGCACCGTCGCCGCTACAGGAAGCTGTTAGTCGCGCCTGTCACATCGCTCGCCCTCCACAAGCGTCTGGCACCACGGACAACGTACAGGAGCACTAGCTTGCGCTGCACGGACTTTGTTCCACCGCAGAGCGGCATCATGGCGGCCTGGGGTGGTCGCGGCGATCGATTCGCGCCGGCTGGCTAGGGATGAGAGCGCTTGCGCAGAGGCGGTAGCGGGGGTTCTCGAGCGCGAGCGAGGGGGGGCAACGAGCGTCGCACGAAGAGGCGAGGGAGCGTAGGGAGAGCGTTAAGGATGTCGAGGGCGGAGGCGGAGGCGCTTCAGAGGGCCGTGGCTGGAGTCGCAGTTGGGATGGTAGCAAGGTGACTAGGATGCGTTAGTCTAGGCGGTCGCCTCTCCGCCATTTCGCCGGGCCGGCAGCCACCTAGACATCACTGCCGATCTGCATTTGACGCGGCAGACGAATGCCCACTTACAAAGAGGGATATAGATGAGTGCGCCTGGTGTTGATGTTATGGTCGACAATATGATATTGGGCTAAGGGAGGGAGACGAGGGCTGGACAGCAATATTGGCGGCAGTAGGTGATCGCCTTCAGGTGCCAGCACATGCGCCGCGTACCTGCTTTCGCATGTCAAGACCAGCACCATGATCGCGCATCCAATCGTCCGCCATGCTAGCGCCGTTCACGGAAAAAGTATACACGCACGCTTCCACGGTTTCTCACTGTCTCAACGTCATCTACCGGGTAACGTCCCGGAAGACGTGCGAGTGCTTCCCCGTACCCCCGCTTTTAAGGTTCCCCTCGGCCCCGGTGTCGTGCTCGCTCCACGTGATTTGTAGCTTGAAGAGAAACATCGAGTGATCGATCTTAGCACCATGCACTGGTTCGAAGCCACACCATGATCGGGGCAATCTACGTGTGCAGCAAAGAAGCCTCAGTAGACTGAGTATCTGAGAGAAAACCGCCGAGGTTCTCGACGGACTTCGCACTTAGATGTGGGCATCGAATAGTACGACGATTACTACGTTTCTCCTTCACAAAATTAACCTACATCAACGGACACGTTGAGTCGGCCTATGGCTCCGAGTCTGTAGCGCGTTAAACCAGGATGTGTAATTTTAAAGGAGCATACAAAATCATGCGTCCATAGGGTTTCAGGTGTATGCAGTCAAAATATGAAAATGGTGTTTAGGAGTGCAAAAGCGTTCCGCTAGATGGACGCAGACTCGGAATCTTTTTGGCGTCCCTTCATCGTCCCACCACTGCGTTCCCTCACTGCGTTCTCGCTTTTGGATGAAGTCCTGGCGTAGCTCTTGTAATTGGTCCCTTCATCGTCTCGTGTGCACATGGACGTGCAGAATCAAGTGAAATCTGAGGAGAAGCAACTGGTGTGTGCGCGCAAAGAGGTCCGCAAGAGCCCCTCCATGATTGCTTAGTAAGGCGAGGCGGGGCGGCTCGCCTACCCGTACAAGGCAACCGCGACCGCGAGGCTGTATCTCACCGCACGGTTTCACGACTCGACCACGCGTTCTTGACTTCCACAGCCCGACCCGAAGCCTAAACCACCGTTGACTCTTACGAAACCTACACCGTCATCCACTCGCCACAATGTCCGACGACGATGATTTTATGCAGGACTCCGAGGAAGAGTATGTATAAACACGGGCTGCACATATGTCTGGTCTAAAGATTGACAGATACGATTTCGAGTACGAGGACGACGATGAAGAGCAGAGCGGCGATGTCGACATTGAGAACAAATACTACAACGCGAAGCAACTGAAAGGCGATGAACCCGAGGCGGCGATTGACGAGTTCTTGGGGATACCTGCGCAAGAGGAAGCAAAGGGCGATTGGTATGCTGCAGCACACTTCGCGGGAGAACACAGTTAACTGGTCACAGGGGCTTCAAGGGGCTGAAACAAGCAATCAAGCTCGAGTTCAAGCTCGGTCGCTACGATCAGGTTAGTACCTACCACACCGAACGACTACGAACGGCATATTAACAGACGGGCAGGCCGTGGAGCACTACAAGGAGCTTCTCACCTATGTGAAGTCCGCCGTCACTCGCAATTACTCGGAAAAGTCCATCAACAACATGTTAGACTTCATCGAGAAGGCTGCTGAAGATCCGGAGGCGTATCGCTGCATGGAACGGTTCTATGCTCTCACGCTCGACACGTTCCAGAGCACCAACAACGAACGGCTCTGGCTGAAGACGAATATCAAGCTTGCGCGGCTCTGGCTGGAGCGGAAAGAATACCGGCAGTTGACCGAGAAAGTGCGCGAGTTGCACAAAGCATGTCAGAAAGAGGACGGAACAGACGATCCGAGCAAGGGTACCTACTCGCTGGAGGTCTATTCTCTGGAAATCCTCATGTATGCAGACACACGGAACAACAAGCGCCTCAAGGTTCGTTCCATGACTCTTATCGTACCATTTTGTATATTTATCTCACCATCCGATAGGCTCTCTACCAACGGGCGCTCAAGGTCAAGTCAGCGGTGCCCCATCCCAAGATCATGGGAATTATCCGTGAATGCGGTGGTAAGATGCATATGAGTGAAGGTAAAGGCTGGCTACCCCAGACTAAACTGCAACGACTAATTAGACGCAGAGAACTGGAAGGGGGCGCAGAGCGACTTCTTCGAGAGCTTCCGAAATTACGACGAGGCGGGGTCCCTCCAGCGAATCCAAGTGCTGAAGTACCTGGTGCTCGCGACCATGCTGTCGGGCTCGAACATCAACCCCTTTGACTCCCAGGAGACCAAGCCGTACCAGAACGACCCTCGTATTTCCACTATGACGGACCTGGTCAATGCTTACCAGCGCGAGGATATCCATGACTACGAGAAGATCCTGAAGAACAACCAGGACCTGCTCAAAGACCCCTTCATTGCCGAGAACATTGACGAAGTCACACGCAATGTGAGGACCAAGGCCGTGGTTAAGCTCGTTGCTCCCTACACTCGGTTCACGCTTGCATTCATCTCGAAACAGCTCAAGATCTCCCTTCCTGAGGTCCAGGATATCGTTGGCTTCTTGATCGTTGACAAAAGCCTTCGCGGCAAGATCAACCAGCAGACCGGTACGGTGGAGATCGAGAGTAGCACAGACATGGATCGGGTGCAGGCGATGGCGGAGTGGAGTGCGGCCATTGGATCTCTGTGGGCCAATGTTTTGAATGAGGGAGACGGGTTCAAGTCGGACGACGGCGGTTCGCAGTATGCACAGAGCGGGGGAGGGCCAATGGTTCAACAGAGCCTCAATGGCCTGGGTACTAAACATGGACGTGCCCCGAAAGGCAAGGGCCCGGGCCGCGTGCTGGGAGTTGGTGGCAAAGGATGACTTGCAGATACCGTTCGCAAGTAACCAATGACTGGGATCTGGGAAGATGCCACGGGACCTAGAGGTACCACGCTTCCGTCACGTAGGGTTTTCTGACCTGCTGGATTGAAACATGCGACCGGGGGGAAGAGGGGCACGGTTGGGCACGCACGTAGCACGAGGCAGGAGTTTCCTTTTCAAACAAGCGATGGCGCTTCCGAGGCGGAGAAGTTCGGGGCATCAACCTTGGAAGGTACCACAACAGTGGACTAGTAGCAGTAAAACCGATTGCGCGCACGTCCGGACATTCTCAGCCATCGTGCCCCGCTCAGTGTCTGATGCATTGTGATGGGTTTCTGGTGCCTTTGATGTCGCTTCCACGCCGCGAACCGCAAGTCGGGTCAGCGGTATCGTGCGCATAGACGATCCATGGATGACCGTCGGGGAAGCGGCAAGTCTTGACTCGGAACACAAGCGAACCACCCACGCAATGCCCATCTGTCTGAGGCCCACGTCGGTTGCAGTGTGGGGGGCTGTTGTCGACGCAGTTTCCGCGCGTTAAGCGTTCCTTTTGTCGGCGTTACTGCCAGTGAGCGAATCACGCATTGCATCCGACTCTGAGGAGAGAGTCATGCAGATGCTTGTGCAAGGTAGCTTTTGCTCACACACTCCGCGAAATTCCATGTTCCTCCGCCGCCACCATTCACCGCACGTCACGGATGGCCCACCTACTGCTGGTACGGGCGGGGGTGTGTTGGCGCGGACCACATCCGGCACTGTGTCCCGTTCACAGTGCGTATGCATGGCGGGCACGTCGGTGACGTCGCTCCAGAGCACTGGCTCCATCGTATAGCTTCTAATAATCAAAGACCTGCTGATGCTTGCGCGGATTGCGACGGATCATGGCAGCCACCTGTGTTTTTCTTTTGCTGGAGCCGCCCTTGGGACAGGACTGGCCTCCTCTTGTACTCCTGGCTATCACTCCGGTTTCACATCGGCAGCCCATTTCTCCAAGCTGCATAAGGCGTCGTTAGCACTGATTGAGATCTGTACAGCGGTCCCTCCTGGCTCCTGGTGCAACCTACACAAGCCGGCTGGACAAAACCCTTGAGTACGTCCGGCGGCGTTTGTGCCTGGCAGACCTCAACGTCCCCCAGCCCCGTAGATCGCAGTGATTTCCTGAAAGGTGGGACAACAACGACCCAGGTCCAGCCCTCGGGGGCGGCATCTGCACCTACTAAAGAAGACCGAGTCCCCCCCCAGCGAGCTCTTGGACAAGCTAGCCATTGCTGTGTTGCCGAGGACGCTGTGGAATTCCCGCATCCAATTGCCCGCCACGGGACTCGTCACGCTCAATCCCAAGAGGAACGCTCTCCCGCCGCCGCCAGCAGAGAACCCTTTCGTCCCGTCCGCGACGAGCGCATCAGACGCACGCTCGAGTACTCACGGCACATTCACTCGCCATGGCGATGCCCGGGGTTGGCTACTATGGTCACGCTCCCGGGCTCTACCGCGAATCAGCGGTCGCGTTTGGCGCGCCGCACCTGCCTTTCCGCCCGCCGGAGCTAGCCTCGACCCGCTACCAGCAACACCCACACGCGGCGCCGTTCAACTACCCATCGTCGGCCAGGATGTCGGATCCCGCGTTCCTCGCCGCAGAGGACGAGCTCGCCCAGCTCCAGAAGCTGAGCAACGAGTACGAGCCGGAGGCCACGGTGAGTGGCGATGCCAGCACCAGCCGTGGGGCGCGCTGACCATTGCAGGGCCCGCTCGTCGGCGAGCGGCAAAGCAGCAGCGCCATCGCGACTGAATACGCACATGCAGACCCCATCTACAGGGTCAAGACCGCTGCCCTGCCCGCCAAGTATGCTTTCTTCCGCACGTGTAGAGGCGATGGGCACTGCGGCTGGCGAGGTGAGTAGGTCACGATGCCAGCGTGGTTTGTTTGTGCTGACCCATGTCCACAGCAATCGCGTTTGGCTACTTCGAGGCCCTGCTGCATGTAGGCGATGTTGCAAAGTTTGAGGTAGAGGAGGCTCGTCTGATCTCCATGAACAACCTCGTCAACCTTGCTGGCCACCCCGAGGATGTGTACATTGACTTTGCCGACGAGGCATATGACCTGCTTCGCAAGCTCGCCAGCTCGCTGCAGGTGGGCAATGGTGCGAGCCTGCTTCTCGAGACCTTCAATGATTTCTCCACATCAATGGCCATCATCACGTATGTCAAGGTGTGTAGTGTTTCCGACTGTATCATACACTTTTCTGATGGCTCAAGCTCCTTGCAAGCGCGTGGATCCAGTCGCGGCCGGACGAGTATCAACACTTCATCCCTACCAACCTGAAGAGTTATTGCTCGCAGAACATCGAGGCTGCGCAATGTGAGATCGACGACGTAGGCGTGTCGGCACTATCCCATGTGCTCCTCAAGCCAGCGGGCATCGGCCTTGAGATCCTTTACCTGGACCGCTCCGTTGGGCAAGAAGCCAACATTCATCCATTCTCGCAGCCGGTGAACTTCAGTGGCCTTTTGCCCATGATCCGTCTAATGTACCGACCTGGTCACTACGACATCTTGTATAAGGCTGAGGACCTGCCTCCAGCCCCGCAACCGGCGCCTATACATGTGGCCCTTGCCTACAACAACCAACACAACTTCGAGGTGGCCGCTCCTAACACTAACCTCCTGTCTATGATCCCGGGCATGTATTCACACAATCGGTTCCAGACCATGGGGCAGAGCTTTGGCCAGCGTTGGCCGTCGACCTCGTACGACTTTGACCCAGCACCGACTCCGCAGCCTCAAATCACTCCTGTCCAGGCGTATGCGCCGCCTCCTCCAGCTCCGATAGCGCCTGTTACTACCCCTCACCAAGACTTCATGTCTCCAGTTCATGCCAGTCCGATAAGCCATCAGAGTCCGGCAAGCCATCATAGCCTTCAGATGGAACAGCAACCCGTGCAGCTTCCATTCCATTCTGCGCCACCACCGCCTGTCAGTATAGATCGGGCGCCTGTGACGGTCGAGCGCGGAGGACCTTTTAGGCCGTCAATGTACGAACTCGAGCCGGGCTTTGGAACAGGGGAGGTACTGCCTTTCCAAACAAACATATTCCGGAAGTAAGTTATCCTCCCTATTTCCATCGGCCACGCACTAAACGTGACAGCTCGCACTTCAACACGTGCCACTTCATGAACCCGTCATTCCAGCCCGAGGAGTGGTCGCCCCAAGAATATCGAACAGGCCATAAAGGAAAACACAAGTCCACCTCACACTAGCACGGCTGTTTACCGAGGACAAATTTCGACCTCATTCCCGAAGGTTTATTACAACCATTCAGCAACTATCACTGGCGTTCATCGAGCACTATCTGCTTTCAGTACCTGCATCATTTCTTGGCCGGCACGGCCTAGGATTCGCCATGACTCACGACGATACCATTGTTAATCAAGTTTTCGGGTTTGTTCTCATAGCAAAATTCAATTGGCATCGGTTTTTCCCATCTCAGTCTCTTTGGTCTGGGCGGATGTCTGCTTCAACTTTGCACCAGATTGCAAGAAGCCTCCCGCGAGGATGATGAAGTTACGACCAAAGACTATCAACCCCCGCGGGTGCCAATTTGAGCATGCATACCTACCAGCGACACCCTAGTAAGGGGTATTATTCGTCGCTACTTTATTTAATTACATTCGTCCCCACGCTTCAGTCGAATATTGGTATGCGCGGTTTTTTGTAGTCTCCCTACGCTTTCCCATGCCCGGTTGCCGTTCGTACCGCCTCGAAAGGCGTGGAGACGTTTATGATTGCACGACGAACCTCTAGGCTCTTGCCTAGTCCCACGACCTCCTTCTCTGTCATCGAGCCTCCCCGATCACTGGCTCGAAACACCCACGCTCCGAGTCACCCATACGTTTCCTTACCGTTCGCTGGAAGTACTTAGAATTTGTAATAGGCGCTCCACGCGCCTCGGATACGGCCGGATAGAACGAATCGGACGGACGAGCTACGAGGGCGATGGCAACAGCCGGGCGTTGCAAGGCTAGTGCTCGTGGTTACCCAGACATGGTCGTCGACGTCGAGTCTCGCGCTTCACGGGCACGAGCAAGTTTAGATAGGAACTAGAGAGCTGCCAAAAAGCACAAAATGACACCCAAGTAGCTTGGTAACAGCACCCCGTTCACCTGATTGCCCATGTCTTCGATGTACCCCGTGTCTTGCGATGGTTGCCTCTCGCGCCGCTGGGGACGTTGTCTTAGCGCTCGAGCGGCTTGTCCTCTGATGGCGTCGCTCAGACTATTGCATCGCTCCGACCAGCGCGGTTGCACGGGCGGAGGGAGCGAATGAGGTTGGGCCGTGAGTTTCCGCGCGGAGGCAGACCTCGAATGGGACGGTTATGCTTGCGTCGAGGAGGTCACGACATGCACGGGTTCACCTGTTCGTCTGGACGCTTAATTCAGAGAGTACGTCTTCTGATAGTGGACTGACTCGGGGGTTGGATCCCTAGGAGACACGGTCACGGAGAGCAGGGACTGTGCGTCCCAGGCGGGCACGAGAAAAAGCAAAAACGTTGGTGAGGGGGTATGTACGCGGATGGGCCATCACGCGCAGATATCTGCACGGGCGAGCAAGCGAGCGCCGCGGTATGCGCGGAAGCTTCCACGGGGCGGCAGGCAAAGGGGTTCACCGTCTTTTGTTCATTGTAGTGATCAAGGATGCTTGGGTTTCGTCTCGGCATGTGGAAGGTGCGCTCTATCCTCTACAGTCTACATCGTGACATCGCCGCCTCACCGCTCCCTTACATGCGCTGCCACCGACTTCCATCTCGAGCCCACTCAGCATGGTCATCCACCCCTCTGCACCACGTCCCCACCTCCGTCGCACCGCATCGGCGCAATCTGCGCCCTCGGCGCTAGGTATCCTGCTCCGCAGATGACGCCCCCGTCGCCGTAGCTGAGCGCAGCGACGCACCGCATGACGGGCACCTGGTTCGGCGCGCGTCGCACGCCTGCACGACAGCGCCCGACCCCGCTTTCCCTGTGCTCACCTATGGCGTGCCTGTACGCTTGCATCGGAACGTCGAGGGCAGGGCGGGCGGCCAGGCCTTCCGAGACGATGCCCACGAGGGGCTCGCCAGGGATACACATGGGATGGAGAGGTTACGAAGCGAGACGAGGAAGCTTGGGCACTCGGGGCGCAGCGGTTCTCCGGGGACGGGGTGTTGGGTGTCATCGTGGTCGCAGTGGGAGAAGCCCAGGTTTCAGACGCATGATATGACTAACGGAGATGCTTCTCGAGCTTCTGCGGACCTTCGCCAAAGGTTGCGCGAGAGTCCCGTGCCGATTCTGTGGTACAAGGGCCCTTTCTGAGTCGGTTGCTTTGCGTCGGAGATTCGTACCAAGCCTTCGGAAGACCAGGCGTGCGAAGATTGACTCGTTGCCGGGACCAGATCATTCCGAAGGACCGGCTTCAGAACCGCCGGCGGAAGAAGAGGACTCGGATGATTCGTGGTCACTCATTTCCACGTCGCTGGCACCGCCGTTTGTGAGATTGGACTGGGACTTGGCTTTGCGCTGCTTGCGTTGGGAGCGCCTTCGCTCTTTGTGAAGGAAATATTCCTTTTCCTCTCGCAGCTCGGAAAGTTGCCGGAAGGTGACTTTTTGGACGCGTTGCAGACTGGCGAATTGCTTCTTGAGCTCTTGGAGCTCAGAGGCCTGAGCACCGGTAGATATGCCTTGAATCTCCTCCCCAGTTTCTCCATTCAACGAGAGGAAATTGGCAGCTGGAGCTGTTGCGCCATTGGACGGTGCGTTCCATGTTGCAAGCTCGGCGAGACTTGCATCGAGCATCGCTTGTGGGAAGCTAGGATGTGTCAGAGCTTCCTCAAAGGCGGTCTTCTTTGGTACTGCCTCTAGTACGGATGTAGCAGCCTTTTGGATTTGGCCATTGAATTGCATAGTCAACGTGTAATTAGGCGGAACAAGTGCGTTCCCGTCAGTCACTCCACTATCCTGCTTGGGCCGTACTACCGTCTGAACCTTAAAGGTAGGCTCCGGAGCATTGGGGAATCCAGTAGGTTCCAAAAACTTCAAATTTGTGACCGGTCCAGGGAGGTTTGCAACCGTGGAGAGATAGTTTCCCTTCGCAGTATCCCACGCAGCGACTTTCCCGGTCGTATGTCCCGATATCAGAGTCTGCCCATCCCAGCTCAAGCTCAAAGCCAAGGCCGCACCCAGCTTCTGTGATTCCGCACTGAACTTCGTCTTCACGGAAGGTTGTATTGGACGATGCGACGATGCTGTGTCTCGAAGAGTATCGGCCGCGGTAGTCTTCTGCGTGTCATCGTAGAAGTTGACCGTCTGTAAACTGCCATCCCCATATGCGAGATAGAAGGCGCGGTCGGCGGGGTCGAGGGTCATCGCCTGCGGTAGCTCAGGAAGCAAGTATGTCCGTAGCGACTGTCCATTGTAGTAGTCCCACACGATAGCTGACTTGTCTTCAGAGGTGGAGATGGCAATATTCGCACTGCTGGAGCTATGCCCACAGATGATCGAAGAAATGGGCCCGCGGTGGGCGGAGAGCGTATGGGCCGGCGAGCGCGACGTGTCCGGGGAGAAGGAGAGAATGGCAGGGAGTGCCCATACGTGGATCATGGCGTCTGGCGAGCCGGAGAGGAAGAAGCTGGATGTAGGGTCGACAGCGAGCGAGGTGACGGGCTGGAGATGCGAGGTAGACGTCGACACGAGACGGCCAGAGCATATCTACAGTCATCAGCAACAACATATATATAAGAAGTATGGCGCGTCACAGACCTCCCACGCCAGCACCCTCCCACTCTCCGTCCCTACCAGCAGCACCGTATCCTTCGCCGCCAGCGCAATGCTGTGTATCCTCTCCGGAAACGGCACAATAGCTTCCTGGTTGCCCTTCTCCCTGCTGTACACATGCACCACTGCCTTCTCCACCTGAGCCGCAAAGATATGTGAGCTGCTCACCGCAAGCCCGTTCTGCGCCGTTGCGCTTTTCTTGAAGACATGGCGCTGTGCAGCCAGCGGCTGGAACTCGTGGAAGAAGATGCCGGCGTCTTTGGTCACGCCCGTGTTTGCTTTCGTCTGGGCGGAAATCGAGGCGATAAAGTGCTCGGTGAGCATCTTGGCGGAGGCAGGCACGAAAGTTCAATATTTGGCAGAGCTGCAAGCTTCGATAATTTTTTTTTTCGAAGTTGGACGTCGCTAGTGACGCAAGCGGGACGAGCCGAGGCATCAGTGTGAACGGTGGGGCCTTGTCAAGATCGGACGAACAGTCATCTCTCTCCGTGATTAGTACATATACACCTTATCTAGTATTTCGCGCGAATCCTGTTCCCCAGTCTTGTAGAAGCCCATGCATCTTGTACACTCAGCGTCCCTTCCATCACCTCCACTGCCGTGCCCTTCATCTGCACCCTCTCAATCTCCTTCCCACCCTCCTTCAACAACACTTCAACGTAAATATCGCATCTCCTCCCCATTTCCACTCCCTGCGTCAAATGAAATGCCCTCTTCCTTTCACCCTCTTCCGTCAAGCTCAAATAGCATGCCAACGCACAACTCGCACTCCCCGTTCCCGCATCCTCCCTGCTTCCGAGACTCCTTGTGCGCAGCTGCCTGACTCCCTTCTCCTCCTCACTCACTCCCATATCAGTGTAGAAAAATGACCCAGTGTAACCGACATCCCACCCGCTGCCCTTATCAAGATGCTCGCGCGCGTAGAGTTTCGCGAGCGGAAGCAGCCCCTGTGTAGGCACACCCAGCGCATCCAGATCCCTCATCTTAACAAGATTGAACGCCATGCCCTTGACAATGGACACCAATGGCACATTCGCCTCCTCGGAGCCATTTAGATTCGGGAACGGATGAGGAAGGAGGTTATCCTTGTGGAAGTATACGTCGTGCGGGATGCTTACTGTGCTGGTTCGCGCGCCTTTGTCAAACACGAACGGAATGGTACCCGCGATGGTCCGGAGTTTCTTGACGGACGGGTAAGCGGAGGTGTGTGTGGCCACGTAGATGGAGGTTCCGATGGTAGGATGACCCGCGAAGCTCATGCGGGAGAGGGCAGTGAAGATGTCGTAGTCCGCGATGTCTGGTTCTTCTTTTGTGGGCTCGTGCAGGAAGGTGATCTCCGAGAGGTTGAACTCGTTAGCGATGCGTTGCTTTTGGTGCTCGGAGAGTTGGGAGCGCAGGGACGCCGGGACGCGCACTACGGCGAGGGGGTTTCCCGAGTAGCGGGTTCTGGTGAAGACATCTACGGTGGTGAAGGATAATTGCATGGCGGTGGTTTGAGTACTGGAGAGAAATTGATGTTTGGGATTAGTGTCGTTGGGAAGTGTTTATACGCTGGTGTTGTAGATTGCAAATGAGTCACCGATTGCGAGGAGTCATAAACTTTGTGAAGAAATTGTGATCCGGTCCATATGCATGCCCAAGTAGCATCGTAGCGGTTTGCGGAGTACCATCCCGATTTGTAATGACTCCACCTGACGCGGGGTAGTGCATGCTCGCACATCTATACGCAACTGGTGTTTACTTGGATCCTTCAAAATTAATAGCTATACATAATATATAGCTGTTAAAGCATATTATAAGCTATGATCTCCATATGGAATACACATCCAAGGATAACTGATTTGGTCCGACAACTCCACCTTCCCGCCGTCGAAGTTTAAAGAAAGCACAACTCTCGTCGTACATCTACTTCACTTCCTTAGCCCACTGCTTCCCACTCCAAACCGGTCCAACCGTCCAAAGCCAATAAACCCTTCCTTTGAGCAGCCAAACTGCCCAACTCGGGAGGCGCCACCCCATAGCCACCGGAACCGCGGCCATGATAGAGTGCACGGCAGGCCGGGCATAGTTGGACGCATCGCCAATGACATAGATTCTAGGTCCAGCTTTATCGACACGAAGCGTGGAGGAGTTGGTGTCAACTTGGCCGGTAGAACTTAGAAGATCATTAGCGAGCAAAGAGGTGTTGGGTCTGTAGTTAGTAGCGGGAATGAAAAGGTCGGCCTCAATGGTGCTGCCGTTGTCGAGCGTGAGGGTAGCTCTCGATGTGAGTGTTCCCACGTGGTTTCCCGCGTTGGGTGGATCCACGCTGACAAGTCTTCTGCCCTTCATGACAGTGACGCTGACTTTAGCCAGATACTGTTCGGCGGTCTTTGCGATTTATGGTCTTAGACTAGAAAGGATATTCAATCCGGATGTGATGGCTGTGATTGGTACCCCCCGATTTTGAAGCTTTGAGCTGAGCAACCGGGTTCAGGGCGCCCATTCAGATGTTCACCCAGCTCGCCGGCTGTTTCCACTCCGGCCGGCCCTCCACCGGCAATGACGATGTTCTTCGCTGTTTCCAGTCCATTCCGAAATTCAGCTCACACCTCGCGAAGGACCTTCTCATCGTTGGAACTGAAGCCAAATAGCGGAAACGGCGTAGAAGCGCCTGTAGCGATGATCAGCGCGTGGAAGTCGAGCGTCTGCGTTTCACTGGCGCCGTGTGTCGTTATGGTAGCAGTGCGCTTCTGGTGGTCAAAGGCCATCGGGGATCCGTGGATGAACTCGAGGTGGTTTGTGGGATACTGATCGAATTGTTTTGGTATGCTGACGAACAGCTTGTCTTGCGGGAAGAAGTCGTCGGATATCAGGGCACGAGGACAGGCTTGTCTGAACATCGCTTCTGAGGCAGCGCTGACCAAGACGACTTTGTAGTTTTCGTTCTGCGGAAGGGTGGCTATGGTATGCTTCAGAGTATAGTGAGCTGTAGAGATGCCGCCATAGGAGCCACCAAGAATGACTATGCTTTTATGACCTAAGGCCTCATTCGGAGTCATGATAGAAATGGAAGTATGGTGTGTTGAACGGTTGAATTGTTACAATGAGCGAGCTGTTTTGTTGGGTCTAGATCAATTTGATTCACGATGCGTTGCCGGAATCACGACTGGAAATAGACGCAAATAGGAGGTGATTCCAGTTTCATCTCGAACGCCAAGCAACATGTTTCCGTGCCTTTATATCGAATGTGAGGTCGAACACGGCCGTAAGGTGCTGAAGAGTCAGAGCCGGATTGTATGTGGGAGCAAGGCACCCTTGGCTTCGTACATCGCTTGATTAGCCAATGAGAGGTGACGCTAATCGCTAATCTGGTCTATAACGTACCATCGTCGAGCCGCCCTTCGTACGACACGGACGAAACAAAATGGGTCGGACGAATCGTGTATCATAACTTGTTCACACGATTCCTAGTGGTTCTAGTGGTGAGTGCAACACGAACAATTGGGGTCATGGATTGTGTTGCGCTCAGCAGGGTGTTTCTGGTGAAGAACTAGCCGGATGATGCACAAGGCGCAGTGACTGCGCCCCTAAACATGGGGAATACGGGATGTCGTCCACTAGAGCTCGTTGGTCCTATTTGCGGGAAGACATACATTTAAACCATGGCTCTTTCCATTCGTCGCAAGCGGTGTCAGGCAAGTCGGATCGCAGATCTTGTGCGATATGTTGGGAAGACAAGGGTGCGTTTGTGAAGCTCATGGTATTGGAAGACTGGGGGGAGCATATGAGGGCGCACTTCAAAGATGAGGGCTACTGGATGTGTTCGACGAGAAAAGAGAACTCGGAAATGGCGAACAAGTATAATTGCCCCTCCAAGAAGTGCAAAGGGATCCACTGTTAAAGACTGGAAGATACGCCGCGGCTCCGGCTGAACTGGTGGTTCATGCATCTGGATTTGGCCGCAAACTGGAGGTTGTGGGATATATCCCCTAAGGTCACGTTCTGGTCTATACGCCCGGGCGTTCGCTCACTTCAGAAATGTTGTCATTCCTTTTCACTGTACTCGCAAGGCTTGAACAGGGAGCGAAGGGTTGGTGAAGAACTGTGTGAACCGAGGGCGAGTGCTGGTCCGGAGGAAGGACTGATGTTGACTGTCGGCACAAGTTTAACCATACGAAGATCGGTATACTGTGAAGCCCAGAAAATTTTTTGTTGGCTGGGTTCCTGGTCTCGAAGGCTGCTTCCGAAGCTGTCGCCTAAATTAGAGCCCACCGAGCCAACTCTTCTCACCAATAGCATCTGCTTACCAAGTGCTGCATGGAGACACCCTTCGGATTCAGCCTCGGGCGACGCCTCGAGTTGTACTGACCGGCCGGCTCAAAAGGCATCTGCAACCTCGGCTTCCAGCTTTACGTTACCCAGATGCCTGTCTGAGCAATTCCAGGGAGCTGCTTCTCTTTTCTTCGACGCCAGACGCCGCGCCGTGCGTGGTATACGGAAGCCTAGAGTAGACAACAGCCATGGCAGAGCCACTATCTATCCTGGGAGGCGTCGCCGCTGCGCTTCAGGTGGTAGAACTCGCAGCTAAGCTTTCAAAGGAGCTATACACTTTCTTCAAATCCTTAAAAAGTGCCGAGGAAGATGTCCGACGGCAAATAAATCGTAGGTTATGCTCTTCAAGCTTGTTACATCTTGTGCTGACACCGATAGTGTTCGACGAGCTCCAGACCACACTCGATCTCATTTCCCTGCGCATAGTACAGGCGCAGGGTAGCAACAGCTCTGAGCCTAACGATATCATGACAAGGCTCGCGATGCATTTGCAAAGCTTATGCGATGATCTGGACGCTGTTCGCAAGATGATTCCCTCCATGCAACCCAACAAAATCGGAGCCAAGGCTAAGTGGGTGCGTCGAAGAAAGGAGTTTGAAGCCTTGATGAGAAACATGGAGAGCAAAAGGTTGAGCGTCATTACGATCCTCGAATTGCAGTCTATGTGAGTGTGGTCTCCTTACAATATTCGAGGGAAACCCCATAACTACAGTATCACACCAGAGGTCTGCGCACAGTCGGCCGTTGTATTGCCTGTACTGGGGCAACACCGTGCTCGGGTTTCTGACCTAGTACTGTACGTTGTGCAGCAGGTTGCTCCAGAAAAAAAGCAGAACTTTTTGCGTCGCACATATGCTGATACGCCTCGGTATGCATAGACAGGAGCAGAGAAGTTCAACGAGTAAACTTCAGAGCCTAGAAAGCGCAACTCAGAGCCTTCAGATTTCCATGGACGATACGAGTGCCACAACCCAAATCATCGAAAATAGCATACACGCTTTTGCGACCCGAAACCTAGCGTTCCAATATGCAACCGAGCGTAGGCTCCATGAGATGAGTAATATGATACTTCACGAAGGACAGGAGATCAGAGCGGCAGTCACTTCGCACAACAATGTGCTGCAGAGGCTTATCGAGACACTGTCTAGGCACGAAAGTGGGTTCGGCACGCTCGCGCATCTAGTTGATAACATGTATGGTGCCAGGATCAATTCCCGACTCGAGAACCTAGCGCATATGGCTTCATCAAGGAGGTACAACTTGGAGCTTACGACTAAACACACCATCTCACGTATTGCACGAGAAGAGATCAAAAGAGTAATGCTTCCTATCATCGAAGACCTTGCTCGATCGCAACTCCGGTATGATTCTTTAGCCGATCAGCTCGGGCGAATGATGGACGACATGAGTATACGAATATGGAGCAGTAGCCTGGCCAATTCGGATACAGAGCCCACAGCTAGGAAAGATATGCATTCCATGTTGAGCCAATCCCAGGAGTTGCAAGTGCCACATCCAGTACAATCAGCAAGCGGCTTCCAGCCCCGTACCACCCGTAAAGGACTTGTCTGGGCGTATAGCTCTGTCGTCCCGTCGAGTTATAGGTCGGCAACGCTCAACGCGTTCGCTGACGGTGTTCTTGGAGCCATTTTTGCGACTTTCATATTTGTTCTCTGTTATATCATAGCTCGGAAACGTTCGGGTTGAAATCAAATCAGGAAAGAGGTATATCCTCTGGAGGTGTTCGCAGAGGACGAACGACGGCTCCGATGATTCTGGATGACGCACGGAGCCACAAGATCTGGAGTGCAATTGCAGGTGCCAGAACATGGCGGCATTCGCTCAAGGAAGAAAAACGTATAAGTCTCCAAAGAATAGGATAAGGCACGGATGGTGGTCGGGGTGTGCTAGAAGGCACTCAGTTGATGTACTGAATTACTCCAGGACGGACAATACATACCTAGGTACGGTAGCGGTCTATATAATTCCGCCAGTAACCAGATGTCGGACCATGTCCACAATCAAGCTTTCAGCCGTCCGAGGAACCGGTACTGCCTCCGGCTATTTCTCTGGGCAAATGAAGATCTGGTCCCAAAAGGAGTAAGGCGTACCACCTGCTACTGGTTAGAAAAATTATGTATATACCGCGGGATTAATTAGCGCCACATCTTCCCTACGCATTCGTATGGAAATTGTGGAGCGAAAGTAATATCGAATGTCGGCTCTTCCCCATGTTTATAAATTGTACGAATCCACATGTATGCTACATATGAAAAGGACATGCCTCTGAGATGGCTTTGGATGCGAGCGGAGGTTTGATTCAATTGTGTCGGTATGCTCGCTTCACTTCTATCCATCGCCGTCGCGGCATTCGCATTCTTTCCATCGTCGTTGAACGCGCGTACACTCGATAAGCGTCAAGATGGGAATCATTGGGTTACCACGTGGACAAGCATGCCTCAATTAGTGGAGTCAAACAACATGCCTCCATCCCAATTCGTGAGAAAACCGCAGAAATCTCATGGAAGCACCAGCGCTCACAAGAGCCAAGTCCTCTGGCGGCGTTCTCAAAGACGCAACCCTCCGCCAAACATTCCACATGACAGTGGGCGCCCCAAAAATCAAAATCGCAATCTCAAACACCTTCGGCGGCTCCGACCTTCCCATCACCGCCGCTTCAGTCGCTCTTCCCGTTGGCGGCACGGCGGGTGTCTCTGGAATCGAAGCTTCGCCCCTGGCTGCCGTCACTGTCGGCGGAAAGGCATCGTTCACCGTGCCGCGAGGCCAGATCGTAGTCAGCGATGAGATCAATTTCGAAGTCAAAGCGCAGCAGAACATCGCTGTGAGCTTGTATAGCCAGGCGGGGCAAAGCGGGAGCAGCATAACCGGGCATCCCGGTAGCCGGACGGCAAGCTGGTTTGTGAAGGGCAACGCGGTGAATACGACGACGATTACTGGGACGAGCAGTGTGCACTGGTAAGATCAGTATCTACTCCTAATTCCTTGCAATATGCTGAAAGAAACCAGGTACTTCGTCTCCGCCGTACACGCCTACGTCCCCGCAAACACTTCTTCCATGATTATAATCGGAGACTCGATAACCGACGGCCGCGGTTCAGAAGACAGTACAGCTCCCTCACACTTCCCCATCTCATAATCCTACTAATAAGGTCCGCAGACAAGAACAACCGCTGGCCCGATCTCCTCCTCGCACGCCTCCAATCCTCCAATCGCACCAACATTGCTATCGGCAACCAAGCCGCCGGTGGTACGTTTCTCCTTAGAACAACGTAAAACGTCGCAGTTGACTCAACCCCTCTCAGGCAACGCCGTCCTCTCCGGCGGTCTCGGCCCCACCGCCCTCTCCCGCTACAAGCGTGACGCCCTCTCGCAGCCGGGAATAAAATACCTCATGCTCTTCGAAGGCGTCAACGACATCGGCGCCGGCGCCTCGGGCTCCGCGCTCATCGCTGCCTTCAAGACCATGACCGCGGACGCGAAGAAAGCCGGGCTGACCACGATTGGGGCCACCATTACGCCGTTTGGTGGGAACAGCTACTACTCCGCACAGCACGAGCAGGCGCGGAAACAGGTCAACGAGTTTGTCATGGCGAACGGGAGTTTCGACCACGTGGTGGACTTTGCGGGCGCGATTGCGAGCAAGGGCGATCCGACTAGGATGGATCCCAAGTACAATGGGGGCGATGGGCTGCATCCAAATGTGGCGGGGTACCAGGCGATGGCGGATGCGTTCCCTTTGGATATATTTGATTGAGGGAAGAGCAGAGCAGGACGTTGGCAAAGAAATACGTGAACGACGAATGGATGTGTATATATGTAGCAGAGACGGACTGGCGGTAGTGTACATAGGAAGAAAAGTATAGGGAGCGGACGGCCTGTAAAGGACACTCATCTTGCCTCTTAGCGCAATCACATCGAACGACCCACGGGAACCCGAAAATCACCCGTCCTGACGTAGCAGGCCCACCTCGTCGCTTCGCGCAATATCCCTTCACGACGGGCAGAAACAGGCGCGAAGAATGAAGTGCGGGAGCCAGCAGAAGGGGTAGTACAGATACCCTTCGATGCACTCGGGATCGATCGATGTGTCCTCATGTCAGGAGCTAGAACTCGAGCTGTAGTCTGAGCTTGCCGATTCGGTACTGGGACCACTGCGATAGCTTTGCTCCGAGGCTTCCTCGTAGTGTGACACGGGATGGGACCGTGAGCGTGAGCTCCGTGAGCGTGAGCGTGAATGCATTGGATACGAGCTTGGACGGTGTTGAGCGCGAGGACGTTCGTTCGGGTGGTCGATGGAGTAGTGGCCGTCACAGCCATGGTGGAAGGCTGCGGGAGGTATGCCGGGTAGGTCTGACGACAAGATCGGTCCGGTGCCAGTCGGCCTGGTTCCCTTCTCAAAATAGCGCGGGAGAGTGGACTTGCGAAGCTTGGAGATTGGCTTGTCGATAGGATGAAACGGAGGCACGAAGTCGGACTCGTCGGTGCCGTCCGTGGCCACATGCCCTAGGGCCCTGTTAGCATGTGCACAGGTCTTCACAATGAAGAATGTGCGACCTACTTCCACGACTGGGCTCTGCCTCAGCATAGCGGTCATCGTAGCGGATCTCGCGTCCGTCACTGTCGGCACTAGGGTTGGCTGTTTCATACTCTAGAAACTTGATCAATCGGTAAAAGAGCACGGCGATAAGGGCCCCGAGGAGTGGCCCAATCCAGTAAATCCAGTGATACCCGTCAAATTTTCCGAGAATGACATCAGGACCGAAAGATCGAGCCGGATTGAGCGAGCCTCCAGTGAAGAACACAGCTATTGAGGTTAGTTTTAATGTTTGGACATCACATGTGGCCACCTTACCAGCTAGTTCAGCGATAAACAGTGCGAGGCCGATGCCAATGGGCGCGATAAATGTAGCTCGGTGCTTCTCCGCAGCCAACATGAAGATGGCAAAAATGAGCTCAGCGGTGCAGAGAGCCTCGATGAATACACCTCGTGTAACAGAGACGTTACCGCCCAGTCTCGTTCGAACCGCCAACTGACCTGGAAGCAAGCCGGACACTATTGCAGCTGCCGCGATAGCTCCCAAAATCTGGACCAGGATGAGTAGAAATGCCTTCGCCCACCCGATGGCACCGATTAGAGCCAAAGCTACTGACACCTATGTGAAATTTAGCGTGCGTTCCTTCACAGAGGATATATTGTCGGCAATTGCAGTATTGATACATACAGCAGGATTGAAGAGCCCTCCACTGATGCGAAAAAAGATCCATACGTTCACAAGCAACGAGAAACCGAAAGCCAAGGAAATGTAAAGGAGCGTGGAGGTACTTGCTGGGCTGTCGACGGTTCCGTTGGGAGGCGTATTCGCAACTTGGGTAGCGGCAAATGCGAAGGTCAGGAAGAGCGCAGTGCCGACGAATTCGCCCAACATGGATATGAACAGATGGCGCACTCTGTTCGGTAGCCATGCGAGGCCTGGCAAGCGCCTCTCTCCAGGGCGATATGGATCCTCGGTGTACTTCCCCTTCATTCCTGGTAGGACCATAAAGCTCTCGGCGGGCCCGTTGATATTCATCGGCGGCGGCTTACGAAAGGCTCACTTCTAATAGTCGTGCTGCGGGTCGTCGACGGAAGCGTCCGAGACGCGGCGTCTTTGAGTGAGAAACAGGCCAAGTAGAAGCAAAGGGAAGTAATAGAACGAATGCAGTGCTCGGATAAAGGCTAGATGCGTGCTGTGCCAAAACAACGTAGGAGGCAAGGAGGTCAAACGGTTAGGAGTCTGGCGCGTTAAGAAGAATAGCATGACGCAATACGACATGGAAGGAGAAGTGATAGTCACGATGCAGGCACGAGGAGTAGTAGTCCGCAATCTCTGGAGGTACCTTCCCCATGCTAATTGGAAGAAAGCACCGCACAAAGCCCTTATAGTGTGGATTCCTCGCACCGATAGAGTAGAGGAGGCGTCCGCATTTCGTCCAGATCTAGATCGGTGAATGAACGTGACCAGGGTTGCACAGGTGAGCGTCCAAGCTGAACTCGAGTTGAGGAGCCACTAGCTGGCGGGTACGGTGAGGGTTGCATCTGGGCCTAGGCGTTCGCCTGAAGATGTCTGGCTGCTTCAAGCTGCTTCCGGGAAGGCACGAATCCTGGCAGAAGGTCTAATAGAGTCGAGCGTTCCCGAAATCTGGAGCGTACATATATACCCGCAGGCATGTTTCGAGTGGGGACATCTCGCCTATCGTGCCCTTACTTCCCGTGCGGTGGTTGGTTGTACAATTCAACAAGAGTAGCGTCCAGGAAGAAGGCTTGCCAATGAACGATGGATGCGCAGACGCCTCCCAAAGCGGTGCGAGTGGTGACTGACGTGTGACAGAAACGTGCAGTCGCTCCGAGGCGCTTTATTGCACCGTCTTAGCGCGGCATGGGCAGGCGGCCGGGGAGGCGGAGGAGCCCAACATTGAACAGCCCACACCCACGAGTCTTCTTTCCGTGTGCGAATCTGGCTCTGGCGATTCCTTCTCCTGCCCTTCGCTCCGTTCCTTTGCTTCGATCTTCGCCTACATTGCCGCGACTTCGCCGCTTCATACTCTCGCCACCGTTCATGATCAGTCCGTCAGACCACCGACCCCGCGCGTCACATTACCGCATCACTCGCGTGCTGCACCGTCCTGCATTGCGCCTCCGCGCTCGCCGAACCCCCCAGACACGCACCCGAATGTCGGTACCTTTCTAGCGCTCCAGCATATCTTGCTGCCCTCAAAATCGCCTCCCGCACCGCGCCGCTGAACGTCGACGGCCAAGATGCGCCCGCTTCGGCTGCTCCTCTCGTTGGCGACGAGCTTGTTAACCATCACGCTACTGCTATACCTCGTATTTGGTGCGCAGGATGAGGAGCTACAAACCAGCGCCGCGCCTGTCAAGGAGAAGGGTGGGTTCAAGGCCCTGTTCTCCTTCACGTCTCCAGGCTCGCTATTTCCACCGTCCGCTATAATCAGTCTTACCGACGACAACTCGACCTTCTTCCTCGCCCGGCCTGCTGCCTTTGGGCCCGCGCTCCCAGCTAACAGCTTGAGTGGCCCACTGTGGGTTGGAAGTGGCTTCGGCGACGATGCCATGAGCAAGGGCGGCGAGCTGGGCTGTAGCGATATTCCTGGCTGGGACGGGTCCGATGATTCGCTTTTGGCTGCATTAGATATCGAGCACAAGGACGTGAAATCGCCGGAGCACTATGCAAACCCTCTGAAGAAGCAACCGCACGGCGCCGTCGACGTTGCCGAGCGGTCCATTGCAGACGACGACGGGACAGACGATCACCTTCGGCCACGGCTACCATTCTCCCAAAACCACAAATACCGCATTGGCAAGTCACCGGAACATGCTGATATCGAATCGCTCCAGCAAAGCGCAGAGGTCACCGGCAAGATCGTACTGTTGAAACGCGGTGGATGCGGCTTCTTAGAGAAAGTAATGTGGGCTCAAAGACGAGGTGGTGTCGCGTTGATCGTGGGAGACGATCAGCGCGGCGGCGCCCTTGTACGGATGTACGCACGTGGTGATACGTCCAACGTTACCATTCCAGCGCTTTTCACATCTCACACCACAGCGCATCTGCTTTCGTCCCTGATACCTGCTGGGGTTTTCTCCCGTGATGCCTCATCAGAAGACACCAAAAAGTCCCTTCTCACCAAGGCTACGCAGGCAGGTACGAAGCTCAAGGGGAAGGACGAAGTTTTCCCTGCCGAATCAAAGCCCACTCTACAATCTGGCGGAGGAAGCTCTTCAGCGAAGGCTTCCCCCATCAATACACGGAAGGGGAGCTGGTTTGGTTCATTTCTATCTCACCTTGGTTTTAAGATCTCAGGCGATGCTTCTTCAAAAGACTCCTCTCGGAGACCTCCGATCAGCGGAAAACTCAATTGGGCCACGGCGGCTGAAGAGGATGCTGGCCATGTAAAGTCCAAGAGTACGACTGCCAAAGCCACCTCTTCGCCTACACCGGTAGACTTGGTCATTGGCGAGCAGGACTGGCGCGATTCTGCGCTCTTTGCTAACCCCACGCCTTCCAATACTATATCCAAACAGAGTCCTACGCCCGAGAATAGGATAAAGGGTGGCAGCATCAGGCCTAGCAGCGGCGAGTATGCAGAGAGCCACACTGAAAAGACCAAGGGCTTCCTCAACCAGTTTCTAGAAGGAAAGCAAGAATCTTCGCCACATCAAGACGCGAAGGAAAGCGACACCGCGTCTTCCTTTGCCAAACGCCCCAAGGACGACAAATCTGTCACTTCCCATGAGGGTCTCTGGGTAACACTCACTCCTACGAATATGTCAACATCTCCATTCTTCGATACATTACTCGTCTTAGTCGTCAGTCCTCTTGTCACCTTGACTGTTGTATATGCACTGCTCCTTCTTCGGTCGCGCATCCGGCGTCGGCGCTGGCGGGCCCCCAAGTCACTCGTCGAACGTCTTCCTGTCCGCACTTATCACACCATTAGCGACAGCAGCCCTTCGGCAACCCCAAACGCTGCTTCACCTACCACTCCGTTGCTTCAATATGAGTCGCCGCGGCCTACATCGTCCCAGTCACGGCCCCGGTCCCGAACAGAGTCTGAAGTACCGGCGACATCATCTTCAGTTCAGCAAGGCCATCGAACACCGGAAGAAGAGAAGCGCGAATCGGGATTGGCTGCTTGGAGACGCAAATACGGCGGGCGGCAGAAAGAATGCGTAGTCTGCTTGGAGGAGTACATTGACGGTGTCAGCCGAGTCATGAGCCTGCCATGTGGGCATGAATTCCACGCCGACTGCATGTAAGTATGACTGTTTTGAGCACCTTGTATCCTGCTAACAATAGTGCAGCACGCCGTGGCTAGTCACTCGACGACGAACTTGTCCGATCTGCAAAGGGGATGTTGTACGGTCGCTATCGCAGTCTTACCACGACCGGGCCGTGTCGCGGCTGGAGTCCGACGGTATATTCGGCGACGAAATAGACGACATCCAGGCACAGGCAGCTCAAACCCGTAATGACTCGCCATCTGCCTCGCGACCGCTGCCCGTCCCTTCTGACCACATAAATGATGATATTGAGGCAAACTGGGTTGAGGAAGGAGAGGAGCGAGGACGCGAGATACCTCGGGAGCGCATGGGAGAACCCAGCAGCTCGGTTAGAGACATCAGTTCGTCTGCTGTTACCGCGATCTGGAGGGGCTTCGAAGCTGTTGGAAGGGCCACGGGCCTTCAGCGGCGACCGAGCAGGGAAGAACTTGACCGGGATCGATGAAGGCTCGCATTGTTCACGCGTAGGGTTTGTTTTGCATGCATTGCGTTGGAGTACTAGTGGTGGTTTTGTTTTATGAGGCCCGGGATTATGGGTAGGGCAAGGTGTCAATACCCGGATTATAACGAATCCACTCAGTTCCTATTGTTGTGCAATGTCGTCCAAGTCCTCTTTGCTGAGCCATCTTGCACTGCCATTCATTGTTGATGTTTATCAGCTGTCACTGAAATCGCACTCAGCAAAGTACTTAGATTCGCGGCATCACATGCCATGTGAGAATGACACGGCTAACAGAGATGATGGACGTAAGTGAGTGGCGGTGTCGATAACATTTAAGCCTTTCGGTTTAATGTTGGATTGGAGCGGGTCATAGCATTACACGTGCCCGCGTTGCTGAGGTTCCAAGGTTCCGTCTCGGCGGACAGGGCCTCGGATGATCCCTGCTCAACTTTTCTCGTGGACAGGCAATCTGTACCGGCACCGCTGCAGACCTCGGTGTCGTCCTTTCCTTTCTGTTATTCTTCTTCTGGTGGTTTCATCTTCGGCCGCGATGAGGGTCCAATCATTCTTTCGGGCGCAATCGCTCGCCCAAAGTTGCCTCCGCACCTCCGCGGTTTCCGCCGCTCGAACTCCCTCGCGATGCGCGCTCTCGACAGTTGTGGCTTCACGTGTCCAATTCACATACGGAACGAAAACGGAGGCATGGATGAACAGTCAGAAGATAATGGGACAGAGGAGATGGCAGTCGGCGGCGGCAGCAGTGTGAGTTTGGGACAACATGGACGCGATATTGGGCTAGGGAGCGAGTGAGCGCTAATCGTCGCGCAGAATGGAAAAGGCGTCCGCAGACCCTAGCACTTTGTCGCAAGAAACAATCGTCGAGAACCTGGATCCTGTCGAAGCTGCAAGGCTGGCGAAAGTCCGAAACATCGGCATTGCTGTACGCACAGTCGTTTCGCATACTCTAGGAGAGTAGCAACCTTTCCGTACAATGCTCACACGTTGGTAGGCACACATCGACTCCGGAAAGACCACGGCGACCGAGCGCGTCCTCTTCTACACCGGCCGTATCAACAGCATCCACGAAGTGCGTGGCAAAGATGCCGTCGGCGCAAAAATGGACTCTATGGACCTCGAGCGTGAGAAGGGAATCACCATCCAGTCTGCGGCCACTTTCTGCGATTGGGTCAAGAATGAGAATGGGAAGGAAGAGAAATACCACATCAACTTGATTGATACCCCCGGCCATATTGACTTTACGATCGAGGTCGAGCGAGCGCTACGGGTGCTGGACGGTGCCGTCATGATTCTCTGCGCGGTGAGCGGTGTGCAGAGTCAGACCATCACGGTAGACAGGCAAATGAGGCGATACAACGTCCCTAGGATATCCTTTGTGAATAAGATGGACCGTATGGGTGCGAATCCCTGGAAGGCCGTGGAACAGATCAATCAGAAGCTCCGGATACCCGCCGCGGCGATCCAGGCCCCCATCGGTCGCGAGGACGGATTTCTAGGTGTCGTCGATCTGATCAGGATGAAGGCTATCTATAACGAGGGAGCAAAGGGAGAAATTGTTCGAGAGACGGATGAGATCCCTGCGGACATGGTTGAGCTCTGCAAAGAGAAGAGGCAGAAGTTGATCGAGACGCTGGCAGACGTCGACGATGAGATCGCAGAGATCTTCCTTGAAGAGCAAGAGCCGACGCAGGAGCAAATCAAGGCTGCTATCCGGAGAGCGACCATTGCGCTCAAATTCACCCCTGTCTGCATGGGTTCTGCCTTAGCTGACAAGTCCGTCCAACCGATGCTCGACGCCGTCTGCGATTACTTACCGAACCCTTCCGAAGTCGAGAATATGGCTTTGGACAAGAAGCGAAAGGAGGCCCCGGTCAAGCTGGTCTCGTACAACTCGCTGCCGTTTGTCGGTCTCGCCTTCAAGCTGGAAGAGAGCAACTTCGGACAGTTGACGTATATTCGGGTCTACCAGGGTACGCTACGGAAGGGCATGAACGTGTTCAACGCGCGGTCAGACAAAAAGGTCAAGATTCCCAAGATTGTGCGCATGCATTCCAATGAGATGGAAGAAGTGCAAGAGATTGGTGCTGGTGAGATTTGCGCCGTGTTCGGTGTCGACTGTGCGTCTGGAGACACGTTCACGGACGGTTCTCTCGGCTACACCATGTCCTCCATGTTCGTGCCCGAGCCCGTCATCTCGTTATCCATCAAGCCCAAGCACACCAAGGATACCCCCAACTTCAGTAAAGCCATGAACCGTTTCACGCGCGAAGACCCCACCTTCCGCGTCCACGTTGACCCCGAATCGCAAGAGACGGTCATCTCCGGCATGGGCGAGCTTCATTTGGACATCTACGTCGAGCGCATGCGCCGCGAATACCGCGTCGAATGCGAAACGGGCCAGCCGCAAGTCGCCTACCGCGAGACCATCACCAAGCGCGTCAACTTCGACCACACGCTCAAGAAGCAGACGGGTGGCTCGGGCGACTTTGCCCGCGTCGTCGGGTGGATGGAGCCCAGCGAGTCGCTCAGCGAGAACAAGTTCGAGCAGCAGATCACGGGCGGCACCATCTCGGAGAAGTTCCTGTACGCGTGCGAGAAGGGCTTTCTGGCGTCGACGCAGAAGGGCCCGCTGCTCGGCCACCGCGTCCTCGGCACGCAGATGGTCATCAACGACGGCGCGACGCACACCGTCGACTCGTCCGAGATGGCCTTCAAGAACGCGACGCAGCAGGCGTTCCGCAAGGCGTTTGTCGCGGGCGCGCCGCAGGTGCTCGAGCCCCTCATGAAGACGACGGTCACGGCGCCCAACGAGTTCCAGGGCGCCGTCGTGGGCCTGCTGAATAAGCGCAATGCGATCATCAATGACACGGAGATTGGGCCCGAGGACTTCACGGTGTATGCGGATTGCAGTTTGAATAGCATGTTTGGGTTTAGCTCGCAGCTGCGCGCGAGCACGCAGGGTAAAGGCGAGTTTTCGATGGAGTTTAGCCATTATAGTCCGGCGCCGCCGCAGCTGCAGAAGGAGCTGGTGGCCAAGTATGAGAAGGAGCAGAAGGAGAGGAATGCGTAGACGGGGTTGTGCATGGTTGGTACGATGGGCGGAGAAACGGAAGATATGGGTCTGTTTCTTGTGAATACCCGTGAGGGATTGGGCTTGCATTAGAGGGTCGTCTGGGCGAAAAAATGGGGCTGTAACATATGGATTGTATATTGTAGGGACTTTGTACGGTATGTGGGAATGAAGGGACGCTGTCTTCTCTCTAGGCGGGCTGCCGGTGGGGTTGTGAAGATGCCTTATTCTTGTATGTGGTGAGAGTGCCGCTGGGAGCTGGATGGCAGGGCAGCAGGGCAGTGAAGTAGACGGCGTAGACGTGGACGGCGGGAAGGACGGCAGAGCATGTACTTGAGAGACTTTATCATACGTGTTCCGCAATGATGTATGAGGTCTTGCTGTTTTGTGTAGGTAAAGAATTGATTGGACTGATGATTAAAGAATCCATCGCGTAGCTCGTGCTTAGGTAGACCAGAGCCGTCTCAGAACAACATGGTAATTCTTCGTCTACCGCAGCATGCATGCACTGTCGCGAGGTTGTAGCAGTCCAGCACAAGCAACCGGTAGGACTGAATAACGTACGGAGCAACTTCGACCGTGAAGAGAGCGCGGTTAATTACGGGGCAGCAAGAATAGGGTTCATACTGAGGTTCACGACGGTTACATAGTACGATAATAGCTTAGATACGCCCTTCTTACCTCTATAGGCAATAATAATACACGTGCGCGAGGCAACTGTACTAGTAAAAGTTAATAGATTTAACAAGATAGTATTAAGGTTATTATCTAGAGGTATAAACTATAGTTAATAGTAAAAAAGAGTATATTAAAATTACTCTATATATATAGATTTTTTTTACTTATTTATTATATATTTATTTAAATTCTCTATTTCTATTTTAGTAATTATTATACTATTTAATTATTATAATTATTTTAAGTATAGCTATATTACTACTTAAATAAAAAGTAATATATTAATAAATAGTTCTATAAGCTTTATACTAATATTTTATTTAATCTAGGACTCCTTAAAAAAGATAAAGAGTAATATATTAAAAAGAAGTTTTATAAATATATATAAAGGTAAATAAGATTCTAATAACTACTTTAATAAAAAATTAAACTTTTTATACTAGTCTAGCTACTGTACTTCTATTTAAAATTAAAATTTAATATAGATAAGTAAATTACTATTTCTTTTTTATAATAAATAACTAATTTTTATAAAACTTTTAGTTATTATAAATATAAAGATACTTTTTAGATATAAGTATTAAAATAGGTACGTTTACGCTAGCAACGCTAGCGTTTTAGTATATATTTTTATTTTATTTTAAAATATCTAGTTAGCGTTCTCTATATAGATTTTTATTAAATATTAATATTTATTATTTATTATTTAAATCTTTATAATATAATCTATATATCCCTTTTCGTCTATAAATAAAATATATATAAAATAATACTTTATATATATTTATATACTAATCGAATAAATAGTGTAGCTGTGGTGGCTCGGGGCGACCAAAAGGGGTTTTAAAAAAGAAGGAGTATATATATACCTTTATTAATACTTTATATAATAGACTACGTAAGTATTAAATTTTAAAAATTTATACTTTCTTTATTATATAGCTATAGTAGACTAATTTATTATACTATATAAAATATTTATTAGTATAAATAAATAGTAGAGTTTTATATAAAAGGTTTACTTAAATAGACTAGTAATAGTATTATATTAAAATAAATTAGTAGTAGTACTACTAAAAAGTATAATACTTTTTTTTAACTAAGTATTTTATAATAAGACTATCTAATTATTAAAAAAAAGTTTTTTATTTTTTAAATAAACTAACGATTGACACTTTAGTAAAGTCATTAATAAATATAAACTAGTTAATATTTTATTTAGATTAGTCTACTTTCTAATTAGGTATAGTCTATTTTCTAATTAGGCTAGATTACTACACTAGTCTAGATTAGGAAATTAAACTAATCTAATTATGTAATAGACTAGTCTAATTAGAATAAGTTTAAAACCTAATTAAATAAGTAGATTTTGAATAGACGAAGATAAAATTTAAACTCGTAATCTATAATATTACTATTATAGATAGCTAGATATATTATCTACTAAGCCATATATTCTCTTCCTATGTAATACTTAAAAGTTACTCTAGTATACGCTAGCTAGTAATATATTATATAATTAGTTAAATAAGTTATTTTTACTATTACTATTATAATAACCTAATATTATAAGAAAAGTTATTTTTAAACTTAAGGTTAATAAATTTTATAAGAGTATAATTACTAAATTACTAAATACTTTTTATAACTTTAGTAAATAATTTATAAATAGTCTTTTTACTAAAAAAGCTAAAAAAATTCTATTAATAGTAAATACTAGAAAAGAATATTTAAAAAATAATTACTATAAGAGTAGCTTTAAAGTTTTCTATTCTATTTACCTAAATATTAATAATAATAATAATAAAGAATTTAATATAATAACTATTACTAATTAACCTATAAAACTAGTAGTTATAGTATAGCTTTATAGTTAACTATTAAGTATTTATTAAGTAGACTAAGGCTATAAAAGCTAATATTTTATTATATATTAAAATAGCTATTATAACTAATAAGAAATTCTTTAAAAATAACTTAGATATAAATATTTTATTTTAGTCTACGCTCTATTTAATAGGTAGTTTATAAATAAATATAATATTATTACCGTCTCTTTTACTAATAATTTTTAAATAAACGTTATAAAATAACTAAAAAATTAGGCGGAGTAGTGTAGTAGGCATATACCTAAAAATATTAAAATTTTTTAATTTTTAAAGTCTTTCTATGTATTAGGAATTTAATTTCTCTTTTTATTATAGTATTTTTTAAACGCGCCCACTTTATATAGTAAAATATAAAGTTTTTAAAAGTATAGAGTATTACTAAGAAATTAATATAAAGCTATAAAAAGCTAAAATCCCCGTATAAAACACGTTATATCTAGAGGTATAAGTAAAATATTTTACTATTTAAGGTTATTTTTTTACGTTTATTTATAGGAGCTATATTAACTTAGTATACACTACGTTCTTACTTAATATAAAAATAAATAAAAATAAAGGCGCTATAATCTAGGACCTATTAAATATAAAATTTTTTAAATTTTATAGCTAGTAAAGTGATAACTTAATTAATAATTTATTAAACTATAATAGTAATAATAGCGTAGCGCAACGCCTATAGAAGAGAGATCTAACTATTATAGGTAGAACTATAGACCGTATAAAGCGCGTTTAAAAATAGGAATATAGTACCTTTCTCTTCCTCCCCTATTATACTATCTAAAATATCTTTTTTAGATTATTTTAGCTAGAATTTTAGAACTTATTCTTAGGCGCCTAATAATTACGACCGGCCCTAAATTAATAACTATTTTAACATTTATTAAGTATTTAGATAACTAGTAAGACTATATTAAAAACTATCTAAAATATTATTATAAGCTTATAAAGGAGGCTAGTCTTTTTAGAGGGCTATTTTTTTTAATATTTTTAGTTTTAGGTTAGTTACTATATAGCTCTTTATTTTTAAATATAAAATAATTTTTAACTTTAATAATATCTACGGCTTATACTTATATAGTAATATAATAAAACTAGTAAAATAATAATTTAAAAGCGCTAAAAGCTTACTAAGTATAATAAAAAATAATATATACTTAAAAATAAGTAAAAAGAAATTTTTTAAGGTAGCGTAAAAAAGATAGGCGCGGCTTTAAAAAAGAAGTTTTTAAAAGTAGTTAAAATCGTTCGTGCGTACGCGTAGGAATAGAATAAGTAGTAAGTAGTAAAAGGAGCATATACTATAGCGCTATAAAATAGTTATAGGAGCTTACTATTAGGAAGTTAGTAATTATTATAGAAGAATTAAAAATTTTTATAGAAAGCACTATATTATATTTTAATACTTTAATTACCGTTTATTTAAAAAGGTTATAGATTATTAGCGCTAGTAGAAAAGTTGTTATAGTTACTATATAAGAAGCTTATTAAGAGTTAATTAATTATATAATATAGTAGAAGTTTAAATAGCTAGTCTAGAGTTACGTAATATTATAATAATAATTCTAAAAGAGGGGACTATATAAGATTATATAAGATAAAAATCTATTTCTAAATAGAACTAGAGTAGTAAACTAGACCTAATTAGGTAATAAATTAGTAGTATAATATAACTTTATTTAGTAATATATTAGTTAAAAGATTAAAGAGCCGGTTTTAGTTTATTTAAAAAATAAAATACTTTCCTTAAATAGTTAGGTAGCCTTAATATAAAAGACTTATTTTATTTTAAAAAAAAAATAAAAAATTAGTTTATTATTATTTTAAAGTATTTTTACTACTAAAATATATTATATAAAAATATTTTTTTACGTTTATCCGTAGGAGCTATATTAATTTAGTATACGCTACGTCCTTACTTAATATAAAAAAAAAAAAAATTAAAAGTACTATAATTAAGGCCTATTAAATATAGGTTTTTTTTTAAATGCTATTACAGTTAGTAGAGTAATAATTTAATAAATAACTTATTAAGTAATAGTAGTAATAATAGTAGAGTTATATATAGAATAGTTAATCTAAATAGATTTACTAGCAATACAGAGCGTATAGATTATATAGCTATAGTTATATAATTATATAATCTATACTAGCGGGTAGAATCTTTATCTAGCTATCGCACAGATAGCAGAGAAAAAAATATATAAAAAAAATATAAGTATTATTATTTATTATTTTATACTATTTCTTATTTACTATAATATTATAGACGACTATTACTCCGTATAAATAGAGTATAGTTATCCTAATACTAATTAGTAGTTAGTTAATTAAATTATTTAACTACTTTATTACTAGTAATTAATTAGATTTCTTTATTTACCGTAAATTAGTAAGGGAGTATAAAAAAGTAAAGTTATTATTAAATTTATACTACGTAAAAATAATTTTATATATTATACGACTCTTCCCTATATATATAGATAAAGAAAAGTATACTAAACTATATATCTTATTAAAACCTTATTTATATAAAAAATAAAAATAATTTTTTTTTAAAACTAAACTGCTCCGTATAAACCTGCTAGTATAGTAAGCTAAAACTATATAATTAATTATATAAATTAAATAATATAATAATACTAAAAGAAGCTTCTTCTATAAAAAAAAAGTAAGAAGTATATAATAAAGATAGATCTAGATTTATTAAAAAAAAATATATTTAAAAATATAATATCTCTATATAAGTACTTAAAGACTAAATTAAGTTATAATACTAAATAGAAAATTTAAATATCTAAAATAACTTATTTACTAAATAACTTAATACGTACGTAGGCTGCGTTATTATAAACCTTTATATAAAGTAAAAGGATAGTTAAAGAATAGTTATTTTATATTATAATTTATTTACAAGGTAGAACTATTTTTATTTTATATTATAATTTATTTACTAGGTAGAACTATTTTTATTTTATATTACTAAAATAAGTATTTTAAAAACAACTGCTAGAAATCTTATAAAATAAGGGCGTATAACCTTTAGTAGATAAATAAGGAAGAATACTAATAAATTCTATATAAACTTTTCTTTAAATTATAAAAAGATATTAGGAAGTTAAAAACCTCTAGATAAAATTAAGAAGTTTAATAAAAGGCCTAATTATTACTATAAAATAACCAGTATAGAAGCTATTAAATTTAAACTTTTAAATTTTTAGCTAATAGCTAAATATTTTATATATTCTAGCTATACGTCCTATACAGTAAGGAAACTAACTATTATAACATATATTATATAAGTAATTAATCCTGCTATACTAATATTATCTAAAGAATTTTAGGCTTATATTATATAAGTATAAATATAGACTATATAAACCTAAATAACTTTATATTTTATATAGTTTATATACCCTAGTACCGCCTCTAGATATATATAATAATAGACTATAATACTTAATATATTTATTATTATATAATTCTAAAATATTACTATTTTCCCTAGGAACTAGTTATAGAATATTAATAATTAATAATTTACTAATTTTTTAATTTTTATACGCTGCTTACTAAAATCTAATATTTTAATTTTTACCTATATAGAATATACTGCTAGAGAAGTTTAATTTATAAAAAATAATTATATTCTAGATAATATAGAAGAAGATAAATAACTATATTAGTTACTTATATAATATTTTAGCTAATAAAGCTTATATTTTTATTAAGTTTTATTAGAAAATTAATATCTAAAAGTTATAGTATACTATTATTTTCTTAAATATTTTAGAGAATTGCGTAGGCTAGTACTACTTATATAATATTAGCCTAAAATACTTATAGAAATAGTTATATAATAGATTAAACTATTATTTTAATACGTATATTAACTATAATTAGTATTAGACTAATTAGACTATTATTACTTTTATATAATTTAAGTAAAAAAACCCTAATAAAACTCTATACAAAGTATTAAAGATAATAATTAATAAATTAACTCTAGTATAAAAAGATTTAGACTTTTAGTTTAAAAAAAATACTACTTTATATAGTAATTATATAAGTATATAGAGGTTAACTAAAGCTTAAATAAATTATATTTTTAATAAAGTCTACGTGCAAAGGACTGCTAAGTAATTTAAAATTTATATTATAGATTAATATAAATCGCTAATATATATACTATATTTAATTATAGGTATTATATAAAACTTTTTATATAGACTAAAAATATACTAATAATAAAAATAGACCTTTTTAGTATTAATAATTCTATCTTTATATATAATAACACTTTTAGAGATCTAAAAGTATAACTTTAGTAATAAAAAAAAAGAAATACTTTATCTATTATAAAAAAAATACTAATTATTAAACTACTTTATACGAGACAAGGCCTAAGCACGTAACTAGTATATTATAATATATAAAAACTTTTATAAAGAAATACTTTTTTAAAGGAATATTACCGTCTATATTTAAGACTTTAAAAATTTTTTATATAATAATATAGGGGAATTAGAAAATAAGACTATATACAACTTTATTTTTTTTAAAAAAAAAAGTAATTTAATATCTTACTACCGCTTTATTCCTCTATTATATAATAGTAAAAGATATATTCTCTATAAATAAAGAGAAAATAGCTAAATAATTTACTTTTAAAAGAAGATACTGTACGTAGTACTAAAGTAAATTTTAAAATATACGTATAACTAAATTTTTAATAGTTAGTAAGGGCTAGCTTAAAGTATAGATTTATAAAAACTCTAGTATAAAGATTTATTAGACCCTAAAAAAAACTACTATTAGTTTTAAAGGTAGTATATTAATATATACTTTTAATACTATATAGATTAAGAACCTAATTAGTAAAATAATTTATTATATTTTAAATACTCTAATACCCTTTCTACTATCTCTAACAGATACTAACTATATAGAAGTATATTTTAATAATATATTAAACGTTATTATACGTAAAAATAGTATAACAGTTTTAGTTATACGTAAGTAAAAATATCTATTTATTAATATAAGCTATATAGAAGCTATTTTATTTTTTACTAAAAGAGAATTTTATAGACTGTATAGACGCTTTTAATATTTTTATATAAAATAACTTTATAAACTATTTTATAATATAGGCTATAAGATTAACTCTACTATATTAAAGTAGATTTAAAAACTATATTACTACTATTAAATATATAGAGTAGCTCTATATAGATTTAAATTCTCTATTAAATATAATACTTATTTTAATTATAAGATTATTATTAATATTATACAAATTAGTAACTGTAATATTCTTTATATTATTAACTTTAAAATATTATTTTAGGCTACTACTTTTTTTAATTTAATATCTATATAAAAGGTATAAATAACTTTTATATAATACTAGATTAATACCTATTAAATTTTTTTAAATTTTATTTTATATAATCTAGGTACTAACTTTATTTAAAAAGAGTTTAAAAATAGTATATAGATTATAAAAGTAAAATATTATAAAATACTAGTAAAAGTTTACTAGACAGTTAATAAAATTAAGAGAGTATATAACCTATTATAGTAAGTTTTTAATATTTTAAAAAATAAAATTAGATATTATATAAGCGACAAAAATATTTTTTAAATAGTTATAAAAGTACTAAATAATACTATAAGCCTAAATAGCCTTATACTAATATTTTTTATTTTTAGCATCTATTTAAAAATTAGTATAATATCTTTATTATTACTAAATATTATTATACGGGCTAATACTATTTATAAAGCTTTAAAGGTCCTATAGGCTAATTATATAAAACTTATACTAAGCTATATAATTAATATATATAATAGACTAAATCTGTAAATAACTCTATCCCTTTTTATTAAATTAAAAGTTCTAATTTAAAGAGAAAAGAAAGAATAAATAAATCTATATATACTATAGTTAATTAATAGACTAAATATTACTATAAACCTAAAAAATAGTTTACTAACTATAAAATAAATATATATAAAACTATACTACTGTAAATTTTTTTTATATAATAACCTCCTAGCTATAGAAGAAAAGGATATAATTATATAACCTAAACCTAAAAAGCTAAAGAAATAAAATTGCTTAAGAAAAAACTATATAGTAGAAGCCTTTATAATTTAAAAAAAGAAGTTTAATTTTATACTAGTAATAAAGCTGCGTAAAAATAATATTATTATAATACTTAGAGCCCTATTTAAGGAATCTAATTATATAAAAATTAATTTTCTTATTATAAATAGTATTTTTAAATTTATTATATATAATTCTATTATTTATATAGGTTGTATATTTAATCTTAGGATAGTACAAAAGGTTAAAAATAAAAATATAGTTTTATATAAAAAATCCTATAATATATTTACTAGCTATTTTAATAATAATAAATAATTTATTTTTATATAGTTACTATATATTTGTATATTAATCGAACAAAAGGGTGTGGCTGTGGTGGCTGTGTAGGCGACCAAAAGGGGTTTCGAAAAAGGAGGAGTATGTGCATGCCTTCATACTCAATGTATAGTTACTAACTATCTAAAGAATAAGCTAAAAACTTATTTTAGCTTTAAACGTAACACTTTTTAAATTATATAGTATAAATATAAATTACGTAATATTATTTAGGCTTATATATAATTTAAGGACTTACTACTCCGTATACTATATATAAAACTTTTAAAAGAGATAAACTACCTCTTTCCTTTTAATATAATCTTTTAAGTTATACACTCCCTATATAGTATAACTAAATTAGATTTATACTAGTTTAAAATATACTATAACTACTATACTAAAAGGCTAAAAATATTCTTTTCTACGTATAATTTATACCTACTTATAATAAAAGAAAGAGTAGAGATTTTTAGCCTAATAGGTATATAGATAAATAATACTTTAAATATTATTTTACCTACTTTTTTTAATAATAAAAATAAATTATAAGCTATAAAATTTTATATAAAGAATAAGTTATTTCTTTCTATATATAAATCTCTAAAGTTTAATAAAGTAAAAATTATTTTAAAAAAAATAAAATAATTACTATAATTTAAAAAAAACAGAGCAAAGGCCTCTATATAATAAATCTAACTAATTTAAAAACTTAATAGTAGTATATTAAGTAGCGTATAAAAGGTATATATATTACTTTTATTTATTAACTAAAAACTATATTTAACCTCTTTATAGTTATATAAATAAAAGAGTTTACTATATTAAAAGCAAAGACACTAAATAAGAGGATTAAGTAATAGATTAAAAACGTAGAAAAAAAAGTTTTATATATTTTATTAAACTTTTAACGTATAGAACTCTTTATTTTTATAAATAGATTTTTTATAAATAACTAAAATCTTAGCTTATAATTTAGATATTTTATTATTTTTAAAGTTAAAAATTATATAAATACTAAGTTTACTATACGCAGTAATATTATTAATTAAAATTTAATTAAATATAAATAAATTACGTAAAATATTTATACTAGTAAGTTATATAGAATAGTTATAGGCTTTAATATAGTTATTACTCTTAGTACTACTATTAATAAAATCTTTTATATAATTAATCTTTTACTAGCCCCTACAATAGTTTATATAGATTTAAGATCTCTATATAATTATTTTATTAAGCTTAGTATAATAAATAAAAAAAAACTTATAATAAATATTATATTTTTTTACTAATTATATAAGAACTGCGAAATCTCTAAAGTATAATATATAGTAAAAAGAATAATCCTATAAATACTTTTATAAAGAGTAAACTAAATAGTTTTTTTATATAATTAGTATTTTTTAATACCCTTTTTTATAGTATTAAAGCTTTAGTTAATAGGCTAAAGCCTATATAAAAGATTTAATAAGATATTTTATATATTTTATATATTTTATATATTTTATATATTTTATATATTTTATATATTTTATATATTTTATATATTTTAAATTAGATATACCTAATTATATAAATTATTTTTTAGTATTTTTTTCTTTTTTATATTATATTCTTTTACTTTATCGTATAAAGGTTAAAAGGAGAACTTTTAAAATATTATACTTAAAAAAAACTCTTTTATTTTTTTATATATCTCTAATCCTCCTCTATATTAATAAAGGAAAAATAAAGGAAAAGATAAAAAAACACTTATATATTTTAAGTATAATATTTATACTAAGTTTTACGCGACTACTATATATAAAAATTATATATATTACCCTAAAATACTACTAAAGTATAATACTTTATAAAGAGTAAAAGTCTAGTATTACTACTATACTTTTATATATATAACTACAGCTCTAGTACTTTACGTAACTATATAAAAAGTATATAAAAGTAGTCCTTATAATAAAAAATCTTTATAGTGAAGAAAGTTAAGTTAGTATTATTAGGTAAAATAATATTAATATTATATAACAGTAACTAGTATATTATATATTTATTATTTTATAAAATATTACTATACGGAAAGAATTATATAGGAATATATATATATATATTAATATAAAAAGCTAATAAAAATACTCTATTAGTAATAGTTTTAGTAAAAATAGTAATCTAAATTTAACTACTAGATATAGGAACCCGTATAAAAATAAAACTAAAAATAGTTATAATCTACTACTATTACTACGGCTGCTAATTATATAAAATAAAAGCTATTTTAAAAATTTTATTAGAGGTTAACTCCGTATAAAAGAAAATAGCTAGAAAGTTAAAAAAGAAAAAAATAATATCTAAAACTATATATAGAGATAATAATAGATAAAAACTAAAAAAAGAGCTACTATAGAGAGAAAAAAGTTTTTTTCTATATATTATTATTTTATATAGCTTTAGACTAGCTCTTTTTAACTATTATATAATAACTTTTTACTTTTATTTACGATAATTTTACTTCTTACTTTCGTATAACGTATAAAGTTATTAACTTTTTATTTTAGTTTACGATAATTTTAATTAATAAATAGTAGTATACTATATAATTTTATTTTTTATTATTATATAACGCGTAAATAATAGACTATTTTTTTATATTTATCTATAGGAGCTGTATCGACTTAGTGTACGCTACGTTCTTACTTAATATAGAGGTAGGTAAAAATATAAAGGCGCTATAACTTAGGGCCTATTAAATATAGGATTTTTTAAATTTTATAACTAGTAAAGTAATAACTTAATAAATAACTTATTAGGTAGTAGCTATAATAACGGCAGGGTAATAATTATAAAATAAGAATAATTTATTATAGGTAAAACTATAGATTATATACAGCGCGTTTAATATACAGCGCGTTTAAAATAGTAACTATAATAACTTTCTCTCTTTCCTATAAATACTATATACTTAAACTCTAAAAATCTTTTATTATTATTATTATATCTATAACGTTAGTATTTTAGTATTTAATAATTAGTTTACTAAGTAACCTTTAGTATACGGTATAGGCTTTTACTAATAGTAATAACTAGCTAGGTTATATTAAAAACTACTTTAACTTCTATCTTCGTGTAGTACGGCAGGCTAGCTTACTTAATAGACTAAATTTTTTAGTTAATATTATCTTTAATTCTGATTTAATTGCCTCTTTTTACTTAAAATAGACGTAATTTTTAGTCTTAATAATACCTATAAGGATATTAAAATCTATTTTAAATTATATAGTAATATTGTAAATTTTATAGTATAATAGCGTAAGAGAGGTAAAACTTTTTTATTTAAGGTAAAGAATAGTAGCGGCAGCGGTAGTAATAGTAATAGTAATAGTAGTAGTAGTAGTAGTAATAATAATAATAGTAATAGTAGCAGCAGTAGTAGTAATAGTAATAATAATAGTAATACCTTAAAAAAAAGATTTTTTACAGTAACGCAAAGTTAAGAAGTATAGTTATAATAAAAAAAGTTTATTAAAATAGTTAAAATTATTTAGGCGTAGAGATATACGTACACGTAGGAGTAGAGTAGATAATAAATAATAAAAAAAAGGTATACTACGGCGCTATAAGGTAGTTATATAGGAATTTACTATTAGGGAGTTAGTAGTTATTATAAAAAAATTAAAATTTTTTATAAAAATCCTATAAGGAGTACTATATTATATTTTAATATTTTAATTACCGTTAAAAAGGTTATAAGTTATTAATAATAGTAGAAAGTTATTATAGTTACTATATAGAAAGCTTATTAAGAGTTAGCGTTAATAACGTAATATAGTAAAAATTTAAATAGTTAGTCTAAGATCGCGTAACGTTACGGTAATAACTTTAAGGGAAAGGAAATAATAGACTATAATTTAGTTATATAAAAATATATTAAGATAAAGGGATACTTATACAGAAAAAAAACTATTTATTTATATATAAAAAAAATATAGAAAAATAGAGTACTTATATAGTATTACTATAAAAAGAAGAGTTACTAGTATATATAGAGTAGTTAATTTAAATAGATTTACTAGTAATATAGAGCGTATAAATTATATAGCTATAATTATATAATTATATAACCTATACTAGTAGGTAGAATTTTTATTTAGCTATTATATAGATAGTAAAGAAAAGAATATATAAAAATATATAATTATTATTATTTATTATTTTATACTATTTCTATTTTACTATAATATTATAGACGACTATTACTCTGTATAAGTAGAGTATAGTTATCCTAATAAGAGTAATAATTATAAAATAATAATAAAGTATATATATATTTGTATATTAATCGAATAAAAAGTGTGGCTATAGTAGCTTAGGGCGACTAAAAGGGGTTTTAAAAAAGGAGGAGTATATATATATCTTTATACTTAATATATTAAAATAGTTAAATAAAACTAAGTTAAAAAAGGTATAGCGACGTACTAGACACTTAGCGTACTCTTCTAAAAAAATATTAAATTAAAAAGTCTAGTACTAAAACTATATTCTACTTTAAAAATATATAGGTAGTAGTAGTTACTACTACCTATATATCTCTCTATTCTTATAGTTAATACAGTTAAATATTTATTAAATAAAAAAAATATACTTACTAATATAATTTTTAAAATATTTTTTAAAGGTATATTGCGGTATATATACTAAACCTACTACTAATAGTATCTAGCTTTTATATAGTATAGTTCTTCTCTTATTAATACTAATAATAAAATACGCCTAATTATTAATTTTAAAGTATTTAAAATAGTGTCTAGTACTATTAACTAAGCTCTTTTTACTATATTATTCTATTTTACGGGTAATAAAGACACGACTTTAGTAGACGCTTACTAGTATAAGTATCTTATTTAACTAAAAGTAACTAATAAAAAAGTAAATTCTAAAATTATAACTATATTTAATTATAAGTATAGCCCTATAAATAAGATAGTAGTCCTATTAATTAAAAAAGTAGTTAAAGTATTAAATATTAGGTTAGCAGTATTAGTAGTTATAAAAAAGTTATTAATAAAGGCGTATAGAGATATAGTAAAAGTAAAAAAAATTAAAAAATATAATATATAGTTTATAGTAGAGTTAATAGGCAAGATAAGTATTTTATAAATTCGGTAGGTGCTCCTCGACGTAAAAAATATAGTAAAGGTAAAGGCGAAGATTAGGGTAAAGGTAAAAGTAAAAATATTCTAAGCTTATAACTTGGAGCCTATAGAGTAATAAGTAATAAATAAAACACGTAGAGATACTAAAAGTAATTAATATTTAAAAGTAATAGGGGGGCCTACTATATATAGTTTCTTTAGTGCGTAAACGAGGTAAGCGGGTAGGTATATTTAGTATTATAGTTATTTTTAAGTAAAAAAAGATTTATAATTATATATAAAAATATTAAATATTATTAAATACTATACTACCTGTGTATATAGGCGGAGTGAAAAGTAATAAAAATAAATATAATTTTTATTATATAAAAATAAAGTTAAAAAAGTAACTAATAGGTTACTATAGTAGTTATCGGCGTATTTATAAGTTATTATTTTAAGTAAAGTAGAACTATAGGCTGTATAGAGTATATTTAAAATAGTAAGTATAATAATTTTCTCTCGTTTTTATAAATACTATATATATATAAAGTTTAGAATTTTTTATTTTTAATATATTTATAACGTTCGCATTCTAGCGTTTAATTATTAAGCTAAATAACTTATAGCGTACAATATAAAGTTTTACTAATAATATATATTTTTTATATATTAATTAAATAAATAGTGTGGCTGTAGTAGCTGTATAGGCGACTAAAAGGGGATTTTAAAAAAGGAGGAGTATGTATATACCTTTATTATTTACTAATAATAATAACTAGCTAAGTTACGTTAAAGACTATGCTGACTTCTACTTTTATATAGAATAACTAGCTAGCCTATTTAATAGGCTAGATTCTTTAGTTAACGTTTTTAATTTTAATTTAATTCTAATACGTCTCTTCTTACTTAAGTAAAACATAATTCTTAATCTTAATAATACTTATAAAAATAAAATTTAATTTTACCTATATAAAAATATAGTAAAATTTATAAAGAGATAGTAAAAAAAGAGTTATACTTTTTTATTTAAGGTAGAGAACGGTAATAACAATAATAATAATAATAATAGTAATAGTAATAGTAGTAGTAGGAATACTTTAATAATAAAAAAAAAAACTTCCTTAAAGTAGTAAAGAAAGTAAAAGTTAAGTAAAAAAGCTTATTAAGATAGTTAAAATTATCTAGGCGTAGGGATATATGTATATATAAAAGTAGGGCTTTAAAGTAGGTAGTAGATAATAAAAAAAATACGCTATAGCGCTGTAAGATAGTCGTAGAAGCTTACTATTAGAAAAATTAATAATTATTTTAAGAAAACTAAATAGCCTTACGGAGAGTACGACGTTATTTTAATATTTTAATTACTATTAAAAAGGTTATAAGTTTTTAGTAATAGGAAAAAATTATTATAGTTACTACGCAAAAAGCTTATTAAGAATTAGTTAATTATATAATATAGTAGAAGTTTAAATAGCTAGTCTAGGATTACGTAATATTATAGTAATAATCCTAAGAGACAGATTATATAAAAATATAAACGTAATTAAATAAATAATTAAATATATCTAGTAGTTAAAAGTAAAAGTAAAAAAACTATAATATATTATTAAAATAAATATGGTACGACCAGAGCTATAAATTTAGTAATAAAAATAAAATCTTAATAGTATCTTCTAATTAGTTATATATATTTATTAAAAGCGTAATAGTATAAAAAACAATATATATACTCTATAAAAGAAAACTAAATACTAAATAGTAATACTAACTAGCCACTAATAAGACTTATAATAAGGTAATATAATATAGTAATATATATAAATAATATTTTATTATAGTAATTTAAAAAGCGTATAAACTATAAAATAAACTAAAATATTTAAAAACCTTACTAACCCCTTCCTTTATTATTATAACTAATAATAAATCCTCTAGAAAGTATATAAAGTATAAGAAAATAATAAATATAATAAGTAGAAAATAAAGTTATATATATTACTATAAGATTTTATATTCTTCGATCTATTAGATAATAATAATAGTAATAGTTCTAGTAGTTTTATAAAAAAATAAATAAAAAAAGAGTAATTAAAAAAATACTATTTTTAAAATAATATAACTTTTTAATTAATAAGTCTAATAATACTATAAGAATACCGTATTAAAAAAAAATAAGCGTATTCTATTTATCTGCTTAGGGACTGCTTACAAAGCGGTTTAGGAGTAATAAAAAATTAGTAAAGTTATAGTTTATTAGTATTTAGATTAATTTTATATATTAATATATTAATTATATAATTAGTACTAAAAGTTAAATTATTAAATTTTTAATAATATACTAGTAAATAATATATTAATAGTATTTACTATAGTATCCCTAAGCTTCTATAACTACCTTATAATAGGTAGAGAGTAATATAATATATATATTAATAACTTCTTATAGTATTTTATATTACTTTTTTATTTTAGCTTTTTTAAAGACTTTTATACGTTTTATACTTAATTCTATATCTATATTAGCCTTTAAATTATTATTTAATTTATATTTTAAATAATTATATATATATTCTATAAGAGCTAAAACAGTGCTATAGGCTAAATAAAAAAAAATATAATTTTTTTATTTTTAAAATAGTTTAAAACGTCTGTTGTTTTATAAATAGTAGAGTAATCTTATCCCTTTTAAGTAGGAGGTAATAAAAGGCCCTACTTAGGTAACCTAAGTATTAAAAACTACGTTATGTTTACTAAAATTAATATATAAAGTTTACTATTACTTTAATAGTTTTTATTTAATATAGCTTAATCTAGTTTTATAATATTATATCTTTTAAAGCACTAAAGCTTTTTGTATAAAATTTTTCTATTGCTATTACTAGTAGCTTTCTTTAATACTTACAGGGGGGTGAAACAAAAAAAGAGTAATTAAAAAAGATACCTTTTTTAAAATAATATAACTTTGTTATTAGTAGGTTAAAAAATACAAAAAAAATAGCGTTTTAAAGAGAAAGACTAGTAGATTCTATTCACCCTGTTAGGGGCTGCTTACTAAGGGGTTCAGGAGTAAAAAAAAATCAGTAAACATAGAAAATTTTTAGGGCCCTATTTTAGGCTATTATAACTTTTTTTTGAAGGTGTAAAATTTGCTTATTTTTATATATATAATAATAGATAATAAATTATATTAATACATTAAATATTTTTATATATTTATATATTAATTATATAATTATATATAAAAGTTACTTTTTTACATTTTTAATAATAAACTAGTAAATAATATATTACTAGTACTTAGTATAATAGCCTTTAGCTTCTATAACCGCCTTATAACGGTTAGGAAGTAATAAAATATAATTATTAATAGCTTCTTAAGGTATTTTATACTACTCCTTATTAATAGCTCTTTTAAAGGCGTTTATACTATTTAAACTATTTTCTACACCTAAATTAGCCTTTTTATTATTAATTAGCCCTAATTTTAATAAACCCTATATATTTTCTATAGGGGCTAAATCAGGACTATAGGCTAGGTAAGGAAATAGTTTAATTTTGTTATTTTTAAACTAAGTTAAAACGTCCCTAGTTTTATAAATAGGGACGTTATCTTGTTAAAATTACTAACCTATATTAATATTAATATAAAGATTATAATTATAATATAATATAATAATATATATATATATATATATTATTATATTAATAAACAAAGAGGTAAAAAAGATTATTTAACTTACCCCTGTTTATATAGGGTTTAACCTCAGGTATAAGGACTTTATTTATATAGTCCTTATTAGTATAAGAAGTAGAAAAATTAGGTATTTTAATAAATACTAAATTACTTCTACCTCCTATCTAAATTGCACCCTAAACTTATAGGATAAGATCATAGCCTATAAAATAATTAATATAATTAATATTAAAAAACTAAAACCATAACTTAAAAATAAATAAAAAGTTATATATTTTAAGTTTTTAAAAAGTTAAAATAACTTACTTTATAATTAGCTAACAGCCAGTTCTCTTCTAACTCTATTATTACCCCTTTTTCTATAATATTACTTTCTAGCTTTACCCCTTTGTATTGCTAACTTATCAGAAAATATTATTTTTTCTAGTTTTATATTTTTAATATTTTTTAATTATTTTTTAGCGTATTTTACTCTTTTTTTAGCGTTTTCTTTGTTAATTATTAGTTTTTTTTTACTTATATTAATAGAGTAGCCCTCTTTTTTTTAAAAAGGATTATACAGTTCTTTTTATAATATTTAAACTATTTTCTATTAATAGTCTTTTATTTTTTTTTTTAGGACTTCTAGTTAAGTCTCTATTAATACTTCTTTTATCTCTTTAAGTTAACTTTGAAACTCTGCCTTTTTTAATCTTTTTTATATTATAATCTTTTTTATTTTTATTTTTAATACGTTATATAGCGTTATAAATAGTCTTTTCTAACTTATTTAAAGTTATAGTAATTAAAGAGGGTAAATTATTTACTTTTAAAAGGAGATTAACTTTATATTTAAGTTTTAAAAGATTTGGTGCTATGTTAAGAAAATAAGAGTTTAGATTTATAAAATCTAAAAGATATTATAATATAGTATAATATTACTAATATATTACGTAATTATTAATTATATAAGGCTTAGCACTATTTTTATAATTAATATAATTTTATTATTAGATTACTAATATACTTCGAAAAATTAGTTACGTGACCTATACTAGGCCTAAAAGGGTATAGTTAAAATTTTAGTTAATTATATTCACTAACTAAAAAGTTATAGGAACTTAAAAAGGGGTTAAAAAAATTACTAGGTTTAGGTAATTTTAGCTATTCACTTATACTTAGTAAGCAGTAACTAAAATAGTAATTAAACTCTCTATAATTTTCTTATTAAAACGGTATTATTCACGTATTTTTAGGCTTATTAATTAATTTTATATAATTTTTTAAAAAAGGTATCTTTTTTAATTACTCTTTTTTTGTTTCACCCCGCTGTAATAATTTAATAATAATAACTTTTCCGCTAACTCTTTCTTTATAAAAATAATTTTACTCCTAATAAAGGCTTCTAATAAAGGCTCCTAATAAAGAATCTCTAATAAAGTATTAATTAATTTAAGTCTTTTTAAGCGCCTTTACTAGTTACGATCTAAAAAATTACGCGACTTAAAATACTACTACTACTACTACTACTACTACTACCGCCGCTACCGCCCGCTATAAGTATTTATACTTAGTAACCCTTTTACGCTTTTAGTTTTACTTAGTCTCTTTTTTTTTATATATATAAATATATATTTTATATTTACTCTTGCTACGGCTTAAAGTTATAGATTCTATTTTTATAGTATACTACTAGTTTTTTTATATATTTTTAGTAATAATTACTATACGCTTTTAAGGTAACTTATTAACAGCATTATATAAGATAGTAAAGGCGTTTATTTAGTATATATATTACTTATAAACGGCCGTGTTACTATATATTTAAATAATAATATTAATTTTAAATATAGTAAGAGTTATTATATCTAGCTTAAAAAACGATACACGCTAATTAGATTAAATAAAATCGACTTTATATAATTTAATATTTTTAATTTTTAATCTAGTAATTTATAAAATATAAAAATATAAGTATTCGTTTATAGCTATATAAAAGTTGTATAAAGGGCTTACTTATATTTTATTTTTTAATACTTTATTAGTTTTAATAGTAAAGCGTAAATACTATTTAAACTTTTTAGTATTAGATATAGTAATTAGGTAATTTTAATAATAAAAAAGTTATAGGGGTTTCTATATAGTTCTTTTACTATTTATATAATATACGTAGGTAATTATATTATATTACCTACTCTTTATAGTACCTGCTAGGTACCTACTAATATAGGCTACTAGTTTAATATTAACTGCTAGTCTACTAGTATACTTATTATTTAATTAAGTAGCTATTTAAATAGATATTATTCTTTAAAGTTAGCTTTTATAAGTTAGCTTTTAATTATTATATATATAGTTTAGTACTTAATAAAGTTCCCTTACTACGTTTATACTCTTAGATTAAGGTCTAGACGTACTTTTACTTTTCGGTAGAGTAATCTTATTAAAATTATTAGTCTATATTAATAATAGTATAACTTTTATAATTATAATATAAAATATATATATATTATATTATGTTAAGAAAAGAACTAATAAATTTATTTAGTTACTTATCTCTTTATATCTTTAGTTTAATTTTAGATATAAAAACTTTACAGTATATATCTAGTTTTACTATTAAAAGAAATAACAAAATTAGGTATTTTAATAAATACTAAATAACTTCTATTATATAAATAAATAGTATTCTACACTAAAAATAGTATATTATAAATTATAAAATAATTAATATAATTAATATTAAAAATAATAATATTATAACGTAAAAATAGAGAATATATAATATAATTTAAAATATAAAATATTAACATAACTTTATAATTAGCTAATAGCTAGTTCTTAACTTTATTTTTATCTCTTTTTCTATAATACTACTTTCTAATCTTTTTACTTTATATTACTCACTTTTTAGAAAACCTTATTATTTTTTAATTTATATTTTTAATATTTTTTTGTCTTTTCTTTAGCGTATTATAATAATTTTTTTAGTATTTTTTTAAATTAATTATAGGTTTTTTAATACTTCTATTAAAATTATAACGTAAATTTTATAAACTATCCTTTATAAAGTTTCTTTAAAATATTTAGACGATCTTCTAATAGAATTTTTTTAGGGGGCTTTTAATTAAGTCTCTATTAATAATTCTTTGTTTACTTTTAATAATCTTAGAAACTCTATCGCTTTTAGAATTATTTATATTATTATAATTATTTTTTTATGTTTAATACGTTATATATTATTATAAATACTATTAGAAACTCTTTTTAAAGTAAATATAATTAGTATAATAAGAGTATTTACCTTCAAAAAAATTAATTTTAGATTTAGGTATTATTAAATTTAGGGTTATATTAAGAGAATAAAAGTCTAGATTTATAAATATTTGTATTTGTATATTAATCGAACAAATAGTGTGGCTGTGGTAGCTCGGGGCGACCAAAAGGGGTTTTAAAAAAGGAGGAGTATGTGTATGCCCTTATACTTAATGTGTCGAAAAATAAGATTTATAAAATTAAGAAGATATTATTATATACTATAATATTAATAATATATTACATAATTAGTAATTATATTAGTAATAGCTAAATTTTTACTAATTATATAAATTTATTATTATATAATAAACTCTAATTAGAATTTAGATTACGTAACTACTTATTATTATATATAAAATAATTAGGTATTACTAGGTGTATAAACTTTAAAACTAATAGAGTTATTAGGTAGTTATCTAGTACCTATAAAAAAATGTTTAGCCTCTAAAGTAAATTTAAGTATTTATCTTATACTCTATACTATATTATTAACTTTTACTTATATATATTCTACTATATTATATTTTATAGATTTATTTTTATTTTTAAAGCGTCTTAGTACTATATTAATCTTAGCTCGATTACTATCTATTATATTCCCTATTATATTAACTACTTTTAATAGTAGTAAATATCTAAATAAAAATAAATTTTAAGTTAATTAAAATATAATTATTTTATTTAAATATAGCTTACTAATAAATTTTACAATAATCTCCTCGTACGTAACTTTTTAGTAAAAAATAGTCTTTTTAAGTATATTATTCTTAGTTATTTTAAAGTCTATTTTAAAATGCTAATATTTTTTATAAATAGATTCTAGGCTAATAAAATAAATCTGTATAAAAATAAATAGTTAATAATAAAAAACTATATTATCTACTATATTAAACAAAACTAAAAATAATTAAGTAATTTAAATATAGACTAATAAAATAAAATTAATTAATTAGTACACTTCTAAAATTTAAAATAAAAAAAAGTTTTAAGTATAACTTTAAAGTCTACTAAAAGGTATAGGTTAAGTAAGTATATAGTTTTTATTTTTAAGTAGTGGATAGGTATTAACTAGATAGTAAATATTTATAAATAGTATAAATACTAAAAATTATAAATATAGTTTTTTTTTAATTTTATAAAACTACTAAGTATACTAGGAATATATACAATATAATATAGTAGATTTTTAATATTATTATCTTAGTAAAATGTTTATCTTAGTAAAATGTTTATCTTAGTAAAATGTTTAATAAATAGTATAAATACTTATTTAGAAATTAAATAAAAAAATACTTCTTTAAATTATATAATAAGTCTATAATAATATTAGTAGACGAAATAAAGTATAATAAAAGTAAAATATAAAAGAATAAATAAATCTTTTCTATTTATAGTCTAGGTATGTTTTAATCTTTTATATAAAACTATACCTAAATTAAATAATAAAAATCTAAAGTATTAAAATATATATAAAAGTAAGAAATAAATTAATTTATAGGTAGAAATAGTGATATTATATTAGGTAAAAACGATTTATATATAAATAAAAAAGTAAATATATTATATAACTAAATAATTATCTTTATTATAATATAAGAGGTTATAAAATATAAAGTATAATTAATTTAAATATATGTTATAATAGAATTTTAATTACTAGTTTAGAAAATATATAGAAATTCATTATAAATATATTTATTAAATATAAGATTTTAATTATTTATATTACTATAATAATTATAGATATATAAGTTATATACTAATATTAAACTCCTTTATAATATAATTATAAAATAGAAAATTATTACAGAAGCCTATTATTTTCGTAAATAACTTTTTAACTTTAAGTTATATACTTTTTATAAAAAAATATAAAAAAGACTAATAGTTAAGTATATAAAAAAAGTTTACTTAAGTACTACTTTTATAATAATAATTAAGAATTTTACTATACTAAATTCGTTGTAAGTATATAAAAATATATTTTTAATTAATTTAAGTTATAGAAGGCGTTCTTTTTAAACTAATTATATAAGTAAGTAATAAATATACTATTAATAATTAAAAGTATTAATTTCCCACTTAAGTAATTTAGTAGACTATAATTTTTACTAATTTAATTTTTTAGAATATAGTATAGTAAAATAGATACTAAAATATAATAACTAAAATATAAGCATATAAATTCTATTATAATATATATAATAATTTATTAAATTATTTAATATTTTAGAAGCTTATTAAAAAAGTATATAAAATATATATAGTATAGATAAAAAATATAATAAAGAATAATAGAATTATAAAGGCATACACATACTTATCCTTTTTTAAAACCCCTTTTAGTCGCTCCGAGCCACCACAGCCACACTATTTGTTCGAATAATATACAAATATACAATTATAAGAATAATAGAAATTATAAATATAAATTACTTTTTTATTTAGAGAAATATTAAAAGTATATATACTATTTTAATATACTATAATTAATAGTTAATATAATTTAAGTTCTATTAGTATATATATTAAACTAAAGTTTAAATACTATACCTAATTAAATCCTTATACACGCTCATTTTTATGACTGTATCCGGGGGAACAACTTTTTTTAGCCTATACCTTTTTTGGACTAGTGTCTCGACGCTACACTTTACCTCTCTTCACATGATACCTAATTAAGTAATTTTTTAAAAATAGGTTTTAATAATATTAGCTTAATTTTAATATTAACTTTTAATAATTTTAAGTTAAGTTTAATTTATAGTCTATATAATTTTACCCTAATCTAAATGTAATATTAAGTAATATTAACGTATCTATTAGTATAAACGGCTAGTATATAAATTAGTCCTAAATTTTAGTAATAATAATTAAAAAGTAATAAGTACGCCTAGATAATAATATAAGAGTATAAATATAGTAAAAGAACTCTATTAAATAATAAACTATATACGTAATATTAGTAATAATAATAAATATATAAATTATAAAAAGTATAAATATTTTAAATAATTATATATTACATATAGTAAACTAGATAATATTTATTTTTAGTGTAAAAGGTACACTAATACTATCTATAAGATAAGATAATCGAGATTAAATATATATATAATAGGTAAGTAATTAGGTAATTTAATTACGTAATTAACCCGTAATTAAAAAAGGTATATAAGTCTTAATATTATAATATATCCCCTAAGTAAGCTGTGTATTAGTAGTAAGTCTATCTATAAATTACTAAAAATAAATTTTAGTTTTATAATATTCTATTATAAAACTTATAACGTATTTAATTTGTTTTATTAAATTTTTCCTTTATAGATTTAAATACTATCTATTCTTATAGTAAGTCTATAGCTTTAAATAATTTATTTAATTAATTACCTGTAGCGGTTTATTTTATTAGTTTATTTTAAATAATACTTATTTTTTATATTACACTGTAATTAGCTATTACTTATTTTTAATAGATTATACTTTTTATATTTAGTAAGTAAGTAACCTTATAGGCGTAGTAGATAGGTAGTAAATTATATAAATAAAAGCAGTTCTACTGCGCTAGTTAGGTATAATAGTTACTTAAATTATTTTTCTCTTTATTTTTTTAGTTTATAAAAATTTTTATTATAATAGATAACGCTACTATTATTATTTTATTCTATTTATTTAAGTATTACTAATTATTTATAAAGTATTTTTAAATATTTTAGTATCTACTCTTTTACTTAAAACTAGTAGTAATATAGTAGCCGTAGTTATAGTAAATATAATAATTATAATAGTTAATTTATAAAAACTATTTCTTCTTTTAATCCTTTTAAATTAAATAATAATAAAGATAATCCTCTAGCCTTAGACTATAAAAAAAATGTAATATAGAGGTAGTTAGATAAATAGTAAAAGTAAAAAGCTGCCTTTTAAGTTTAGCAAGTAGTTTATTTTAAACTATAAGGTCTATATACGCAGCGCTTTAATGAGTAATTTAATAAAAGTCTATTTTAAAAATTTTAATTTTATAAACGTATACTACTATTATTACGTAATATATCTATATAATTAATTATATATTTTATTAATTATATTTTTATTATATATTACTACTTATTATAATTCTATTAGTACTTATACTATTTATATAACTTTTATTAAACTTATAATTAAGTATAATACTACGAACCCTAAAATAAATAATTATTTTCCAAATTTTAGTTTTAAGAATTATACTTATCTATTATAGTTTAATATTAAAATTATATCTACGTTTAAAATTATTTATATTATTTTAAAATAATACTAGACTGCTTAGACGCTTAGTACTAATATAAAATTATTAAGTAATTAGGGTTTACTAAACTATTTTAATTAAAACTAATATTTAGATCCTATTATCAATAGCTAGGACTATAGTAAACTAGTTAATAAGTATTTTTATAGGCGTATTTTAATTATAACTAATTTTTAATTTAATACCTTACTAAAAAGTAATAAGTATACCTAAATAATAATCTAGGGGTACGAACGTAGTAAAAGAATTTTATTAAATACTAAACTATATACGTAATAATTAAAAGCTAAACTTATAAAAGTTAACTGAACATAATATCTATTTAAACAGCTACTTAATTAAATAATAAATATATTAGTAGGCTAGCAGTTAGTATTAAACTAATAGCCTATATTAGTAGGTATTAGAGTACTTAGCGTAATATAATATAGTTACCTTAAGGGCTACGCGTATAATATAAATAATAAAAAGACCTATATAATTACTATATAAAATTTCTTTATTATTACAGTTCCTTAATTACTATATTTGATAAGTTTAAATAGTATTTATATTTTACTATTAAGACTAATAAGCCGTTAAGGGATAAAATATAAATAAATTCTTTATATAACTTTTATAAAGCTATAGATAAATACTTATATTTTTACGCTTTATAGATTACTAAATTCAAAATTAAAAATAGTAAAAGATTATATAAAAGTAATTTTATTTAGCCTAAATAGTATATATACTTTTTTTTAGCTAAATATAGTAGCTTTTACTATATTTAAACTTACTATTATTATTTTAATATATAGTAATTTAGCCGTCTAGTACTAGTATATATAATAAATAAATATTTTTACTACCTTATATAACGCTATTAATAGATCGCTTTAAAAATATATAGTAATTATTACTAAAAGTATAAAAAAGCTAGTAGTATACTATAGGAACAGAATTTATAATTTTAAGCTATAGCTAGAGTAAGTATAAAATATATACTTATATACGCATAGAAAGAGAAACTAAATAAAAATAAAAGTATAAAAAAGTTACTAAGCGTAGATATTTATAATAGGTAGTAATAATAATAATAGTATTTTAAAGTATATAATTTTTTAAATTATAACTAATAGAGACGCCTGAAGAAATTTAAATTAATTAGTACTTTACTAGAAATTGAAATTATTTTTATAAAGGAAGAGTTAATAAAACGGTTATTATTATTAGGTTATTAAATATTAAAAAAAGCTGCTAGTAATAGTAGTAGAAAATTTTTATATTAAAAACTTTAGCGCTTTAGAAGGTATAATATTATAAAATTATATTAAATTATATTTAATAAAAACTATTAAAGTAATAGTAAACTCCGTATATTAATTCTAGTAAATATAATATAGTTTTATACTTAGGTTATCTAAGTAGAGTAGTTTTTCGCCTCCTACTTAAGAGGAATTTAATACTTTACTATCATTTATTTAAGTAAAAGACAGCTAATAATTAAATTTAAGTAATACGCTAAAATATTAATCTAAAGGAGGATCTTACTAGCTGCTTAAATAAATTTATTTTAAGCTTAAGTTAAGAGAGGTCTAATCTGTTCTTAAGGATCTATAATATATTTATAAAATTAAAGTAATAGTAGTGTAATTATTTTATTTTACTAAAGTATTAAGAGATAAAAAGTAAATTATACTTCTATAGTTAGAATTCTTCTCTTTATACTTTTAGCTACTTTTATTTATTTTAAATTTTTAATTATTTTTAATTATTTTAGATGCTAAGCTAGCGTCTATTTTTATTTAAAACTTAAAAATATAAGCGTAAGCGACTATATAAGCTACTTGATAAGATTTTAGCTATACTATAGTTATAATTATATACTCTTTTTATAATAAAATTCTTTTATTTTAGTTTTTTTTTATTTAGATTTCTTTTATTTAGAATAGATAAAATTTAATAGACTCTCTTTTCTCTACTTTTTACCTACTTAATAATTAGTAATTAAATATTTTATAAATTAAGTAGCTTTTTAAAGCGTATAAATAATTATTACGTAAGTGCTTTTATTAATCTATTAGTAGGTATATTTTTAGTTTATAAATAGATTACTTTAAATAATTTTTTTATATATTCTTAACGTAGTTATATATTTTAAATATTAATATAGTATAATTAAGTTATTATTCTTTTATTAGCTTTAACTATAAGTCTAATTATTAATTATCGTAATAGATTTTTAAAATAAATTTTAAATTAAGTATAATTTTGCAGAAGAAGTGATTTAAAATTATTATTTTTTTACTTATATATTTTAAAGTAATTAGTTAAGCTTTTATTATTAAAGTAGTAAAAGTAGTCTATCTCGCTACTTTTTAAAAAATTATATTTTTTAATATTATTAAATTATAGCCGTAAAATAATCTTTTTATTTTAGAGTTACTAAAAAATAATACGTTTTTATAGATTAAAAAATTAGGTTTATTATATTACTTATATTAAATTGCCTACTAGCAGGTATAATATAAGTAAATAATTACTTTATTAATAGTAGTAAAGTATTATAGGCTTAGATTTATTAAAAACTATAATAGTTTTAAAACTATAAATATAATATTTAGATAAAGTATAATTACTATATATAAAACTAATCTTATATATTTTTAATATTACTTAATATTCTACTTAAAAGGTTCTCTAGTAAACTTAATAAGTTTTGTTTAAAAAAAGAGGCATATTAAAGCAGTTATTACTATTCTTAAAACTAAATTTTTTTATAATTTTATTAATATATATATTATAGATAAGTATAATTATTTTATTTTTATAATTACGGATTACTCTAACTTTACAATATTATTAAATAGGTCCCTTTGCTTTAATATTATATTTTATAATAATTTAGCTCTAGAGCTATTTCGTTATTATTTTATAATTTTTATAATATAGTAGCAGAATATTATTTATATAAAATAAAATAAAAACTATCTACTAATAATTAAAGAAGAGATATAACTTTTCTTATAATACTACTAGCCTAATAATATATAGTAAGCTTAAAAATCGTTTATATTAAAAGTAAGGCGAGTTACGTAGGCTATATAATACTTAATTAAGTTTAACGTATATATTTTACTTTTTAATTTTATTAGGTAATTTATATATTACTAGATTTTTTATTAATATTAGAGTATTGAGAAATATTTTAATAATATTATATTATAGAATGTTTATATTAAATTTTACTATAAGCGCTATTATAGTAGAGAATAATTTTACTATAAGTATAGTAGTATATATTAAATTTATAAAATTAATCTTTTAAAAATTACTTTTTGTAATATTACGGGCTTTATACTTAATAAAATATCTATTTTAATTAAATTTATAGGTTTAGACCTATTTTAATAGTAAAAATTAACTATTTATTTTTACTTTAGTAATTTTTTTTTAGATTCCTTTTTTTAGAAGTGTATTAATTTTAATATATAAAACTTATTTAAATCTATTACTAAAGGAATATATAGTAAGCTACTTCTATATTATAGGTAGTAGAGGAAAATTATTTTTATATATGTAATATAAATCGCGGCGGGTAGAATAATTAAAAAATAATATTTTAAATATTTTTTTAAGCATCGCGGCTATTACTATAGTATTAAAAATAATATATATATATAGTTTAGTATATATTTCTATAGTACTAAAATATATATATATATATAAAATTAATTTAAAATTTATTATTTTATAGATCTGTAATTACTATATAAATATTTATAAAATTTATTTTACCCTCTAACTAATTATTTAAATTATTATCTTTAGGTCGTCTTCTATAAAGAGGTAAATTTATATATTTAATTTTAGATTTTTACTACTATAGCGTTTTACTTAATTACGTTGCCTAACCCTAATTATACTTTTTGTAATATTAATCTAATTATATTTTTATTTTACTTATAATAGTAAAAGTATTATTTATAATTTAAAAGGTAGCTATAAAGTAATTATACTCTAAACTTTAAAAATTATTTTTAAAATTTAATAAACTAGTTTTTTTAGTTTTATATATCCTCTAGTAGCTATTAGGCATTTTTAGATTTTTTATAAAATAATTTTAAGTAGTATCTAGCGCTACTATTACTTTTAAAATTTTAAGTTTTAATTATTTATCTAATATTATATATATTCTTACATAATTCTTAATTAAGTAATTATTCCATATAACTATTAAATTTTTAATAGTACTAAAAAAGGCTTAGTTTATTACTTTTTTATACTAACTATAATTAGTACCCCTAAATTTATAATTAGAGTTTAAATATTTATTATTTTCTTTTTCTACTTATTAGACTAGCTTAGTAAGTATATATTATTAAATACTATACTTAAGTTTATAAATTTATTTTTATAGAGTATTTTAATAACTAAATTTTTTTTATTACTATTCTATAATTAGATAGCCTCTTATAGAAGAGCTTTTTATTAAAAATAATATTTTAAATTATAATTATTTAATTAAGTACGAGGACCTATATTTTATAATTATTAAAAGTATAATAGTTTACTAAATATCTAATATAGCCCTATAGGTTTACTATAAATCTATATTTATTATAGCTTACTAAGCATTTTTTATTTAAAAAGTAAGTACGACAACTATATATATAAATTTTATTTTAATTAGGGCGTAAATCTACTATTATATTTTTTTATAATTATAGGCTTTTACTATCTAAAGTACTACTTAAACTAATTATTAAATACTTTATCCCTTCTAAGTAGGAGTCGAAAAACTACTCTATTTAGATAACCTAAGTATAAAACTATATTATATTTACTAGAATTAATATACGGAGATTACTATTACTTTAATAGTTTTTATTTAATATAATTTAATATAATTTTATAATATTATACCTCTTAGAGCGTTAAGACTTTTAGTATAAAATTTTTCCGCTGCTATTACTAGTAGCTTTTTCTAATACTTAATAACTTAATAATAATTACTTTTTTACTAACTTTCCCTTTATAAGCATAATTTTAATTCCTAGTAAAGTATTAATTAATTTAAACCTTTTTAGGCGCCTCTACTAGTTATAATTTAAAAAATTATACGCCTTAAAATACTATTATTACTATTACTATTATCTGCTGTAAATACCTGCGCTTAGTAACTTTTCTATACCTTTATTTTTACTTAGTCCCTTTTTTTACGTATATATAAGTATATACTTTATACTTACTTTAAGTATAGTTTAAAATTATAAATTTTATCTCTATAGTATACTACTAGCTTTTTTATACTTTTAGTAATAATTACTATACGCTTTTAAGGTAACCTATTAATAGTATTATATAAAATAGTAAAAATATTTACTTATTATATATACTACTACTAAATAGCTAAATTATTATATACTAAGTCGATAATACTAAGTTTAAATATAGTAAGAGCTACTATACCTAGCTAAAAGAAGTATATACGTTATTTAGGCTAAATAAAATTACTTTTATATAATCTTTTAATATCCTTAATCTTTTATTTAGTAATCTATAAAGCGTAAAAGTATAAGTATTTATTTATAGCTATATAGAGGTTATATAAAGAATTTATTTATATTTTATCTTTTAATAGCTTATTAGTTTTAATAGTAAACTATAAATACTATTTAAACTTATTAAATATAGTAATTATATAAGTTTTTCTACTATTAATATTATACGCGTAGCCCTTAAGGAAATTATGTTATATTATACTAAGTACTCAAGTACCTGCTAATATAGACTACTAGTTTAATACTAACTACTAGCTTATTAGTATACTTATTATTTAATTAAGTAGCTATTTAAATAGATATTATCCTTAGTTAACTTTTATAAACTTAGCTTTTAATTATTACGTATATAGTTTAGTACTTAATAGAGTTTTTTTACTACGTTTATACCCCTAGATTATTGTCTAGGCGTACTTATTACTTTTTAATTAAATACTTTATTTAGTAATCGTATTTTATATAATAATAATAGGCTTATATTATATAACTATATTATAGTATTTATTATTTTAGGCTAAAATTTAGTAGATAGATCAGTACTTAATTATACTTTAATCGCCTCAAAATTATTTTTTAGTTTATCCTCTTAGTATTACTATTCAGCTTATAAGTATATAGTAGGGTCATAATAAGTTTAATTTTTTTAATTAGCTACTTATTTTTTAAAGTATAAATAACTATATTATAGTACTATAGTAGTATTATTATTTTAAATAAATATATAAATTCTAAAATTATATCTCGTAAAAAGTAGCTTAGTAAAATTTTTTAATCTTTTTATAATTAATTCTAAGCCTTTTAAGTAAATATTATAATTATAAATTTTGTTACTAATATTATTTTTTAAAATTATATTCTATTGCTCGTCTAATTTACCTATTAGTATATTAAAGACATTTTATAATATTTAAAAAAATAGCTACTGTAATTATTTTTTTAGTTTTTTAAAAATTATTTATATTATATAAGTAGTAGAGTAGTATACCTATTTTAAATAAGTTATACTATTAATTTTAATATTTTAAATATATTATACTAATACTTATTATATAATATTTTTTAAATACTTTAATTACTAATACTATATCTGCTTACTATTAATATAGGAATAATTAATTTATAATTTTTAAATTTTATAATTATCTATTATAGTATTACTTATATGGTAAAGAGTAATTAGCTTATATTTAATAAAAATAAAGTTATACTTATATTATAGTTTTATTAAAATAATATTTAACTTTAGCGTACCTATATATAAAGTATAATTAAAATTTAGGTACTAGATATTAACTTTCTTTAAACGAGTTTTAGAAATAATATTAATATAAAAACTTTTTACTACTATAATATTTTTAAGTATTAAATTTTTTATATAGAGGCTATTTATACTACATAAAACTTATTTTAGAATTTAGTTACTTATTTTAATAATTACTAATACTTATATTTTAGCTTTAATATTTTTAATTCTAATTACTTTTTTAAAGGTTTTAGAAATATGTATTAAGGTATTATTAATAAAATATATAGTAGTACTACTATCTAAAATAGTACTTTTTAAAAGAGGGTATATATTAAATATTATAGTACTCTAGACTTCTATACTCTTTTTATCTAATATAAGTATTAAAAAATCTATAGCGGTAGCTATAATCTTTTTTAAATATACTATTTTAGTATTAGTGTTTACTTTTTAATTTTTTTAATTTTATTTATATTTTTATTTATAGATTAGTATATTTAGTTTACTATAAGTAATTAAGAATTTTCTTCTTATTAGCGCTAGAAAGTATAATTAGTAGTAATTTTTTAAGTATTTTTTGTATAACTATAGTCTTAAGCCTACGATAATAAATTAGCTTTTAAGTATAGATAAGTAGGCTTACGCTTAGTTTAATACTTATTTTAATTTTTATTAGTATTTAAGTTAGTATTAGGGTTATATTTACTAAGCATTATAAATATTACTTATCTCTTTTTATAATTAATACGTAAAGATTACAACTAAAATACTATAAAAAAGACGTTTCTAATCTTATTTAGCGTTAAACGGGATTATTTAAGTATTAAATTACGCGTAATATTACGCTTTATTAATTATATTTAATTAAAAATAATTCTTTACTCTAGTATAATTAGGAAATTATAAATAGTTAATTTTTTTTATATTAAGTATTTTATATATACGCACCTTTCTATAGAGAAGTTTTTATTTATTATATTATTACTTAGAATTCTGCTTTCTATACTTAGTCTTTTTAAAATAAGTATAGTACTATACTTATACTAAATTTTATATATTAGTATTAGTTAGTATAAAATTCGTTTTAAATATATATATTATCGTTTAAAATATTAGTTTTTAGTAATTAAAGATTTTAATTATTATTAGTCCTAAAATATTAAGGTATACTATTTTATTTACCTAGTCCTTAAGGTTTTTAAAGTAATTATTATTTATAGACTAATTAGTAAATAGTATTTTATATTTTACTATTTATATAGAGTACTACTTTACTTAAATTTTATATTTTTTAAAATTCTTTTTATATTCTTTTCTAATTAGAGGATTATTAGTATCTAAAAGGACTAATTAAATAAATAGTTAAGAGTACTATAGTTAATAATTTTTTATAAAAATAATATTTTTTTTATTAGGGTTAACTTCTTTCTAGATCCCTTTCTATATAGTAAAAAATTAAAATTATATATATTAATTAGGCTAGCTCGAACGGATTATTAGTTAATAGGGTTTTATTAAAATTAAGTTAGTTATCGTAATAGACTAACTCATAAATAATTAAAAAAAAAAAGACTTAGTTTAATAATTAACTGCGTTAGTATAATAATAAGAAATAATTAACGTATATAAAAATAAATACCGGCTAGTATTAAGTTGCGTAGAGAGAATTATTCTATCGTTTTAAAGTACTAAGTTTATAATTATAGTAAACTAAATAATATTTATATTTACAGTAAAAGGTATATTAATAATATTTATAAAATAAGATAATTAAGATTAAATATATATAAAATAGGTAAGTAATTAGGTAACCTAATTATATAATTAATCTATAATTACAGAGCGTATATAAGCCTTAATATTATAACATTAAATAATAAAAGTTTAATGTTAAACTACTAATAAAGTATTAAATATATTTTTCTTTACTATATTAATATTATAGCTAGTAGATAATTATACTATTAAACTATAAATTAATATTTTAGTATATAAGAATAATGAATTATTTTTGCTAAAGAATTTATATTAGATATTATAGTAAACTAAATAATATTTATTTTTAAAGTAAAAGGTAAATTAATACTATTTATAAAATAGGATAATTAAGATTAAATATATATATAATAGGCAAGTAATTAGGTAATCTAATTACGTAATTAACCTGTAATTAAAAAGGGTATATAAGTTTTAATATTATAATATACCCCTTAAGTAAGCTGTATATTAGTAGTAAACCTATTTATAAATTACCTAAAAGAAATTCTAGCTTTGTACTATCCTACTGTAAAACTTATAATATATTTAATTTTTTTATTAAATTTTTTTATATAGATTTAGACACTATTTATTTTTATAGTAAGCTTACGGCTCTAAATAATCTACTTAGTAAATTACTTATAGTAGCTTATTTTATTAGTTTATTTTAAATAAAATTTATTTTTTATATTATACTATAAATAGTTATTTTTTTTTTATAAATTGTATCTTCTATATTTAGTAAGTAAGTAAAGTTATAGGTATAGTAAATAGGTAATAAGTTATATAAATAAAAGTAGTTTTACTAGGCTAGTTAGGTATAATAATTACTTAAATTATTCTTTTTTTTATTTTTGTAGTTTATAATAATTTTTAGTATAGTAAGTAATACTACTATTACTACTTTCTTCTACCTATCTAAATATTACCTACTAATTATAAAGTACTTTTAAACGTTTTAATACTTACTCTTTTACTTAAAACTAGTAGTAATGTAGTAGTTATAGTTATAATAATTATAGTAGTTATAGTAGTTAATTTATAAAAACTATTTTTCTTTTTAATTTTTTTAAATTAGATAATAATAATAATAATCCTCTAGCCTTAGACTATAATTAAAAACAGTAGAGTAAAAGTAGTTAAATAATTAATAAAAGTAAAAAGCTACTTTTTAAATTTAGGAAACGGCTTACTTTAAGCTATAAAGCCTATATATATAGTACTTTAGTTAGTAATTTAATAGAAGCCTATTTTAAAAATTTTAATTTTATAGACGCGCGCTGCTATTATTATATAATATATTTCTATAATTAGTTATATATTTTATTAATTATATCTCTATTATATATTACTAATTATTATAGTTATATTAGTACCCGTACTATTTATATAATTTTTATTAAATTTATAATTAAATATAATACTATAAACACTAAAGTAAGTACTTATTTTTTTAATTTTAGTTTTAAAAATTATACTAATCTATTATGGCTTAATACTAAAATTATATTTATATTTAAGGCTCTCTATAATATTTTAAAATAATACTAGACTGCTTAAGTGCTTAGTACTAATATAAAGTTGCTAGGTAATTAAAATCTATTAAACTCTTTTAATTAAAACTAATATCTAGACTCTATTTTTAGTAGCTAGGGCTATAGTAAGTTAATTAGTAAATATTCTTATAGGCGTATTTTAATTATAATTAATTTTTAATTTAGTACTCCGTTATTATCTATTTAAATAGTAAGTAACTAATAATTAAATTTAAATAATAGGCTAGAACGTTAATTTAAAAAAGGATTTTACTAGCTACTTAAGTAAATTTATCTTAAGCCTAAACTAAGAGTAGTTTAATCTATTCTTAAGAGCCTATAATATATTTATAAAATGAGAGTAGTAGTAGCGTAATTATTTTATTTTATTAAAGTATTAGAAGATAAAGAATAAGTTATACCTCTATAGCTAAAATTCTTTTCCTAAAACTTTTAATTGCTTTTATTTACTTTAGACTTTTAACTATTTTTATTTACTTTAGACGCTAAGCGGGCGTCCCTTTTTATTTAAAATTTAAGAGTATAAGTATAAGCCGCTATATAAGCTACTTAATAAAACTTTAGTTTTTTTTAACCTAGCCTTACCTGACTTTTTCGACACATTAAGTATGAAGGCATATATATACTCCTCCTTTTTTAAAACCCCTTTTAGTCGCCTATACAGCCACTATAGCTACACTATTTATTTAATTAGTATATAAATATATATATATAAAACTTTAGTTATACTATAATTATAGTTATTTATTTTTTTATAATAGAATTCCTGTATTTTATTTTTTTTTATTTAAATTTTTTTTATTTAGGATAGATAAAATATAATAGGTTCTTTTCTCTCTACTTTTTACTTATTTAATAATTAGTAATTATATATTTATATATTAATTAAACAAATAGTATGGCTGTGGTGGCTCGGGGCGACCAAAAGGGGTTTTAAAAAAGGAGGAGTATGTGTATACCTTTATTAGTAATTATATATTTTATAGATTAAATAGTTTTTTAAAACGTATAAATTATTATTACGTAAACGCCTTTATTAATTTATTAATAAGTATATTTCTAGTTTATAAATAGATTACTTTAAATAATTCTTTTATATATTTTTAACTTAGCTATATATTTTAAATATTAATATAGTATAATTAAGTTAAAATTTTTTTTATTAGTTCTAACTATTAGCGTAATTATTTATTAAATATTATAGTAGATTCTCTAAATAAATTTTAAATTAAATATAATTTTATAGTAGAAGTACTTTAAAGCTATTACCTTTTTACTTATATATTTTAAAGTAATTAGCCTAGCCTTTATTATTAAAATAGTAATAGTAGTCTATTTAGCTATTTTTTAAAAAATTATATTTTTTAATATTATTAAATTATAGCCGTAAAATAGTCTTTTTAATTTAAAATTATTAGTATATATTACGTTTTTATAAATTATAAAATTAAATATATTATATTATCTATATTAAATCGTCTACTAGCGGGTATAATATAGGTAAATAATTATTTTATTAATAATAGTAAAATATTATAGACTTAGATTTATTAGAAACGGTAATAGTTTTAAAATTATAAATATAATATTTAGATAAAGTATAATTACTATATATAAAACTAATTTTACATATTTTTAATATTACTTAATATCTTACTTAGAAGCTTTTCTAGTAAACTAAATAATTCTTTTTAAAGAAAAAAGTATATTAAAAAAGCTACTACTATTATTAAAACTAAATTTCTTTATAATTTTAGTAATATATATGTTATAAATAAGTATAATTATTTAATTTTTATAATTATAGATTATTTTAATTTTAAAAAACTATTAAATAGGCCCCTTTACTTTAATTTTATATTTTAAAGTAATTTCCCTCTAGAACTATTTTATTATTACTTTATAATTTTTATAATATAGTAGTAAAATATTATTTATATAAAATAAAATAAAAACCATCTTTTTATAATTAAAAAAAAATAAGACTTTTTCTTTAATCCTAGTAGTCTAATAGTATATAATAAGCTTAAAAATTCTTTATACTATAAGTAAAATAAATTATATAGGCTATATAACACTTAATTAAGTCTAATATATATACTTTACTTTTTAAATTTAGTAAATAATTTATATATTACCAGATTCTTTATTAATATTAAAATATAAAAAAATTCTCTAATAATATTATATTATAAAATCTTTAGGGTAAACTCTGCTATAAGTATTATTATAATATAAACTAATTTTACTATAAACGTAGCAGTATATATTAAATATATAAAATTAATTTTTTAAAGATTACCTCTTATAATAACATGAGTTTTATACTTAATAAAATATTTATTTTAATTAAATTTATAAGTCTAGACTTATTTTAATAATAAAAATTAGTTATTTATTTTTACTTTAGTAATCTCTATTTAGGTTTCTTTTTTTAAAAGTATATTAATTTTAATATATAAGACTTATTTAAATCTATTACTAAAAAAATATAAAATAAATTACTTTTATAGTATAAGTAATAGAGAAAAAATATTTTTATATATATAATATATATTACGGCAGGTAGGGTAATTAAAAACTAATATTTTAAATATTTTTTTAAATATCGCGGCTATTATTATAGTATTAAAAGTAATATATATTTATAACTGAGTCTATACCTTTATAGCGCTAGAAAAAATATATATATAAAATTAATTTAAAAATTTTTATTTTATAGATCCGCGATTACTATATAAGTATTTATAAAATTTATTTTACCCCCTAACTAATTATCTAAATTATTATTTTTTAGTCTTCTTCTATAGAGGGATATATATATATATTTAATTTTAGATTTTTACTACTATAGCCTTCTATTTAATCGCGTTACCTAACTCTAATTATACTTTTAATAGTATTAAGCTAGTAATATTTTTATATTACTTATAGTAGTAAAAGCGTTATTTATAATTTAAAAAATAGTTATAAAATTATTATACTCTAAATTTTAAAAATTATTTTTAAAATTTAATAAACTAGCTTCTTTAGCTTTATATATTCTTTCGTAGCTATTAGGTATTTTTAAATTTTTTATAAAATTATTTTAATAGTATTTAGCGCTAGCATTACTTCTAAAATTATAAATTTTAATTATTTATCTAATAATATATAAATTTTTAAATTATTACTAGCTAAGTAATTATTTTATATAGTTATTAAATTTTTAGTAATAATAAAAAAGATTTAGTTTATTATTTTTTTATACTAACTATAATTAGTATCTCTAAGTTTATAATTAGAGTTTAGATATTTATTATTGTTTATTTATTTATTAAACTAGCTTAGTAAGCGTATATTATTAAATACTATACCTAAGTTTATAAATTTATTTTTATAAAATATTTTAATAACTAAAAATATTTTTTCTTTAAGTATTTTATAATCGGATAGCCTCTTATAAAAAAAGTTTTTATTAAAAATAATATTTTAAGTTATAATTACCTAATTAAGTATTAGAATTTATATATTATAAATATTAGAAGTATAATAATTTACTAAATACCTAATATAGCCCTATAAATTTATTTTAAATCTATAGTTATTACGGCCTACTAAGCGTTTTTTATTTAAAAAGTAAATATAGTAGTTATATACGTAAATTTTATTTTAATTAGGACGTAAATCTGCTATTCTATTTTTTATAATTATAGGTTTTTACTATATAAAGTACTACTTAACCTAATTATTAAATATTTTATTTAGTAATCGTCTCTTATAGGACGATAACAAATTTATTTTATATAATTATATTATAGTATTTATTATCTTAGACTAAAACTTAGTAGATAAATTAATACTTAATTATATTTTAATTACTTTTAAAATTAGTTTTTAGTTTACTCTTTTAATACTACTATATAGCTTATAAGTATATAGTAGAGTTATAATAAGTTTAATTTTTTAATTAGCTATTTATTTTTTAAAATATAAATAACTATACTATAGTACTATAGTAGTATTATTATTTTAAATAAGTATATAAATATTAAAATTATATTACGTAAAAAATAGCATAGTAAAGTTTTTAAAAACTTTTATAATTAATTCTAAGCCCTTTAAGTAAAAGTTATAATTATAAATTTTTTTTACAAAAGTTATTTTTTAAAATTATACTCTATTACTTACCTAATATACCTATTAGTATATTAAAAAAGTTTTATAATACTTAAAAACATAGCTATAGTAATTATTCTTTTAGTTTTTTAAAAATTACTTTTATTATATAAGTAATAGAGTAGTATACGCACTCTAAATAAGTTATACTATTAATTTTAATATTTTAAATATATTATACTAATACTTATAATTCTATTTTTTTTAAATATTTTAATTACTAATACTATATTTACTCGCTGTTAATATAGAGATACTTAATTTATAATTTTTACATTTTACTATTATTTATTATAGTATTATTTATCCGGTAAAAAGTCTTTAATTTATACTTAATAAAAGTAAAATTATATTTATATTATAGTTTTATAAAAATAATATTTTACTTTAGCGTACTTATGCGTAAAGTATAATTAAGATTTAAGTACTAAATACTAATCTTCCCTAAATAAGCTTTAAAGATAATATTAATATAAAAGCCTTCTACTACTATAATATTTTTAAGTATTAAATTTTTTATATAAGGGCTATTTATACTATATAAAACTTATTTTAAAATTTAGTTACCTATTCTAATAATTACTAATACTTATATTTTAGCTTTAATACTTTTAATTTTAGTTACGTTTTTAAACGTTTTAGGAATAAATATTAAGATATTATTAATAAAATATATAGTAATACTACTAAATATTATAGTACTATAGACTCCTATACTCTCTTTATTTAATATAAGTATTAAAGGATTTATAACAGTAGTTATAATCTTTTTTAAATATATTATTTTAGTATTAGTATTTATCTTTTAATGTTTAAAACTTTTTTTTTTTAATCTTTATTTATAGATTAGTATATTTAGTTTACTATAAATAATTAAAAATTGTCTTCCTATTAGCGCTAAAAAGTATAATTAGTAGTAATTTTTTTAGGTATTTTTTTATAAGTATAATTTTAAGCCTATAGTAATAAATAAGCTCTTAGTAGTAATAAGTAGATTTTAAATATAAATAAGTAGGCGTACGCTTAGTTTAACGCTTATTTTAATTTTTATTAACATTTAAATTAGTATTAGAGTTATATCTACTAAGTATTATAAATACTATTAATTTTTTTTTATAATTAGTACGTAGAGAGTACTACTAAAGTATTATAAAAAAAATTTTTTAATTTTATTTAGAGTTAAAAGGGGTTATTTAAATATTAAATTACGCGTAATATTAGGCTTTATTAATTATATTTAGTTAAAAATAATTTTTTACTTTAGTATAATTAGAAAATTATAAATAATTATTTTTTTGATATTAAGTATTTTATATAGACGCGCCTTTTTATAAAGGAGCTTTTATTTATTATACTATTACTTAGGATTCTACCTTCTATACTTAGTTTTTTTAAAATAAGTATAGTACTATACTTATACTAAATTCTATATATTAGTATTAATTAGTATAGAATTAGTTTTAAATATACGTATTATTTTTTAAAGCGTTAGCTTTTAGTAATTAAAAATTTTAATTATTATTAGTTCTAAAATATTAAAGTATACTATTTTATTTATTTAGTCTCTAAGGTTCTTAAAGTAATTATTATTTATAATCTAATTAGTAAATAGTATTTTATATTTTTAAAAATTCTTTTTATATTATTTTTTAATTATAGAATTATTACAGGGGGGTGAATAAAAAAAAACTAATTATTAAAAGTATTTTTTTTAAAGTTATATAACTTTTTAATTAGTAAACTAAAAAATACGAAAAAAAATACAGTTATAAAGAGAAAAACTAGCTTATTCTATTTACGTACTTAGAGACTGCTTACTAAAAGATTTAGAAGTAAAAGAAATTAGTAAATATAGAAAATTTTTAGGACTCTACTATAGGCTATTATAACTTTTTATTTAAGGTGTAAAATTTGCTTATTTTTATATATATAATAATAGAGACTAAGTTATATTAGCATATTAAATATTTTTATATATTTATATATTAATTATATAATTATATATAAAAGTCAAATTTTCACAATTTTACTAATAAACTAGTAAATAATATATTACTAGTATTTAGTATAGTAGCTTCTAGTTTCTATAACTACCTTATAACAGTTAGGTAGTAATAAAATATAATTATTAATAGCCTTTTAAGGTATTTTATTTTACTCCTCTATAGTAGCTCTTTTAAAGGCTTTCATACTATTTAAACTATTTTCTATACCTAAATTAGCCTTTTTATTTTTAATTAGGCCTAATTTTAATAAACTTTATATATTTTCTATAGGGGCTAAATCAGGACTATAGGCTAGGTAAAAAAATAGTTTAATATTATTATTTTTAAACTAAGCTAAAACGTCCCTAGTTTTATAAATAGGGACGTTATCTTATTAAAATTACTAACCTAAATTAATATTAATATAAAGTTTATAATTATAATATAATATAGTAATATATATATATATATATATATATTATATTAATAAAAAAAGGGGTAAAAAAACATTATATAACTTACCCCTTTTTATTAAGGGTTTAGATTTAGATATAAGGATTTTATTTATATAGTCCTTACTAGTGTAAGAAGTAAAAGAATTAGGTATTTTAATAAATACTAAATTACTTCTACCTCCTATCTAAATTATACCCTAAAATTATAGGGTAAGATCTCGGCCTATAAAATAATTAATATAAATAATATTAAAAAACTAAAACTATAGCTTAAAAATAGATAAAAAGTTATATATTTTAATATTTTAAAATATTAATATAACTTACTTTATAATTAGCTAACAGCTAGTTCTTTTCTAATTTTATTATTATCTCTTTTTCTATAGTATTGCTTTTTAGCTTTGCCCCTTTATATTGCTAACTTATTAGAAAATATTATTTTTTTTAAATTTATCTTTTTTATATTTTTTAATTATTCTTTAGTATATTTTAATTTTTTTTAAGCGTTTTCTTTATTAATTATTAGTTTTTTTTTACTTATATTAATAGAGTAGGCCTTTATTTTTAAAATTTTTTATAAATATCTATTTAAAATATTAAGGTTATTTTTTATTAATAACCTTTTATTTTCTTTTTTAGGGCTTTTAGTTAAGTCTCTATTAATAACTTATTTATCTCTTTTAGTTACTTTAGAGACTCTACCCTTTTTAATCTTTTTTATATTATAATTATTATTCTTCTTTTTTTTAATTCTTTTTATAGTAATATAAATACTTTATTAAGGCTTTTCTAAAGTAGTAGCAATTAAAGAAAGAGAATTATTTACTTTTAAAAGAAGTTTAACTTTAGATTTAAGTTTTAAGAATTTTAGCTCTATTTTAAGAAAATAGGAGTTTAAGTTTATAAAAATTAAAAGATATTATAATATACTATAATATTAATAATATATTACGTAACTAGTAATTATATAAGTCTTAGTAATATTTTTATAATTAATATAATTATATTATTAGATTACTAATATACTTTAAAAATCTAGTCACGTAACCTATACTAGGCCTAAAAGGGTATAGTTAAATTTTTAGTTAAATATATTTACTAACTAAAAACTTATAGGAACCTAATAAAGGTATTAAAAAAAGTACTATATTTAGGTAATTTTAATTTATTATAGGTAATAAGAATTACGCAACTAAAACTCTTATATAAATTACTATTATTTTCTCTTTAAAACGGTATTATTTACGTATTTTTAGGCTTAGTAATTAATTTTATATACATTTTTAAAAAAGCTATCTTATTCGATTAGTCTTTTTTTTGTTTATCCCCCTATAGTATCTAAAAGGGGTAGTTAAATAAAAAGTAATAGGTACTATAATTAACAATTTTTTATAGAGATAATACCTTTTTTATTAAAGTTAACTTCTTTTTAAATCCCTTTTTATATAGTACACATTAACATTATATATACTAATTAAGCTACCTTAATTAGTTTATTAGCTAATAGGGTTTTATTAGAATCGAGTCGGTTATTATAATAGACTAATTAATAAGTAATTAAGAAAGAGAGGAAAAGACTTAGTTTAATAATTAAATATATTAGTATAATAGTAACGAATAATTAAAATATATAAAAATAAATACCTATTAGTATTAAGTTACGTAGAGAGAATTATTGTATAATTCTAAAATACTAGACTTATAATTATAGTAAACTAGATAATATTTATTTTTAAAGTAAAAGGTAAATTAATACTATTTATAAAATAAAACGATCGAGATTAAATATATATATGATAGGCAAGTAATTAGGTAACCTAATTACGTAATTAACTCGTAAATAAAGAAAGTATATAAGTCTTAATATTATAATAGATACTAAAATAATAATTTATAATTTTATTGTACTATATATTTATATATTAATTAAATAAATAGTGTAACTGTAGTGGCTTAGGGCGACCAAAAGGGGTTTCAAAAAAGGAGGAGTATATATATACCTTTATTTTATTATACTAGAACTAGTATATAACTAATAATTATAAAATCTAAAAAGCTTATATTATATAAATTAAATTTATTAGAATAATTTTTATATATATATTTATATATTAATTAAATAAAAGGATATGGCTGTAGTAACTTAGGATAACTAAAAGGGGTTTTAAAAGAGAAGGAGTATGTGTATACCTTTATATTAAAATAATTTATTATAATAATAATTAGTGTAGTAAATAGGTCTCTATATTAAAATCTTAAAAACTATAATATCTCCTTTAATATTAGACTAATTAGAAAGTTTAATAGCTAGTTTTATAGTTTTAATTTAGCTCTATATTTTACTAGTAGAAAGTCTTTTTTAAGTCTAATAAATAAAAAGTTATTAGCTAATTTATATTACTAAAAGTTAGATCTTTATATTTAGTTCTAAATTAAAATATCTCTTTAACTAAAAAAGTTAGAGAAAAACATTCTATTAGTAAAATATAGAGCTAAATTAGAATTATATAACTCGCTATTAAATTTCCTAATCGGGCTTATATTAAAGGAGATATTATAGTTTTTAAAAATCTAATATAGAGACTTATTCGCTAGTCTAATAATAATACTAAACTCTAATTTTATATTCTAAAAGTTTAAAAGTATACTCTAATAAGCTAGTTAAATAACCTACGTAGATAATAAATAAAAATATATTAGTTACGGGTTGCGTGCGCTGTAAATAGTAGCTGGGTGAGGCTAGTTGCCTTATAAAATACGAGCTGCTTCGTAGTGCGATTATTATGCGCTAAATCGTTTTAGGTATGACCAATCAGGTGATACGAAAGTGAGGCCATCGTGACGTGCCTACACGTCGAAGAATGTGCTACGCCGCATGATCATCGCCTGGTATATTTGCGGCAACCCTTGACTTGTCACGATCTCTGACTTTGTATCTTTTCTCACATTTCAAGACAGTGCACATATCATTATTTTCCCAGGCACCTTGTCTACACAAAGTATAAAGCGAGCAACGATTGTGTACAGCCACATTTCGGGATCGTGAAACACCATGGTGAAGACCATCGTCTTTGCTACTTGCGACATCACTCCAAAGGTAAGAGCTCGGGTGAAACATCCGTTTATACTTATTCTTAGCGATTGCTCAACGCGCCCAAGCTCTGGAACGACTTCAGATGGAGAGCGGCAGTGCCCCCGCCTCACAACATGCCCGACGCCCCAATGCTCGCTCCCTTCATCTTGGTGCACTCTCGCACACCGAACCTGGACACCGAAACAGGAGATCTCTCCTCTACCGTAACATCCGACTTCAAGCACGCGACATATGCGCAGCTTGACGAGTTTATAAGTTCGCTTCCGTACAACAGATACGTGTTTACTCATTATTTCATGGTTCTGGACGAAAAGTCGGCCACGGACGGCAAGTTGATTATCATAAAGAAGGATGAAGAACCGGTGGATGAGAATGGAGAGGTTGTGGAAGAGCTAGGATTGGATGAGTTTGAGCAGCTGCCGAGGAGAAAGGTGTGGAAGAGGCATCGCGTTCCTTTTGACAAAGTAAGCGACTTTCGCTACTATTTTGATATGAAACCGGGGGACGAAGGAGAGGAGTTCTTGGAGGAGGTGACTAAAGACAGTCTGTAGCGTGTCTTATGATGTGTGAATGAAATGTACACTAGCGAGTAGCCTCCCTGCACCGAAAGCGATATCCCGAACATAATCACCGTCATGGTATTTCTCAAGCAAGGATTTCCGATCAATTTCAGATTGCGCGTTTTCTAACCCCAAAACAAGAGTATAAGCTTGCGGTAAAGACTGTGGTAACAAAGTAATGATGAAGGCGAAGAACCGACACCGACTCCAAAATCAGAGACCCGTTCCACTCCGGCTGAGTGGTCAAAATAAAAACAGACTGCGATCATGCCTGAAAACCTTCAGTCACCTTCTCCGCTCCGCCATACTTAATCTCGAGTGCCTCCGCCCTCTTTGAACGGCGTTGATGGTTGGCTGAGATTTCATGGAGAACCTCGTGAGGAATGGTGTGGTTTGACGCGTAAACCTTTACGCTGTTTTGAGCCTCGATCTATGCATCCTTAGTATTATGATTAGAAATAATTTTTCTTGGGATTCTTACCGGTTGTAGTCCAGCGTCTCGTTTGCCATTTGGATTATTGATGAACGCTGTGTCGGTGCAATGACCCTTATTGGGATCGGCCCTGATCGTGGTCAGCGATTTCTGTGATATCGGCGACGCATTACTCACCTGAAATACTACCCTCCATTTGAATCAGTATCTCCTTTTCCGTCACAAAACCGAGCTTTAAGCTGGTCCTTGCACGCACCGGATATCCTCTCTAGGCGATAATGATATACGTGCGCGAGGCAACCGTACTAGTAGAGGTTAATAGATTTAATAAGATAGTATTATTAAGGTTATAGTCTAAAAGTATAAACTATAGTTAATAAGACTGCTTTACTATATATACAGATTCTTTATCTATTTACTATATATCTATCTATATATCTTTTATTTCTATTTCCGCGATTATTATACTATTTAATAATAATAATTATTTTAAATATAGCTATACTACTACTTTATTTAAAAAAGTAATATATTAATAAATAGGTTTATAAGTTTTATATTAATACCCTATTTAATCTAGGGCTTTTTAAGAAGAGTAAGAAGTAATAGATTAAAAAGAATTTTCATAAGCGTATACGTAAAGCTAAGTATAATTTTAAGAATAACTTTTTTAAATTATAAATTTAGTTTTTTATATTAGCTTAGCTACTATACTACTATTTAAAATTAAAATTTAACGTAGGTAAGTAAATAACTACTTCTTTCTTATAATAAATAACTAATTTTAATAAAACTTTTAGTATAGTATAGTAAGAATAAGTTATCTAAAATTAAAAAACTTTTTAAGAAGAATTATAAAGGACACCTTATAAAGGATTTATAAAACTAGTTTTATTATAAAGTATTAATAAAAGAGGAGAAAACGTATATTAATTTTTAGAGGGGGTAGAATATTTTAAAAACTAATCTACTATAATCTATAATTAGCGCGTTAGGTATAGATAATAAAATTATTATATAAATTATTATAGGAGAATTATTCTGTACGTATTAGGATATATTGTTTCCCCCTTACCGGTTCGCCAAATCTTAAAGAATTATTAAGTAGATTTAGCCTTACGACTTACACAGGCGGAGCGCGACTGTTGTAATTAATAGTATCCACTCATAGTCTAATAGACTTAGTCGAGTCTGTTGTTTGCTGTCTCGAGGTTGCCCTCGTCGCTAGGTTGCTAGATTTAAGCTTTATCTAGAACTAAAACTCCTGGCGCCCTTAACTCTTTTAACTAATATTATAACCTAACTACGTGTTTTTTTTATATATAATAAAGTTACTATTAGTAACTACCTAATTAGGAAAGAAAGTGCTATATATACTATAAAATATAATAATTAATTCTTAAAAGTACTGTGCTAAGTCTAAATTATAAAAAATAGTACTAAAATAGGCACGTAAGAACTACTTAATAGTAATTAATAGTATTATAGCTTAGTATAGTTTATTATTTTATATAATAACTTATACTAGTATATTTACTATTATAAACTAATACTAAATAGGTACTTTTTTAATATATTAAGTATAAAGGTATGTATATACTCCTCCTTTTTTAAAACCCCTTTTAGTCGTCTATATAGCCACTATAGCCACACCCTTTTATTTAGTTAATATATAAAATATATACTAAATAGGTATTTATAAAAAAAAAGAGATATTATAGGGGGGGGATATTAGAAAAAGTGTAATCTAAAAAGTTACTATTTTTAAAAATTAATATAAAATTAATTACTAAGCCTTAAAATACGTAAATTATAGCGTTTTAAATAGAAAGTTATAAAAAATTTTATAAAAATTTTATTTACTGCTTAGTTAATATACGTAATATATTAAAATTACCTAAATATAATAATTTTTTTAGTCTATTTTTTAGATCCCTCTAACGTTTTAGTTAGTAAATATATTTAACTAAAATTTAACTATACTATTTTAGGACTAGTATAGGTTACGTAACCTAGTTTTTAAAAAAAATTTATTATATAATAATAAATTTATATAATTAGTAAAAATTTAGCTCTTACTTATATAATTAGTAATTACGTAATATATTATTAATATTATAATATATTATAATATCTTTTAATTTTTATAAATTTAAACTTTTATTCTCTTAAAATAGCACTAAATCTTTTAATACTTAAATATAAAATTAATTTACTTTTAATAGTAAATACTCTAATTTCTATAATTATTTTTATTATAAATAAGTCTTTTAGGACTATTTATAGTGCTATACAATATATTAAAAATAAAAATAAAAATAAAAATAAAAAATAAAAATAAAAATAAAAATAAAAAAAAGAATTATAATATAAAAAAAGTTTATATAGGGGGTATAAAAAGGTTAACTAAAAGAAATAAAAGAGTTATTAATAGAGACTTAACTAGAAGTCCTAAAAAGAAAAATAAAAGAATACTATTAAAAAATAATTTAAAGATTATAACTAAATATTTATAAAGAGTTTTAAAAAAGAAAGATTATATAATTAATATAAGTAAAAAAAAAACTAATAATAAAGAAAAAAAATACTAAAAAAAGATTAAAATACGCTAAAGAGACTATTAAAAATATAAAAAATATAAATTTAAATAAAATAATATTTTCTAATACGTCAGCAATATAAAGGGGATAAAAAAATAAATAATATTATAAAAAAAAAAAGTAATAATAGAGTTAGAAAAGAACTAGCTATTAGTTAATTATAAAATAAATTATTTTAATGTTTTAAATATTAAAATATATAACTTTTTATATATTTTTAAGTTATAGTTTTAGTTTTTTAATATTAATTATTTTAATTATTTTATAGGCCAAGACCTTACTCTATAAGTTTAAGGTGCAATTTAGGTAAAAAGTAAAAGTAATTTAGTATTTATTAAAATACCTAATTCTTTTACTTTTTTTACTAGTAAAGACTATATAAAAAAAGTTCTTATACCCGAAGTTAAATTAAATATAAAAATAGTAAGTTATATAAAGTTTTTTAACCCCTTTTTTTTTATTAATATAATTATATATATATATATATATTATTATATTATATAATAATAATGATCTTTATATTAATATCAATTTAGGTTAGTAATTTAATAAAATAACGCCCCTATTTATAAAATAATAAACGTTGTAAACTAGTTTAAAAATAATAAAATTATACTTTATTCTTACCTAGCCTATAGTCCAGATTTAAATCCTATTAAAATATATAGGGTTTATTAAATCTAGGCTAAATAAAAGATATAAAGGTAATTTAGGTATAGGATTAAGTTTAGATAGTATAGAGGTCTTTAAAAGAGCTATTATTAAAAAGTAGAATAATATAATATAAGAAGTTATTAATAATTATATTTTATCCCTCCCTAACTATTATAATACGGTTATAATAACTAAAGACCATTATACTAATTACTAGTAATTTATTATTACTAGTTTATTATTAAAAATTTAAAAAAGTAACTTTTATATATAATTATATAAATAATATATAAATATAGAAAGATATTTTATATACTTATATATTAGATGTACTATTATTATATATATAGAAATTAGCCAATTTTATACCTTAAATAAAAAGTTATAATAGTCTAAAATAAAGTGTTAAAAATTCTTTATATTTACTAACTATTTTTTACCCCTTAGAGGTTTACTATGCAGTCTTTAACTAGGTAAATACAACAAGCTAGTCCTTTCCTTTGATATAGTATTTTTTTTATATTTTTAGGCCTTATAACTAAAAAGTTATATTATTTTAGAAAAGGTAACTTTTTTAATTATACTTTTCCTAATATCCCCCCCCCCCCCCCGTAATATATTATACCTATAGAACGTATTACAGCGTCTAAAGTACTATTTATTAATAGTAGTATACTACTATTTTATAAGTAAAGTATATACTCCTAGTATATTAAAAAATATAATTTTAGTAAAATATATATACTAAACTTACTCTAGTTTATACTATAGTATATAATATATATTTTAAACTTTTAAATTAAACTAAATAAATAAATAGCGTAAAATAGTAAATATATTTAATATAATTACTATACTACTACTTATCTTTATAAATAACCTATAAAAGTTTATACTTAAGTAAAATAATTTTATTAATATAAATATACAGTTGATTATAAATAAGGAGAAAATATAATATTTTATAAAAAACTAAACATTTACCGTTTAGAAGTATTATTAAATAAAGAAAATAATACTAAAACTACTATAGCTATACTACTATACTAAATAACTAATAAATAAAAATAAGTTATTTACTACTAATAATAATACTAATACTAATAATTATAGGGTACTAAAATATAAAGATAGTATAATTTTTTATTAAGTATCTTAGTATATTAAAGACTATAGTTTATAATATAAAAGGCGTATATAATTTTATTTAAAATAATATAAAATAAAAGTTACTAGTATATAAAAAAGCACTGTAGCTTAATACTATAGAGAATATTTAGAGGTAAATAAAAGGGGGTTATAAAGAAAGGATAATAGATAGCCAGTATAAGAAAATATAAATAGATAGTATAATATATAACTAAATATAATAAAATATTCTATATTATAGGGGGGTAACATTAGGAAACCTAAAGTAAAAAAGTTATCTTTTTTAAAAATTAATATAAAATTAATTACTAAGCCTAAAAATACGCAAATAATACTGTTTTAAAGAGAAAGTAACTAAGATTTATATAAGGATTTTAGTTACGTTATATATATTTCTTATAATAAATTAAAATTACCTAAATATAGTAATTCTTTTAATCCTATTTTTAGGTTTCTATAACTTTTTAGTTAGTAAATATATTTAACTAAAGTCACGTTACGCCAAGTATCCCGGTGCCCGCCAATATAGGCTACTAGTTTAATATTAACCGCTGGCCTACTAGTATACTTATTATTTAATATTAGTTACCTTAGGTCGAAACCTTCTAGAATCCTTATAAATTATTATAGTAAGTAGCTATTTAAATAGATATTATTCTTAGTTAACTTTTATAAGTTTAGCTTTTAATTATTACGTACATAGTTTAGTACCTAATAGAGTTCTCTTACTACGTTTATACCCCTGGATCGTTATCTAGACGTACTTATTACTTTTCGATATTTAACTAAAATTTTAACTATACTATTTTAGGCCTAGTATAGGTTACGTGACTAATTGTTCGAAGTATATTAGTAATCTAATAATATAATTATATTAATAATAAAAATTTAGTCTATGCTTATTTAATTACTGTTTACGTAATATATTATTAATATTATAGTATATTATAATATCTTTTAACTTTTATAAATTTAAACTCCTATTCTCTTAAAATAGTTTTAATACTTTTAAAACTTAAATATAAAGTTAATTTCCTTTTAAAAATAAATACTTCTTCTTCTATAATTATTACTACTTTATAAAAGTCTCTTACCACTATTTATCAGGATATAAGACGTATTAAAAATAAAGAAAAAAATAATTATAATATAAAAAAAGTTTATATAGGGAGTATAAAAGGGTTAACTAAAAGAGATAAAAGAGTTATTAATAGAAACTTAACTAGAAGTTCTAAAAAAGAAAATAAAAGAATATTAATAGAAAATTATATAAATATTATAAAAAGATAGTTATAAAAGATTTTAAAAGAGGAGGGTTACTCTATTAATATAAATAAAAAAACTAATAATAAACAAAGAAAATACTAAAAAAAGAGTAAAATACGCTACAGATAATATAAAAAATTAAAAAAATATAAATTTAAAAAAGCTTTTATTTTCTAATAAATTAGCAATATAAAGGGGATAATGAAAAAATAATATTATAAAAAAAAATAATAGAGTTAGAAAAAAACTGGCTGTTAGCTATTTATAAAGTAAGTTATTTTAACTTTTTAAAATATTATAATATATAACTCTTTGTTTATTTTTAAGTTACAGTTTTAGTTTTTTAATATTAATTATATTAAATATTTTATAGGCCGAGACTTTACCCTACAAGTTTAGGGTGCAATTTAGGTAGAAAGTAAAAGTAATTTAGTATATATTAAAATACCTAAATTTTTTACTTCTTATACTAGTAAGGATTATATGAATGAAGTCCTTATACCTGAAATTAAACTATCTATAAAAAGGGGTAAGTTATATAAATTTTTCTCTCCTTTTTTTTATTAATATAATAATATAATAATATAATAATATATATATTATTATATTATATTATAATTATAAACGTTATACTAATTTTAATTTAGGTTAGTAATTTTAATAAGATAACGCCCCTATTTATAAAATAATAGACGTTTTAAACTAGTTTAAAAATAATAAAATTATACTGTTTTCTTATCTAGCCTATAATCCTAGTTTAGCCCCTATAGAAAATGTATAGGATTATTTAAAATAAGAAACTAAATAATAATAAAGAAACTAATTTAGGGGTAGGATTTAGTTTATAAAGTATAAAGGCCCCCAAAAAAGTTATTAATAAGGAGTAGTATAAAATACCATAAAAAGTTATTAATAATTATATTTTATTTCTCCCTAACTGTTCTAAGGTAATTATAGAAGCTAAGGGCTACTATACTAAGTACTAGTAATTTATTATTACTAGTTTATTATTAAAAATTTAAAAAAGTAACTTTTATATATTATTATATAATTAATATATAAATATATAAAAATATTTTATACACTTATATATTATTAACACTATTATAATATATATAAAAACTAGCTAATTTTCTACGTTAAATATAAAGTTATAATAGCCTAAAGTAGGACTCTAAAAATTTTCTATATTTACTAATTTTTTTTACCCCTAAACGCTTTAGTAAGCAGCCCCTAATAGGGTAAATTAGATAAGCTAGTCTTACTTTTTAAAATACTATTATTGTCGTATTTTTAGGCCTTATAACTAACAGGTTATATTATTTTAAAAAAGGTAACTTTTTTAATTTACGTTTTCTAATATTACCCTCCTGTATATATTATATTATATACTAAAATTATAAGTTTAAGTTTTATATTAACTAAACTAAAAATATTTTTAAAATTTTTATATATACTTATTTTTTTATTCTCTTTTAAAAAATATTTTTTTTTAGTTTATACTATTTTTAGACTAGTGTTTTAATATTATACTTTATCTCTTTTTATATATTAGAATACTTTAGTAAAACGGGGTTTTTAGAAATTATTTTTAATAATTTAATATAACTTATTATAGTGTTTATATAGATTTACTATATTTATTTTTTATATTTTATTTTTATTACTAATATAAACTATAACTATATAAATATATACTATATCTTTAAATTATACAATTTAAATAAATACTATATAATAATACTATAAGCGTCGTTAATATTAATATTATAAAAAGTAAAAAGTTTATAATTTTTAGTATAAATATTAATATATAAAAAAGTAAAATAGTCTATATAATACTAGACTCTATATATAATATATAAAAATAAACGCATATATATACTCCTCCTTTTTTAAAACTCCTTTTAGTCGCCCCGAGCCACCACAGCCACACTATTTGTTCAATTAATATACAAATATATATAATATATAAATTATATTTATTAATAATAAAGTACTATTTTATATAAACATTTATACTATTATAAAAAAGAAAAACTTAATAATATACTAATTTAGTAATAATACAATGCACAGACTCCTTATAGGTATTTTAATTTAATTTTTTTTAAAAAAAATATTTAACTTTATTATAAATAGTATAGTTAATAAAGTGTTTAATAGGTTTAAGTAGATTTATTAAACTAGGTACCTATATATTAGTAGAGAAGACTAAGCTAAGAGCGACTTAATATTCGTTTACTTATAATTTATTACTAGATATAGGCTTTATTTAAAAATATAACTACTAGTATCCTTAACTATTTTAATTAATATTACGATCTAACTACATCTTTAAAATATTTATAATTTAAAATTATAGTTAATTTTTAACTCTTTTATACGTCTATTATATTAGATTTTTATTTTTATAATATTTTATTTTATTTTCTTAGCTAATACTACGTTATAAGCTTTTTATATAGATTTATATTTTATAAAAGAAAATTATTTTATCTACTATTCTTAATTCCTCTTTAATTATTAGTGTAGCTATCTAAAAAAATAAAATTTATAATTTAAAACATCTTTATATATCTGTATATATATATAACGTATTTTTTTACTATTATATATATTCTTTACTGCTAGCTATTTTTATTTATAACTTTAGTCTTTCTTTTAAGATCTGCGTTAAAGTGTAGAAAGCTTTATAAAATTATAAGGCCCCTTTTCTAGAGTTATTACTATAATATTATATAACTCTAAACTAGCCATTTAAACTTCTACTATATTACGTTATTATAAAGGCACACATATACTCCTCCTTTTTTAAAACCCCTTTTAGTCGCCCTAAGCTACTACAGCTACACTATTTGTTCGATTAATATATAAATATATATATATTACGTTATTAATATTAACTTTAATAAACTTCTTACGTAGTAACTATAACGACTTTTTTACTAGCGCTTTTTATAAGATCCTTTAGTTCTTTTAAGATAATTACTAACTTCTCTAATAGTAAACTTTTATAACTACCTTATAGCGCTATAGTATATCTTTTTTCTACTATCTATCTTACTTCTATGTATATATACGAATAATTTTAACTACTTTTAAGAGCTTTTCTTTTTAAAGCTATACTTATCTTTCTTTTACTATTCTAAAAAACTCCTTTTTACTTATTTTTAAGTATATATTACTCTCTACTTTACTTAATAAGCTTTTAGTACTTTTAAGTTATTATTTTACTAGTTCTATTATATTACTATATAAGTATAAGACGTAAACGTTATTAAGGTTAAAAATTATTTTATATTTAAAGATAAATAGTTATATAGTAACTAATTTAAAACTAAAAATATTAAGAGAAAATAGTTCTCTAAAAAGACTAGCCTCTTTTATAAGCTTATAATAATACTCTAGTATTAGCTAATTCTTAATATAGCCCTACTAGTTATTTAGATTTTTAGTAAAAGTTAATATTACTATTATTACTATTATTATCGTTAACTAGCTAGGGTCGGTTACAATTATTAGGTACCTAAAAATAAATTTTAAAATTCTTTTAGCTATAATAATCTAAAAAAAAAGAAGAAGAAGAAGAAAATATTTTAAAAATATTATATAGTATAGGAGAGAAAGAAAGATATAATTTAAATGCGCTATATATAGCCTATAGTTCTACTTATAGTTCTATCTATAGTTTTACCTATAGTTTTACCTACGCGCTATTATTACTATTATAATTTAATAAGTTATTAGTTAAGTTATTGTTAGGAATTAGGGTAGAATAGTAATATAGTATAATATATAAAATAAATAGATATATATTATCTATAAAAGTAAAAAGATAAATTACTACTAAGCTAAAGCCCTGTAGTATAGACTATATATTTTTTATTATATAAATACGTTTCTATCTAAAGTAAAAATACTTAAATTATAATATTATCCCCCTCTTAGAACTGCTCTTAGCCTAAAAATAAATAATATAAAAGTATATAGCCTAAGTATACCTATTTAGCACCTTTTAAACTATTATAGTATAATAGCGTTAAGTATTAAAATTAAATACTTTTTTTAAGGCCTTTTTCTGCGGGTTACTATTTAGCAGTATTTAATATAATTTATTTTTTACTATTTTTATTAAGTATAGTTAATTATATAATAAGTTAATTAATAATATTATTTTATTAGCGCTAGTATTTTAGCGCCTCTAACTATAAAATTAGGCTCTAAAGACCTTTACTCCTATATTTTACTTTAATTTTAACCTTTTTTTTTAAAGATAAGTATTTTATATAAGGCGTAAAGTAGTAGAATTTAGTAATAATTATACTATATAGTTATTTTAAATTATAATTAGCCCTTCTTTATTATATTTTAAGCTATTTTATTAAATTTTAGTTTATACTACTATAATACCTTTTAAGCATTATACTCTTAAAGACTTCTATATTAAGTTAATTAAAAAGAATAAATAGAGAACGGAATTACCCTATATTAGTTATATTAGTATTATAGTAAAGTACAGCGTTTTAGATAGTAAGTATTAATATTTAATAAATTTTAATATAGATAAATAGGAATTGTCTATATATAAGGGCTATTAAATAAAAATTTACTTTAACTATTTTAATAAAAATGTTACTTACTATATAGTAAGTACTAGTTTAGTATTATTTAATACTATATAATACTAATTATACTAATTAACTACTATATAATAAGGTTTAGTATTTAAAATAACTTAAGACTACTATTAGTAAGACTTTAGCTAATAATAAAAATAATTATTTTTATTTAGGCTAAAAGGCGTCTAATAAACGGCGTATAAAATATAAAACTAATTTTATAAAATATAAGTATTAGGTTATAGACCTACGCTACGTTAAGTATCTTATAGTTTTTTAAAAAGGCTAATTTTAGTATATAATTAAGCCTACTACTTTTATATTCTTTAATATAACTAGAGCGCGTAAGAAGATTTAGGAAAATAAAAAAAAAATTAATAAAAAAATAAAATTTATCTGCGAGCATATCCTAACGGATTTAAAAAAGTAAGTAAATAGTTTATAAAAATTTAGAGTAATTTAGCGCTAATTATTATATAATAGTAATATTAAATTCTTTAATAAGTTTTATATATATAATAGCGCCCTTTATTTTACGAATAAGTGCACAAAGTTTAGTATTTTTTTATATAATTATAACTATTTAAACTAGGCCTTTAAAAAAGAGCGAAAGCGCACTAAAACTAAAAATAATTTTAATAACTTCTAGTTAAGTTTTAAAAAAAGTAAAAAAGGTATAAGTATTTTTTATAGTAGTACTATAGTGTAGTTTAGGCTAATTTAGTACTTTTTAGTATATTTAATTACTAATATATTTTTTAAAAACTTAGTACTCTTTATAGGGTAGCTTTAACTAGTTTAAAAATTAAATAAAACTATTAAGTTATTAATACTACTACTTAATTCTAAACTTAAGTTTAGACTTTTATAGTATTTTTTCTTTTAACTTCTTTTTACTATAGTAACTATTTTATTTTTTAGACTCCTAATTCTACTAGTTTAAATTCTACTTTTATTAATAGTAGTAAAAATAAGAGGGTTATATACTATAATATTTAATTTAGTACTAATTACTATATAATAAATAACGTAATACGTACTTCTACTAATTATATTTATTAGTTAACTATCTTTTCCGCTAACCGTAATTAAGTAATAAGTAGTAAAAAGTAACACTTTTATAGGTTTTAGATAGGTAATTAGATAAGTTTATAGTTTTTTAAATCCCTATAGTTATTATTATAATAGATAGGCTTTTAATATAGTAATTTAGGCCGGATAATATTAATTTATAATAATTATAATTCTTATTTTACTATAGTATACTTATATATTTTTTATAATTTTTTTATTATACTATTAAACTATTTTAACTTTTAATAGGGCTATTCTTATTACTAAACTCCTTATAGGAGATACGTATAAAATTATAAAAATAAAAAATAATAATTTTATCTTAATTAGGGAATATAGCCCTAAAGTAATTTATTTTAGATTATTAGTCTACGCTAAGGGTCTTTTTAAACTAATTTAGCGCTTATAACTACTAAAAAAGAAAAAAGTAACTCTTTTAACTCTTTTAGAGTCTATATAAAATTACCTTAAACTATTTTTCTTTTTTTAAAAGGCCGGCTCTAGTTTTATTATACTAGTATACTTTTAGGTAGATTATTACTTTTTATAAAAAATATATCCTATTTTTATATTATTTAGTTTAGTAAGATTATCCTAAATTTTTTTAAGGTAATTTTAAATTATTTCTAAAACTTTTTTAGCGCTTTTATACTAATTAAGACTCCTAGTTTTTAAGTATTCTTTTTATTTAAATAGTTTTACTATTTAATAAAATATTTTTATTAACTAAACTTATTACGTCTATAGTTTATAATATATTTTATATTATATATATTATTACTAAATTAGTATAATATATTAATTATTAGTTTTTACTCGTGCGGTAGTGTGCCTTAGGGTTTATATAATTTTAATAAAGAGAGATAAAAGACTAAATAAATTTATTTTAAACTTATAAGTTTAATTCTATATATAATAGATAAACTACCTATATATTTAACTATTATACTAGGACCTAGCTATTTTTAGTTAATTTTTTTACTTAGTTTTATAAATTATATATAATAATTTAAAATCTAGACTTTATATTTTACTTTTAAGTTTAGTAGAAAACGCTTTTTATTTTAAAGTACTTTTTAGTACTTTTATACTACTTTTAGTTTTTATTTAGCTTTATTATAAATATTAATAAGTTTAAAGGCTAAGTAAAAAGCTTAAAAACTTTTTTTCTTATCTAGCGCCTATAAAGACTAATTTAGCTCTTTTAGGCTATATCTATAGTAGACTTAAAAGGGTATATATTTAGTAATAAAGTATTAACTATTATTATAAATAAATTCTGTATAGAAAATCTATAACGCCTAATTATTTTACTCTAAATAATAAAAAATATAAAGATACTATTTAAAAGTTTTATTTTATTATTTTATCTATCTATTTATCTATAGGTAAAAAGCGGAAGTTAAGATTCGTTTTAAATTTAAATAGTAGTAAAAGGTATTCTAATACTTTACTCGTATAAACAGACCTCTATTAAATAGTATTATTTTTAAATTTTTATAAAATTTTATAATTTTATAGATTTAGAACTAGACTAAATGAATACTATTTTAATTTATTCTTACTAGTACGTAATAGACTATTTTAGAAAAACGGTTTATAATTATAAAAATTATATTATAAATACTTTTAGTAAAGCAACTAGGGGGTAGGTCTATAATAAAATCTATAATTATATATTACTATAGTCTATTAGGGACTAAAAGTAGATAAAGGAAACTATATAGCTTATATATTTTTAAGTTAGCGCGCTAACAGCGCTTATAGTTATAAATATAATTAATAATATTTTTAAATATATCTATCTATATATATTTATACTATATACGCTTAAGGGTTTGTTTTATACTAAAATACCCTAAAAGGAAACTATTATAGTATTCTATAATTATCTTTATTTTATTTTTAAAAGTATAGGGCTGTATTAGCTCTATTAGCCTTAACTTAGCGTCCTTTAGACTATTTAGTTATAAATTATTATTACTATATTTAAATAAATTTAACTTCTTATTCTTTAAGTCTATTAGATACTCTAAGATAGTTATTTTCTTCTTAAATAAATTACGTAGCCTAAAGTTTTAAATTTTTTTTATAAGTTTTAAGTTACGTTTATAGTTTATTTATATATAAATTATTATTATAAAAACTATAATTTTATTAACCTTTATAATAAGAAACTATAATAAGTCTCTTATAAGTACTATAAAGACTATATTACGTTTATACTTAGCTATTTTAAACCCTAGTATATAATTAGGGCGGTAAAATAGGGTATTAGTTAGATTTATTAATTTTATTTTATAGAATACGTTAAAATTATACTTAAAAAAAAATAAGTATTACTATACCTAACACGGTAATAGAGTTTTTATTTATATAAACTATTATAGATTATTATAATCTATAAAAATTTTAAAATAAATACTTTATAGGTATTATTTTTAGTACTTAATACTTTTTATAACAGTAAAAAGTTTTTTATTATATATATTATAATAGCACTACGCGCCGTCTAATTTTTTTAAATAAAAGTTAACTAAATACTACTAAAATAATCCGTCCTTTTTAAAAACTAATTAGCTTAAAATAGTACTAATAGCCTTATTAAAGGTATTAATTTTAATTTAAATTTATTTTTTATATTTAATGTGCGATAGTATTAGTACTTTAAAAAAAATATTTTAAAACTTTTTAAAAGTTTCTCTACTAGCGTCGCCTATATTTATATATATACTTTTCTCTTTTTTTATAGCTAGCCTACCTTTAGTACTATCTAGTACCTTTTAAATTAATTTAGTAATTAGTAAAACTAATTAAGAGAATTAGTTTATAAATCTATAATAGTAGTTTATAAAACTAATAAAAACGCAAATATCGCGTATATAAATAAATTTAGGCTAATTTTATATTATTTTAACCTCACTTAGGTCTATAGAGAGGCCTTTTAATAAAATAATAAAACTAAAATATTTTATAGACGTAGTATACTAAGAATACTTTTTTAAGTTTAAGTAAAACTTTATTTTATATAAACGCTGTAACACCACTTTTATATAACTCTTATATTTTTTTTTAGTATCTAAAAAGATAAGTTTATTATTAAGGTATACTATATAGGTTATATTAACTAATTTAACTAGTATTTATAATATTAACTGTTAAAATTACGTAAGTATATTTATTAAACTAAAAAATATAATTATATACTTAAAATAGCTATACCTTATACAGAATATAGTCTTCTATTTATTATTTTTTATAATATAAATATAATAGTAAGCTTTTTGTAAATTAAGTTTAGTATAGATTTATACTTTTATAAACTAGTTTAGTAACTCTATAATTAGTAAAAAAATACTATAATTTTTAATTATAATTTTATTAAGGCTTTTATAGTTTATATAAAGCCTAAAACCGTTTCTCTTCTTTTTTATAAAGAGAATAAGAGTTTTAGTTAAAAATTTTAATTACTAAATCTACCTACGCTTAAGATATTTTTTTATATACTTTTTAAGAATTTCTAATTTAGTAACTAAGAGATTATATATAAAATAATATAGAGGATTAGTACTAGACTTAAAATTAATTTTTAGATTATTTAATTTATAGTTTATAGAGATTTTAAAATCCTTATCTAAAGCTAAATCTAAAAAATTAGAGTATTTAGATAGTATAGAGTATTTTTTATATTTATTTAATTTATTTTAAACTAAAATCTCCGCTAACCCTACTAGGTATATATATATTTAGGTAATTAAATTATATATAGTATATTTAAACTCTTTTACACTTTTAAGGGTAATTTTTTTAATAAAAATATTATTTTTCTTAGAGTTACCTCTAAAGAGGACTTTTTAAGTAGTAACATTTATTTTTAAGTTCTCTTAGTTAAACTAAAATAAATCTAAAAAAATTTTATATTAAGGGAGATCTATAACTATAAATAGGATTAACTAAATTTAACTTTAATTATATAAATTAGTTAAGTCTATTTTAATAATAATAGTACTATAAATAGTTATATTAAAACTATTTACCGCTTATACTAATAATCTATTAAGAGTAGTTACCTTTAAGCCTATCTTTTTTACTAGCTTAGTACTTATAAAATTTAAAATAAACTCTAAATTTACTAAAGCTTTAATATAGTTTCTATTTATAACTCTAGTATTTAGAATAACTATCCCCTTAAGTCGGTTATATAACTAGTTAAATAAACTACTAACGTATTTAACCTTAAATATTTTTAGTAAATAGCTTATAATAGTTCTAATATAAGTAGTAAGTACTATAATTACTTTTACCTTTTCCCTTTTTCCGCCTAAGTTAATAACGCAGTCTTTTTAATTACTTTTTTAGATTTAAAAACTATTAGCTTATTTTTATACTAGTAGTTAAAAGTATAATAGTTTTTCTTACTATAATAGTAATAGATTAGTATACTAGTAAAGAACTTTATTTTAGTTAATAGCCTATTAGACTAGTTAGCGCCCGACTATACTTATTAATTTTTTTTAAAATATTTTTAAAATTTAATAAATTTTTCTATATTTTACGTATTTTTTTTAGGGTCTTACGTCCTAAAATTATTAAAATTAGTTATCTTTTATATTAACTAAAAAAAATTAATCTTTTTTTTTATTTTAGTAATAGTATTAATTTATTATTTCTTTAAAGTCTATAGTCTAGCCTAAAAATTCTTATTTAAGTAGCTTATAAAGCTTTAGACCTATTAAGGTTTTTTATTAATTTTAAGTATATCTAGCTTTTTTTAAAAAGGGTAAATATAATCTAAAAGTTCTGTAAAAAACTACTTAAGTAGCTAAATAGTCTACTTAAAATTAATTTTAGTCTTATTAGACTATTATAGTAGTCTTCTAAAAACGTTTAGTATTTTAATTTTTAAAAAATTCTAAATTTTTTTTAAAGTAGATTAGTACTAAGTCTTAAAGTAATTTTAGCCTTTTAAGTAGTTTAAAGGGGATTATTAATATAAGTAATAGTACATTCAACCTTTAAGATTTTTATTAAAAAATAAGTTAATAATTAGTAAAAATAATATTTATAATTATCCCTTTAAAGGTTAAAATTATATTTACCCTTTTTTTTATAAATATAAGGGGCCTTTAGCGTTAGTAGATATATAGTTAAAATAAAAATTAAAATAGTATAATTTTATAAAATAGTTAGGTTTTTTATAATTATAGTTTAGTCGCCTACGTTAAAATATTAGTAAATATTAAATAATTATTTTTTTTTAACTTATTAAGGCTAAGCGCGTACTTTCTTAAAATTAATAAATATAAAAGGTTTTAATTAAAATAAATGTATTTAACTATAATAGTTAGTAGCTATTTATACTCTTTTATATTTTAATAAGTCTAATAAAGGCGTTTCTGCGGCTTATATAAAGCTCTAAAGAATTTAAGTATTAAAAATACTAAGATAAAACTTAAAATTATTTTTAGATTTCTTAATAATTTTAATATTTTATAAAATTAATATATTACGCGTAACTAGGCGATAAGATTCTCTTAAAGCTATATTATACTAAATTACTCCTAAAGATAAAAGAGCGATTTAAATATTAAAAATTAGGGTAAAATAATAATATAGTATAATATATAAGACAAATAAATATATATTATTTATAAAAGTAAAGAGATAAATTGCTACTAAGCTAAAGCCCTGTAATATAAACTATATATCCCTTATTACGTAAGCACGCTCCTATCTAGAGCAGAAATACCTAAATTATAATAGTTATTACACTATTAGCTATAAAATTTAAAAAATTTTATATTTAATAGGCTCTAGATTATAGCGTTTTTATTTTTACTTATCTCTATATTAGGTAAGGACGTAGTGTATACTAAGTTAATACGGCTCCTATAGATAAACGTAAAGAAATAAAATTGTAAGGATCTAGCGCGCGACTTGCCGGGTATTTGTCATAGCGAACGTTTCCTTACAAACCCGCATCGAACTTTTAGATAGTCCTAACGATGGCGAAGATAAAGAACAAGAAGGTTAGTCATCCAGCGGACGCAATAGCCTCCGGATAATCTTTAAGGATGCCAACGCTAAAGAAATCTTGAAAGTGGGGTTGCGCCGTAGAAGGGGACAGAGCTATCGAGGAGGTTGCACCTACAACCAATCCTGAACCTTCGACAGCAGAACCCGAAGCTACAGCAATTCTGAAGCCTAAAGCGGAACAAACTCCTCTGTCGTAAGCTAACCCGAGGTGTTGAACAGGGCTTAACTGACCCGTGCTAATTGTCAATCATGCAGTCCCTACGCCAGAAATCCCATCACGATCAATGTTGGCCCAACGCCAGTTACCTACTACGTTCCATGGCATCTTCTCAAATCCACAAATTGGTCGACGGTTCCTGCTGGCGGGGAGATCAGCTTGCCTACGATGAGTGCAGATACGGGACATATACTTGTTCATTACCTCTACACAGGCACGTATCAAACGCTTGAGTCGAAGATCAGTGGTATCGCACAGCAACCGCAACTCGCTCTAAAACAAGCGCTTCTGGTATACAGGGTGTCGGTGACCCATACGCTGGATGGACTGGAGCAATTGGCAGGGCAACAGATCGAAGAGCATAGCGCTTCCATGGATCTGAAGACAATTCTCAATATCACCAGGAGAGAATTGCCGAAGAAGACTGAGCCCAGTGGCTGGCTCCAAGCATACCTGAAAGACAAGACACAAAAGGCTTTCGAGAAGGACCACACCGTGTTCGCAGACGATGCCTTCTGTGCAAGTCTGTGTAAAAAAGTAAGCTGAATGGTTATGTGATGTGCCACGTGGTTAAGCTTTTGAACGAGTAGTTGACCCAAGCGCTGGCGGGGAAGGGGAATAATACTGACGAACTGGATGAGATTCCACGTCCGCAACCAGTACCAGAGGAGATTGTTGCCGACAAAGACCTGTTTGCTGGCTTAAGCAAGGGTCAGAGGAAGAAGCTGGAAAAGAAAATGAGGGAGGAGAAGGAGAAAGCGCGACTTGAAGAGGAAGAAGCAGAGGCGGCTGTGCTTGCCCAGTATGGCTATGTCGGTGACGACCCACCCCCAGCTCCTGATGTCAGTGAGGAGCTAGATCCTGTTGAAGAACCCCAGATTTGCTGGGAAGCTTCAGCCCCTGCTCCAGAGCCTGAGACATACTACGAAGTTTCCATTCCTGCGCCAGAACCTGAGCCTTGCTATGAGGACTCCATTAATTCGTTGATTCTGAGCCGCAGGAGGAAGAGCCGCCGGCACTGGAGCCTCCGAAGAGCGTACAGGTCGAATACGTTCCTCCGCCGCCTCAGAAGAAGGAGACCGCAAGGGCAAAGAAGAAGAGGTTGTCTCAAGAAAAGAAAGACAAGGAAAAGTGGGATAAGGAGCAGCAGGAGCGCATCGACCGGGAAGAGAAGGAGGCTCCCTGCGAGGAACCGGTCCCTACTTCCGATGCCTATTGGGAAGACTCAGCTCCTCTAGTCAAGTCTGAACTCGATTCTGTTGGACCTGAGCTCCTTTACGAGGTCCAACCTCCAGAACTCATACCTGTAAGCGATCATTCCCGAGAAGCTGTCTCCATCTAATTCTCTCTGCAAGGTTGAAGAACCCAAGCCCCACGTGACGAGCTCGCTGTGTCCTAAGCGGTCTGTTCACATAATGGAGGGCGACTTGTGGAAGAAGTGCGAGACGTGTCGCACAATGCTTAGGGAAATCACAAACCAGATTGTTTACGAGGAAGATATGCGATGAAACTGGTGACAGAACTAAACTTTCCTTCCACGGTTCACTGAGCACGAGACTGACATGGTCCAAGTATTGTAGCTAGCTGGATAAAGCCCACCGCGAGCAAGATCTTATGTCTCTACTGATGTTCACACGACATTAGCCTACTTTGGAGTGCCTAGCTGTGACGCTAAGCAGATCTCCTCTAGGCTTTAATACACGTGCGTAAGACGTCAACGTTGTAGAAAGAATCTAATTTAATAAAGTTAGTATTAAACTACTACTCTTAGGGGAAAAACTATAGTACGTATAAAGAGGTATAAAGACTGTATTTTACCACGTCTATATTAATTAAAGGGGGTGAGAATAAAAAGACAAATTAGAAAAGATACCTATTTTAAATAATTATATAAAATTAAATAATAGGCCTAAAATTACGTAAATAATTGCGTTTTAAAGAGGATATTATAAAGATTTTAGAAGGATTTTATTTACTGCTTATTAAGTAAATATAATAAATTAAAATTACGTAAACTAAGAAATTTTTTAGTCCTATTTTTAAGCTCCTATAACTTTTTAGTTAGTAAATGTATTTAACTAAAATTTTAATTATATCCTTTCAGGCCTAGTATACGTTACTTAACCTAATTTTTATAAGAATTTATTATATAATAATAAATTTATATACTTAGTAAAAATTTAATTCTATTTATATAATCACTAATTACGTAATATATTATTAACATTATAGTATATAATAATATCTTTTTAATTTTATAAATATAGACTTTTATTTTCTTAAAAGAGTATTAAGTTTTATAAAACTTAAATCTAAAGATAATTTTCTTTTAAAAGTAAATACTCTTATTTTAATAATTATTTTTACTTTAAAATACTCCTAATAGTATTTATAATACTATATAATATATTAAAAAATAATAATAATAATAATATAAATACCGCTAATAGGGTACACTGCTTGTACATGGCCTCGTCATGTGTGAGCTGTTCGGCACTTATTAAGTTCTCATTATTACGTTGTGCCGCGGCTTTATAAAGCTCGCGAAGTACGTTAATTGACCGCTAATAGGGTTAGAGATTCTAAAGTAATTTAAAAAAAAATTATTACTAGAAACTCTATTAAAAGCCTTAAAAATATATATATAATATTATAGGGGGGTAAGATTAGAAAAGACTAATCTAAAAAGTTACTATTTTTAAAAATTAATATAAAATTAATTACTAAGCCTAAAAATACGTGAATTATACTATTTTAAAGCGAAAGTTAAAAAGATTTTTATAAGAATTTTAGTTACTACTTAGTTACTGTACATAGTAAATTAAAATTATCTAAATATAATAATTATTTTAGCTCCTTTTTTAGGTCCCTATAAATTATTAGTTAGTAAATATATTTAACTAAAAGTTTAACTATACAATTCTAGGACTAGTATAAATTACGTGACCTAATTTTTAATAAGAATTTATTATATAATAATAAATTTATATAATTAGTAAATATTTAACTATTACTTATATAATTAGTAATTACGTAATATATTATTAATATTATAATATATTATAATATCTTTTAACTTTTATAAACTTAAATTCTTATTCTCTTAAAAGTAACTCTAACTTTTTTAAAACTTAAATATAATGTTAATTTACTTTTATAAGAAAATAATTTTTTTTTTAATTACTACTACTTTAAAAAAGCCTTTTTTTAAAAAAAAAAAAATAAACCTTTTATATTAAGGCTACTTAACTATTTAAGAAAAGTACTTTATCTTCTAAATAAACTAGAACTGGCTCTTTAATCTCCTAATTTCTAAGTTATTATTTACTAAATAGTTATACTAAACTACTAGTCTATTACCTAATTAGGACTAGTTTGCTACGCTAGGCCTATTTAGGTATAGATTTTTATCTTATCTAACTTTAGATAGTAATTTTAACCTAAATATCTTACTTATACCTTCGGATATAATATATTTAATATAGGGATTTTAGCTTTCTATAGTCTTATATTAATTTTTTAGTAATACCTTATACTTCTAAAAACTTTATATTTTACTATATAAAGTAGGCGCGTTTAAAAAACGCTATAATAAAAAGAGGAATTAAACCTCTAATACGTAGAAGAGACCTTAAAAATTAAAAAATCTTAGTATTTTTAGGCATATGCTCCTACTGTGCCACCCCGCCTTAAAAAAGCCTTAGTAGAGTATTTATAATACTATAAATAGAATTAAAAGAAAGGAGAATAATACTTATAATATAAAAAAAGTTTATATTATATAAAAAAGGTAAGGTATACTGTTAAAACGCTAGTCTAAAAAAGGTATTATATAAAAAGAGGTAAAGTATAGCGTTGAGATACTAGTCTAAAAAAGGTATATGCTAAAATAAGTTATTTTTTTAAATATAATTAAAAAAATAAGTGTATATAAAAATTATAAAAAAAAATTTTAATTTAATTAAATTTAAACTTATAACTATAATATATAGCTTAATATATATATAGCTTAGCGTACTAAAGTTTAGTATACTATTATAAAACTCCTATTACCTTTACTCCTTTTTTTTATAGACTAGACTATATAAAGGCATATACATATTCCTCCTTTTTTAAACCCCCTTTTGGGTCGCCCCGAGCTACCACAGCCACACTTTTTTATTCGATTTATATATAAATATATAGACTAGACTACTATAGTACTATAATATTATAATATATCTACTCTACCGTATTATTATTATTAAAGTTATATAATAGAATTTAGTATATTAATATAGATACTAGCGTAGTATTTATTATTAGTAGTTTATAAAATATAGTTAGTTAACGTTTATTATAAGTATACTAAGAGCAATTTTATATATTATAATTACCCTTAAGGACACAACTATAACTAAGTCTTATATACCTATTTATAAGAGTATACTTAATAATAACCTTTGCGTATAAGTAGTAGTGGTAGCTATAAAATATTTATTATATATACTAGTATACGGAGGAGGTCTTAACGTATTAAAAAAAATATTATAATATTATATACTGCTTATTTGCCGGAGCTAAGGGAGATAAAAAAAAATAAGTATATAGTAATAAGAATAGGAGAAGGTATTAAACTATATTTACTAGTATAGTACGTCTAAATAGAGTACGCTATAAATAATAACTATAATATTAGCTTAGCTATATTATAAGGTACTAAGCTGTAATAGCTTATAGTAAAGTTATATAAAAAAAATAGTAAAAGAATAAAAGATAAACTTTATATTAATAATAATAAATAGGATATAATTATAAGAGATACTTAACGTAGTAGTAACTACTAAATTATACTAAGTAATTTACTGCTAGCAGCGGTAGGTTATAAAGTATAAAAGAGGTATAGTAACTACTATACGTTAAAGGGAGAAAAAAAAAAATAGGTAAGTATAGATTACGTATACGTCTAAGTATTAGTAGGCGTTTATATATTAATAAGGTAGGTAAAGTATTCGAAGAACTATTTATAAATAGATAAATAGTAACTCTTTAATACTATTTATACTCGATAAAAAATTAACTTAATAGTTAAATATAAGGTAATAACTATTATTTACGGTAGTCAAAGCCGTAAAAACGCTACTAAAAGGTATAACTAAAAAAAGTTATTTTCCCGGATATAAAAAGTTTACATAGGGCGTATAAAAAAGTTAACTAAAAGAAATATAAAAGTTATTAATAGGGACTTAACTAAAAGGTCTAAAAAAGAAAATAACAGAATACTATTAGAAAATAATCTAAATATTATAAAAAAAAATTATAAACAGTCTTAAAAGAGGAGGATTATATAATTAATATTAGTAAAAAAAATTTATATTAAATAAAGAAAACGAGAAAAAAAAGATTAAAATATACTAAAGAAGATATAAAAAATATTAAAAATATAAATTTAAAAAAAAATATTTTCTTATAATTTAATAATATAAAGGGATAAGGTTAGAAATAAGTATTATAGAAAAAGGGGTAATAATAAAATTAGAAAATAACTGGCTATTAACTAATTATAAAGTAAGTTATTTTACATTTTTAATATATTATAATATACTACTTTTTATATATTTTTAAGTTATAGTTTTATTTTTTTAATATTAATTATATTAATTATTTTATAGGCCACGATATAATATTGTAAGTTTAGGATACTATTTAGTTAAGAGATAAAAGTAAATTATTATTTATTAAAATACTAAATTTTTTATTTTTTATACTCGTAAGAATTATATAAATAAAGTCCTTATACCCGAACTTAAACCGAAGATAAAAAGGGGTAAGTTTAATTAATTTTTTCAACACCGTTTTTTTAATATAGTATATATATATATTATATATATTATTATATTATATTATATTAACAATCTTTATAAAGGCATACACATACTCCTCCTTTTTTAAAACCCCTTTTAGTCGCCCCGAGCTACTACAGCCACACTATTTGTTCAATTAATATATAAATATATATATTAATAATCTTTATATTTATATTAATTTAGGTTAGTAATTTTACTAAGATAACACCCCTATTTATAAAATAATAAAAGTTTTTAACTACTGTAAAAATAATAAAATTATACTTTTTTTTTATCTAGCCTATAGTCCTAACTTAGCCCCTATAGAAAATATATAGAGTTATTTAAAATCTAGGCAAAATATAATTAACAGGTTAATTTAGATATATAATTAAGTTTATAAAATAGAAACTTTTTTAAAAGAGTTATAATAAAGGAGTAAAATAATATATTACAAGAAATTATAAATAATTATATTTTATTTCTCTCTAAATATTATAAGACGGTTATAGAGACTAAAGACTACTATACTAAGTATTAGTAATTTATTATTTACTAGTTTATTATTAATAATTTAAAAAAGTGACTTTTATATATAATTATATAATTAATATATAAATATATAAAAATATTTTATATATCTATATATTATAGATGCTATTATAATATACATAAAACCAATTAATTTTATATATTAACTAAATTTTTTTACCTTTTACTGGCTTACTAAGCAGCCACTAACAGGGTAAATAAAATAAGTTAGTCCTTCTCTTTAAAATAGTATTATTTTCGTATTTTTAGGCCCTATAACTAAAAAGTTATATTATTTTAAAAAAGGTAACTTTTTAGATTAGTCTTTCCTAATATTATCCCCCTGTACTACTAGTGTACTTAATAGTACTTTATATAGTTATACTACGTACTTTATACTACGTATTTCTATTATAAATACTAAATTAATATACTATTCTTTTTTTATTTTTATAGCTAGTTTAGTACTATATCTACTACTACTATTATTATTATAGGGGAGGAAAAAAATAGCGTATTTAAAAAAGATTAGTTTTTAAAAGTTTAATAACTTTATAAGTATTATATTTAAAATTTTAAAACAAAGTTTATATATAAGAAAAGTTATATTATATAGTATCATAAAGCCTAATTAGACTTAGCGTATTTATAGCCATAGTTATATAGTGTTAAACTTAAGACATTTTTTTTACCTAATTTTACGTATTTATAACTATTTTACTAGCGTATAAAAGTAGCTATAAAATATATATATATTACTTATATAACTATTTATAGTATAGATAAATAATATTTTACTAAAATTATCGTATGCTTTATTAAAATAAAGAAATAGTAAAAATTAAGAAATTATATAATATATCTTACGAAATTAAGATTTTATATAATTTTAAATATAATATTAACTACTTTAGTCATATTAAATAGTTAGTAATATATTATTATTATTAGATAATATATATTTAAAATTTAAGTAACCTAGTTAGGTAATAATAAAATATAAAATAAAAATTATTTAATTATATTTACTTCGACACATTAAGTATAAAGGTATACATATACTCCTCCTTTTTTAAAACCTCTATTAGTCCCTATACAGCCACCACAGCCAGACCCTTTTATTTAATTAATATATAATTATATAAGACTTTAAATTAATAAAAATTTAAAAATTTTTTTAGTTATTACTAATTTAATAAAAAGGCATGTATATACTCCGCCTTTTTTAAAATCCCTTTTAATTGCCCTAAGCCACTACAGCCATACTACTTTATTCGAATAATATATAAATATACTAATTTAATATAGTAGTAAATTAAATAATTATTATATATTTAAACTTATTATATAGTTCTGCTGTTATATAGTATTTTAACTTTTTAAATATAAGTTAAATATATAGTATTATAAAAAACATCTAAAATCTCTAAATTAAGCATTTAAATTCTAAATTTAAATTACTAAATATTTAGATAAGAAATAATATTTAAAATTTATATTATACTTATTTTATAGTACTTACTAATATATATACATTTTGTAGCTAATTCTATACGCTGATTAAAAAGTTATAAATACGTAAAGTTAAGTACAAAAAAAGTCTTACGTTTAAGGCTATAAAACTAAGGCTATAAATAGGCTAAGCCTAATTAGGCTTTAATATACTATATTATATAACTTTTCTTATAAATAAACTATGTTTTAAAGTTTTATATACAATACTTATAGAGTTATTAAACTTTTAAAAACTAATCTTTTTTAATTACACTTTTTTTTTATCCCACCGTACTACTTTTACGTAAACTAGTACTACTAATTCTGTATCTATAAAATCTATTACTTTTACTATTAATAAGATTACTATAATATTTTTTTATTATATTAATTATTTATATTTATTTAAAAATTGTAAATACTAATATTAAAAAACTAAGTAATTACGTTATCTACGATATACTTAATAGTATTAAAAAAAAATTTTATTAATTACTCTATAGATAAGATACGATAAAAATAGTATTTAGTATAATTAATAGAGTAAACGTATTAAACTTAATATAAAGAATTATTATTTTAGTTGAGCTAATAATAAAAATAAAAATAAAAGGACCTTTAAAGAAAAATATATTTTAAATAATAATATTTTATAGGCGGTAAAAAAAAATAGTAATAAAAAAAAGGTACCATTTTTAAAATATAATAATCTTTTAACTAGTAGATTTAAAATTATAAAAAATAATAATACTCTAAATAGAAAGACCAGTATACTTAAAATAGTTATCTATAAGCTACTTACTAAGAGGTTTAGAGGTATAAAATTAGTATATATAGAAAATCTTTAGAATCCTATTTTAGGCTATTATAACTTTTTATTAAAGATGTAAAATTGGCTTATATTTAATTATATTTAATTATATACTATATTTTATATATAATTAAATTATTATTATATATTAATATACTAATTTTACAATTATTAATAAATGTTTAATCTTTAAATATTTAATAATAAACTAATAAATAATATATAACTAGTACTTACTATAGTATTCTTAAGATTCTATAAGTATATTATAATTACTAGAGAGTAATAATATATAATTATTAATAACTTTTTATACTATTTTATTTTATATTTTAAAAATAGCTCTTTTAATACCCTCTATACTTTCTAAACTTAATTATATACCTAAATTAGGCTTTTTATTATTATTTAGTCTAGATTTTAAATAACTCTATATATTTTTTATATAGGCTGAATTAGTGTTATACGCTAGGAAAAAAATTTTTTTTAATTATTTTTAAATTAGTTTAAAACGTCTATAACTTTACAAATATAAGTATTATTTTATTAAAATTACTACTATATATTAATACAATATATATTTATATAGTAATTAAATAAAAAGTGTGGCTGTAGTGGCTTAGGATAACTAAAAGGGGTTTTAAAAAAAGAAGGAGTATATATATATCTTTATACCTAATATATTAAAAAAGTTAGGTAAGGTTAAGTTAAAAAAGGTATAATATTATACTAGTATATATACTAGCGCGCTTAGCGCACCCCCTAAAAAAATATTAAATTAAAAAGTAAAAAAGTCTAGTACTGATACTATATTTAATAAAATATATAAGTAGTAGTAACTACTACTACCTATATATTTCTTTATTCTTATAGTTAATATAATTAAATATTTAAATAAAATAAACTATCTAAATAAAGGATATTTATTAATATAATATCTAAAATATTTTTTAAAGGTATATTATAGTATATATACTAGACTTACTACTAACAGTATCTAGCTTCTATATAGTATAATTCTCTTTTTATTAATAGTAATAATAATAAAATACACCTAATAATTAATTTTAAAGTATCTAAAATAATACTTAGTATAATTAGCTAAGCTCTTTTTATAGTATCTTTCTACTTAATAATAGGTAATAAAGATATAATTCTAGTAAGCGCTTACTAGTATAAATACTTTATTTATCTAGAGGTAGCTAATAGAGAAGAAGTAGATTCTAAAATTATAGTTATATTTAACTATAAGTATAGCTCTATAGACAAAATACTAGTTTTATTAATTAAAAAAGTAGTTAAGATATTAAACGTCGGATTAGTAGTATTAATAATTATAAAAATATTATTAATAGGGATATATAGAAATATAGTAAAAATAAAAAAATATAATATATAGTTTATAGTAGAGTTAATAGACAAAATAAGTATTTTATAAATATAGTAGATACTTCTTAGTGTAAAAAATATAAAGGCAAGAGTAAAAGTAGTAGTAAAGGTAAAGATAGTAGTAAAAGTATAATTAGTATAAATATAAAGCCTGTAGAGTAATAAGTAAAAAATAGTAAAGTCTTTATAGAGATACTAAGTAGTTAATATTTAAAAGTTTTAGGGGGGCCTATATATAGTTTCTTAGTTTTATTAGTATATAGACTAAGTAAATAAATAGGCGTACTTAGTATCACGTTATATTATTATAAGTAAAAAAGGAGATATAATTATAAATAAATATTAATTATTATTAAACACTATACTACCTGTGTGTATATAGGCAAAGTAAACTTTTTCGACACATTGAGTATAAAGGCATGCACATACTCCTCCTTTTTTGAAACCCCTTTTGGTCGCCCCGAGCCACCACAGCCACACTATTTGTTCGATTAGTATACAAATATAAAATATATAGGCAAAGTAAAAAGTAATAAAAATAAATATTTTTTTATATTTATCTATAGGAGCTATATCGATTTAGTATACGCTACGTCCTTATTTAATATAAAAGTAAATAAAAATTAAAAGCACTATAACTAGAGCCTATTAAATATAGGATTTTTTAAATGTTACAGCTAGTAGAGTAATAACTTAATAAATAATTTATTAAATAGTAGTTGTAATAACGGTAGAGTAATAACTATAAAATAATAATAGTATTTATAGGTCTTTATTATCTTTAGTCTAAGCCACATATTAAGCCACACGCCGTGGCTATAAGTTTAAATCCTATACTAACTAAAATAAAAACTTTTTTCGTAGTTCTTATAGACGCTTATTTTTTTAACTATATTTAAAAAAATAACTTTTTTTAGCCTATACCTTTTTTAGCCTAGTGTCTTAACACTACACTTTACCTCTCTTTATATAATTATTTTTAGTAAAACTATAGGTAGAATTATAGGCCGTATAGTGCGTTTAAAATAGTAACTATAGTAACTCTTTTTTTTTTATAAATATTATATATTTAAAGTCTAGAAATCTTTTATTATTAATATTATATCTATAATATTAGCGTTTTAGCGTCTAATAATTAGTTTACTAAATAATCTCTAGTATATAGTATAGGCTTTTACTAATAGTAACAACTAACTAAGTTATATTAAAAACTATCCTAACTTTTATCTCTACGTAGTATAGTAGGCTAGCCTATGTAATAAACTAAATTCTTTAGTTAATATTTTTAATTCTAATTTAATCTTAATACGCCTCTTTTTACTTAAAATAGATATAATTCTTAGCTTTAATAATATTTATAAAGATATTAAGGTCTACTTTTAATTATATAGTAATATAATAGGCTTTATAGTATAATAGTATAAAAGGGGCGAGACTTTTTTATCTATAATAAAAAACGGTGGCGGCGGCAGTAATATCTTAATAATAAAAAAAAAACTTCTTTAAAATAGTAAAAGAAGTAAAGTTTTAGTAAAAAAAGCTTATTAAGATAGTTAAAATTATTTAGATATAGAGATATACGTACGTATAAAAGTAAAATAAAAAAAAAAAAAAAGGTATACTATAATATTATAAGGTAGTAATAGGAGCTTACTATTGAAAAGTTAGTAGTTATTATAAGAAAATTAAGGGATCCTATAGGGAGTACTATATTATATTTTAATACTTTAATTACTATTTATCTAAAAAAGGTTGTAGGTTATTAGTACTAGTAAAAAAGTTATTATAGTTACTACGTAAAAAGAATATAGTAGAAGTTTAAACAGCTAGCCTAGAGTCGCGTAACGTTACGGTAATAATCCTAGAGAAGGGAATAAAAATAAATATAACCTCTATTTTATATAAAAATAAAGTTAAAAAAGTAACTAACAGATTATAATAGTAGTTATTAGTAGTTAATATAAGTATAGAGTTTATAATTATAATATTATATAAAAAAAAAGAATAAAAAAATTTATTAAGTTACTTACTTCTATTTATTATTAGTTTAACTTTAAATATAAGAACTTTTTTTTCTATAGTCTTTACTAGTATAAAATATACATAAGTTAAGTATTTTAGTAAATACTAAATTACTTTTATTATTTAACTAAATAGTATTTTAAACTTAGAATATAAAGTAGAAACTAATAAAATAATTAATATAATTAATATTAAAAAGGCGGGGTAGCACAGTGGGTATATACCTAAAAATACGAAAATTTTTTAAATTTTTAAGATCTTCTTACGTATTAGAGGTTTAATTTCTCTCTTTATTATAGTATTTTTTAAACGCGCCTACTTTACTAAAAAAAATAAAATTTTTAAAAGCGCAAGGTACTACTAAAAAATTAATATAAAATTATAGAGAAGCTAAGATCCTTATATAGAATACGTTATATTTAGAGGTATTTTGGGCTAAATTACTATTTAGTTAGACGAGATAAAAATCTATTTCTAAATAAGCTTAGCGTAACAAACTAGGCCTAATTAAGTAATAGACTAGTAATTTAATATAACTATTTAGTAATATAACCTATATATTAGTTTAGAAATTAAAGAGCTGGTTGTTAGTTCGCTTAGAAGATAATGGACTTTTCTTAATAATTAGGTAGCCTTAAATATAAGGTTTACTTATTTTAAAAAAAAAATATTAAAAAAATAATACTATACTATAAAAATATCTAAACCGTAATATACTAAAATATAATAAATTTATAAAGATATATATATACTTCTCCTTTTTCGCATCCTCTTTTAGGTCGCCCTGAGCCACTATAGCTATACTTTTTATTTAATTAATATATAAATATATAAAATACATTAAAATATTAAAATAACTTAGTTAATAATTAGCTAATAGCTAATTAATATTAAACTCTATTTTTATTACTTTACTTATAATTCTTCTTACTAATCGTTTTTATTTATATTTCTAACTTATTATAAACTATTACTCTTTTTACTCTTTATATTTTTATTATTTTTTATAATTTTTTTTTTTACTGTGTTTTAAACTTTTTTTAACGTTTTTTATAATTATAATATTTTTTTTACTTATATTAATATAATAAACCTTTTCTTTTAAAACCCTTTATAAATATTTTTATAAAATATTTAGGATTTTTTTTTTAATATTCTTTTACTTTACTTCTAGGGCTTTTAAAAAAGTCTCTATTAATAATTTTTTTCTTTTTTTTAAATACGCTTAGAAAATCTATCCTATTTAACTTTATTTATATATTATTATTTATTTTTATTTTTAATATATTATATAGTATTATAAATACTATTAGAAGTACTTATAAAATAAAAATAATTATTTAAATAAAAGTATTTACTTTTAAAAGAAGATTAACTTTAAATTTAAGTTTTCTTAAATTTACTACTATATTAAAAGAATAGGAGTCTAGATTTTAAAAATTAAATTATATAAAGAGAGGTAAAGTATAGTGCCGAGACACTAGTCTAATAAAGGTATAAGCTAAAAAAAGTTATTTTCTTAGATACAGTTATAAAAATAAGCGTATATAATAATTATAAAAAATATTTATATTTTTATTTTTATTAGTATAGGATTTAAACTTACAGCCACAGCGTGTAGCTTAATATATAACTTAATATATAGCTTGGCGTGTTTAAGTTCGGTACACTAGGGCTACCGTCGCCTCTACTCCTTTCTTTTCTTTAGGCCAGGCTGCTGCAGTGCTGCCACAAAAAATTAAATAGATATTATTATATACTATAATATTAATAATATATTACGTAATTAGTAATTATATAAACAGTAGTAAATTTATATTAATAATATAATTTTATAATTAAATTACTAATATATATTAAAAAAACAGTTACGTAATCTATACTAGACCTAAAGGTATATAGTTAATATTTTAATTAATTATAATTACTAACTAAAACGTTATAGAAACCTAAAAAAGGAATTTAAAAAATTACTATATTTAGATAATTCTAATTTATTAGAGGTAGTTAGTAAGCAGTTCTTAAAATACTTAAAATATTTTTTATAATTTTCTCTTTAAAATAGTATTATTTACGTATTTTTCGGCTTAGTAATTAATTTTATATAAATATTTAAAAAGATATCTTTTTTATTTTCTCTTTTTATTTTCCTCCTATAATAAGTATTATAAACGTTTAGTAGTATTATTAACTATAAAAAAATAAAAAAGAGATATATAAGTAATAGTAGTAGTTTTACTCTATATTTTTCTCTTCTAAAAAATATAGTAACTATACTAGACTTTTTTAACCTAACGTTTTTTTAGGGGGGGGGGGGGGGTGGGTTGGTTTGTTTTTTTTATTTATTAATATATTTCACTGTTTTTAGTTTTTCTATCCTATTTTTTTTTTTTAATTTCTCTTAAAAAATTTTATTACTTCTTTTTTTTTTTAAAATTTTTTTTTTTTACATATCACATATTTATTTTATTTATTTTTTTTATTTTATCTATATATATAATTTTTTTTTATTCTTCTATA